>CM035846.1:291779710-292251175 GCA_020510985.1 Pholidichthys leucotaenia
CTGTGGTAACCCCTAAAGGGAGCAGCCAGAAGAAAAAGTGGAATACAGTTGTGTTTTGAAGCCAATTTGAGACCAATAATGAGCTTTGGAAAAGAAATAAACATAATTCAGAATGTCCGATAGCAGTCATTTTAGAAAGTAGTCCACAGAAATCACTGTTTTGATCTGCATGTCTGACACTCGGACTAAACTTGTGCTAAACACTCATATTGTCAAGCTCACACACAAAAAGAAACATTTGCATCAACTTGTAATGACTGGGTGCTGTGGCACCCTACTGAGGTGGCAATCTAACAGAAGTAGTGAGAGGAAAGCGTGTAGTTGTAAACAAAAAGACGGACAAAATGGATAAAAATGGAATATTCTGACATCTAGTCTTGACTGCTTCTGAATATTTGGAGTGTCAAAACTGGCCTTTAGGATAATCATAATATACTGTACAATATAAAAGTAAAATGGAGTTCCAAACTGTGCACTCAATATGGGTATATATGAGGTCTGGGCTGTTAACCAAAATATAACCAGAACCGACGTTTGGGGTGTAGAACCGATGTAATCTTGCTCATTTTCCACTTTTCTCCTCTCCCTGTTGTGTGTGTGTATGTGAGAGCTTTTCTTGTACTGCCCTTTTAAGACGTGCCCGTGGAGTTACAGGTGTGGGCATGCAACTCCGGAAGCATGCAGTCAGTGCTGTTCAGATGCAAGTAACAATTAAAGAAAGCCTAGAACGAAAACAAACACCATCTACATAGTATGTTATGACTGACTCTTTATTTCATCTGAAGATGCCAAGACAAAGTAAGCAAAGTGCATGGATACTAACGCTAAAAGGAGCAGAAGCTAAGTTGCTGTGTTAGCCTTTGATGGCTGTGTAACAGCCTCTCAACTGTTTTACAGAGGGAATGGACAAGCTAAGGTTGTATTTAAGAACCCGATAAGAGACTCATTATCACTGTGGTCATAACACAATCATGGGTGCGTAAAGTACTCCCCCAGTGCAGCTAACAATCTAATTAGCTGCTGCACACATAACGTGACCCACAAACCCTCAAGAGGTATGTTGTAAACACTGGACAATGTTTATTTTGTGTGTGAAATGACAAAAGGTCTCATCTTTATTATATTAGAATAATAATATTATTGTATTAGGTTCATTTACTACTGTACCACAGTAACATGATACCACTCTCTTGTGTAATGTTGGAGGGAAAAAATTACCCCCCCCCCCAAAAAAAAAAACAACATAAAAGAATTAATTAGCTGTGATGCTAATTTAAGGTGAAATTGCTCAGCCCTAGTATATACTGATGTTTCAACCAAAATATAGTTTCAGTTCCAGTAGCAGGCTCTGCCATTTTTGGCATATATTTCTTTTTCATCCCATATACTCAACAAAGTAACATGTATACAGCCTTTACAAAAAGTAAGGGGGGGTGGGGGGTGTTGTCAAGATTGACAGTCTATCGAGTCTAGGCACAAAACTGGACCTTTATACAGAATTTGTAGTTCTTGTGCCTTTTGGATGATTTTATAGAAACTTGTCTGGCAAATAATTTGTTTTCGTTACTTGGTAATCAAGGATTTTAGCAGAAATATTAGCATATATATCGAGATATAGTCACACTTAGCTGTGTTTTAGTAAAGGCTAGAAACCTATGGATTTATTAATCTGAATGGTTCAACACACTGACTTTCCTCTTTTGAGCATTAATGCCTACACACCAACTGTAGTTTGATTTCAATTTTTCACACGTGCTTTTTTTCAGAAAGTTCCAGTGGTAGAGAAACAAGTCCTTTAACTGATAAATGATAATAACTGATAAATATCAAAATCCTTAAAGGGGCCATTGAGTGAAAAACGATGTGTTAGTAGGTTTTTAACTGTCTGAAATGAGTCTACTGGTCACCTAATTATACAAAAAATTTCAAAACAGTCAATTCTCTTAAAAAAAAACAGCAACACACACACAGCCTTTATCTCATTTTTCTGTCCCAGAAATGTGTTTGACTTTTCTGTGGGAATCGTTAACATCACATTTAGAAAATGCCAACCCACCGCCGTCCTTGAGACCAGCCCACTGCTCTATTATTGGCCTGCCTAGCTGTCTGTCATGTATATGAAAGTGGTGCTAAAGGTAGCCTATTAGCCCCAGATCTAACACTGGCAACAGGAAGCTTGAACCGAGCCCAGCGTATATTGTTATTTTTTTCAGATCTTAGTCACCCTAATAACCATCCCTGTTACCACCTGGTTCATGGTCCACAGTCCATAATGTGCCTTGCGTTACTCCAGCCCAAAGACACATGCCCACGTGCAAAGACGCAAGGTAGCACTTCTCGATAAGTAGCACCGGCGCTGGCATGCCGGTCATGGGGAGCTGAGAGCCAGCCGCTGAGAGCTGCTTCGTGATGGGGCATCTCCCGGCTGGCCGTGGGAAAGGAGTGGAGTACCACGGAGTGAGACATTGCCCTTTGAGATCCCGTGGCCTGGCCAATCACCCCGGGTTGTGGCGATTGGTGGAGTGTGCGGTGCCGGCGATTTAATGTGGCATCTTGGCAGGGTTGTTGGGTGGGCTGCACAAATGACTGTGAATCAGTGAACCAACGCTGTTCATCCAAACTAGAAGGAGATGGCTAGAAGCTACTCAGCTAATGGCTAATTGATGTAAGAGGGAGGGTGGAGTTGAACAATTGAAGGATGTTTCTTAAAGTGACAGGCTTTAAATCAGAGCATTTCAAGAAAGCCAAGAAAAATAAAAAACAAATTTGCTTCAATAATTAAAAAAAATTAAAGAAAATGTTAACAAAATATGTCACAAGCACTTCTTTAAGACATGAGTGAGCCGTTAATATGTGGAAAAGATGCAGTCAGTGACCCCATTAAAATGTTTTCCTACCTAGGGAAGGAATATCAGAATAGTTGAGCACTCAGAACCAAATCTGCTGTTTACAAAGCAGGGTAACAGTTCATTTAGGCTGACAGTCTGAGTGATAAAGACTAGCGGGAGGTGAGAAGACAGACAGAACAAACGGAAAGAGAACAGCAGCCAGGGTTTGACTTTGAAAGAGTGAGAAGGACAAGGATGTAAGCAAATAAAGTTGTTCATAACAAACAAAATCAACACATTTCAAGGACAGTAATTCCCCTTGGAGAGAGTTTTGAACAGTAGCCATTTTCTGTTTAAAATTAATGATTCAAATGTACTGCTTGTGGAAGATGGCATTAATCTTTAGTTTTTTTAATAGCAAATATAAGAAAAATATATGGCATGGTTTATGGCAAAGGCAGACAGCAAGATGAATGACAAAAGGACTCAGACAAAGGGCCTGAGGTTCTGATCTGACCTTCAATATCACTAGATCCCAAATGTAAAATCTGTGAGATGATCTCTAACAAACTTGACCCACATTTACCACAGTCCACAGAATAATCTGCCACATCCATATGACAGAGAAGTATGTGAATATTGTTCTGGCTCATACAGGTATACTTTGGGTCTTTCAGTCAAATGAGATTTTGCCATTTTAGTTTACATTAACAATGGGCAGGGCTGTCTAAGGTTTACTACGTGGCTAGTATCTTAATTTTAAAGAAACACCTTTCATGCTGGTGTCACGATTCCCCGTGCGCCATTATGTGGCACACGAGGGAAGGAATGGAAAACCCAATCACTGGAGTAGAACGTGCACTTTATTAACAGAAACAACACAAAATAACAAGTCCAGTTCGATCACGCTAATACAGTGGATGAAATAATGGATTAAAGGCCACCAGACATACAGGGATGCCACCCGGATGTTTCACAGCCTGGGGGGGAGAATGCCTAGTGCCGCCGTACGGTGGGCACAAAGAGAAAAGCATTACTCACGGCTGGAATGATCTGGGGCTGTCCGTGTCGTCTGGTGGATGAAGGAGAGAGGCAGGGTCAGCCGCTAACATCAAGGGATTTACCGACTTCAGATGTCAGGCTGAATAACACAAAGGTGGTGGGCACACATACATGAAGGAACACACTAACATGTATGAGGTTGAATGCTCCGACGATCTCTTCCCACTAACGCAGTGTATTAGTAATCATAATGCTAACGAGGAAAGAGATCGCCAGTGTGAGGAAGTGTGGGCTGAACATAATTAATCCCTGGTGTGCATGAGTGAGTGTCAGAGTGTGTGAATAGGAATGAATGGAGTGTGTGTATGTACTGTATGTGTGTGAACATCCGTAATGGGAAACAGCTGATGGCACTGACAAGAGGAGGAGGTGTGCCCAAGCTGTCAGGGAGCGAAGGACCCAAATAGCTCCCTGACGCGCCTGATGGAAAATAGGGCAAAAATAACCATATATCAGAACTGGGTTTGGAACAACCAAACCCAGGTTCATGACAGCTGGCTTATTCTGGTCTTCTTGTTTCTTCTGCTGTTCAGTCTGCATGTTGGAAATGCTGTCAGGGATCGAAGGACCCAAATAGCTCACTGACGCGCCCGATGGAAAATAGGGCAAAAATAACCATAAGTCAGAACTGGGTTTGAAACAACCAAACCCAGGTTCATGACAGCTGGCTTATTCTGGTCTTCTTGTTCTGCTGTTCAGTCTGCATGCTGTAAATGCTGAGTGTATAGTACAAGCTAACAGAAAATCATTTAAACTGCACAGACTGTAATTTGATTCCGTTTAAAAAAAACAGACAACTTGGCTGGATTGATAATGGGCTAAGGTTCATACAAGGACAGCGCCTTTGACAGTGTAATTAATTTTCATATCAGGTTAATCACTGATCATCATTTTTCTGGAGTCTAAGAGTTTAATACAAAAATACAACTACAGCTATAATTGTACATGAACCTTTCCTGTAAGGAAAATGTGTGTTTATATCTGTGGAAATAAAAAGTCTGATAGATCTTTTACGAGAAAGCGTATAACTTTTTCCTTCCATGTGATGTTTCTCTTTCTGACAGATGATAAGAGTAAAATACATTATTGGACAACTGAGTGATTCTTGATTTGATTTTTTTTAAATGAGTTAGGCAGAACAAAATAGCCAGGAGAGAAAAAGAAATGATCATTCTCCTTTATTTATATATTTGAAAAAGTGCTGTCTCTTTCTGACCAGTGGGGCAGTGTGTTGTCACAGTTGGTATTTTGGTGATGAATGTGTCTTTGTTGTTAATTTAGTATAATTTCAGTTTATTCCATGCATCGACTTAAAGTGACACTCCGTCAAAAATCAAGTCTTTTCTGTTGTTAACATGTCTGTAACATGTTTTTTGTGACTTACAAGGCATCTCAAGAGCAAATTCAATCCCATCTCTCAAGTCTGTGTATTCCTCCTGTGAATTTCCAGTTAGGCAACGCCCCCCAAAAAAGACGGGTTTGGACAGAGTGTTTCTAGATACGTAAGCATTCCTGCTTAGCCTGATTGGTTAATGTTATAACCAATCAGGCTAAGCACTGGGTATGCCTACAGAACTGAGCTCATTCCCTCAGGGGAACAGGGAGGAGCCGATTTGCAGGCAGGAGGAACAGTGATTTTGTGTGTGTGTGTGTGTGTGTGTGTGTGTGTTTTCCTAGTTGAAAAGATGGCAGATTATACTTGTTACACCTGGAAGAATATGTTAAACTGAGAACTGTCACTGGTACAACCACCAGAGTAATCACTAGAGGAGACTGTGAGGTCCCCTACAGACGCACCACATTTGCTCAATCTGTGCTATCAATGAGGGGCACTAAGATCTGGAATAACATACCACCTGCAATCAGAGAATGTACGACACTGAACACTTTTAAGACGCATTGTAAAAATTGGCTTTTAAACAACCAAAACTGTACCCATAACTAGCGGTTGCTGTGCGACATGTGCGCACATATATATATATATATATATATATATATATATATATATATATATATATATATATATATATATATATATATATGTACACACATATATATATATATATATGTGTGTGTGTGTGTGTGTGTGTGTGTGTGTGTGTGTGTGCCTGTGCATCACACACATATACCCCACCTCTTGTTTGTTGCTGTCTGTTTTGTTGCGGTGAGGTGCCTGGGTGCTTGTGTGTGTACTCATACACAGCACTTCACTCGTGTGACATTTGAATATTTTGTTTTGTAACACCTTAACTTTTGCACTTTAGCATATCCACTTTGTACAGTTTCATTGCAGTTGTTCTGCTTGTGTATGATTGTTTGTGTGTTTTTGTGACCCGCCGGGGGACTACAGATACAAATTAGCAGTATTGCTAAATCTGGCATACTTATATTTGTATTAATGTTCATTAGTATGTAATGTCCCTTTCAAATAAACATTAAACTTAAACTTAATTCAGTTTTTGGCTTTTTGAGCAACAAATCCTCTTCTTTTTAATTACATGTCTTACTCACAGACATGAAAATGCAACAGCAATGATTAATTTTATTTGGATAAACCTCAGTGTCCCTGCTAAAATACAAAAAAAGAGGACATGGGTTTGCAGCCTGCATTTCACACTGCATACCCGGGAAGACAGAGGAATGGGAGGCACACAGTCAGAAGGTTGAACCCCAGAGAGATGTCTGCTCTTAAGGTGCCTTCACACCAAACGTGAACGGGCGGTGAGAATGCATACAAAGTCAATGGAAAGAGGCGAGCACATGCAAAATCGTGCATTCACGCTTTCACGTCTGAGGGATAGCGCTAGCTTTGAGATTTTGCCGTCATCTGAGTAAAAGTATCAACATTGGAGAGTAAACTAGTTTGAAAATGAGACTGCCACTCACTTGCAGACAGAAGGACCGGGGGCTTTTCAGCTGAATCGGGATGTCAGAGTTATTTACCCATGGATTCCTGCCACGAACATGCTAACAAGGCTAGCAAACTAGCAATGTAAACATCCATCATCTTGTGAAGTTTTGGAGGCAGGGACAACTTTTTCTGGTGATCTCCTCATCAGATAATGTAAACCTAAGCATGAAGTTATTTTGGGGATTTCCACAGCAGGTTGAACACTGCTGCAGAAGTTATAAGAAAAGATAAGATAAGATAAGATAAGCCTTTATTAGTCCCACAATGGGGAAATTCCAGGATTGCAACAGCACAGGGATAGCAACACTCAGAGCAACAATCAGAAGGCAAGAGAAAAAAAAGAAACAAGAGCAGCAAGTATACATATGTAAATATAAATATATAAATAAATATATATATATATATATATATATATATATATATATATATATATATATATATATATATATATATATATATATATATATATATATATATATATACTGTATATATATATATATATATATATATATATATATATATATATATATATATAGTCACACAGTGCGGAGCCCCCCTCATGGATCGTCACCTTATCGTGGTGGGGGGGTTTGCATGCCCCAGTGATCCCAGGAGCTATGTTGTCCGGGGCAATTTGCCTCTGATAGGGTCTCCCAAGACAAACTGGTCCTGGGTGAAGGTAGACCTGGTAGACCCAAACGTATAGTGAGGGTGTGCTGGGAGCGTCTGGCTGAGGCCCCTGTCCGGGAGGTCTTCAACTCCCACCTCCGGAAGAACTTCAGCCACATTCCGAGGGAGTCTGGAGACATGGAGTCTGAATGGGCCATGTTCTCCACCTCTGTTGTTGAAGCGGCGGCCCAGAGCTGCGGCCGCAAGGTGGTCGGTGCATCTCGTGGTGGCAACCCCCGAACCAAGTGGTGGACACCAGTGGTGAGGGGGGCCATTAAGCTGAAGAAGGAGTCCTATCAAGCTTGGTTGGCTTGTGGGACTCCCGAAGCAGCTGAGGTGTACCGGCAGGCCAAGCGGAGTGCAGCTCGGGTGGTTGCTGAAGCAAAAACCCGGGTATGGGAGGAGTTCGGTGAGGCCATGGAACAAGACTTTCGGTCGGCTTCAAAGAGATTCTGGCAAACTGTTCGGCGGCTCAGGAGGGGAAAGCAGCTCCCCGTCCACACTGTGTATGGTGCGGATGGGACACTGTTGACTTCAACTGGGGATATCGTCGGGCGGTGGAAGGAATACTTCGAGGATCTCCTCAATCCCACTGATACGCCTTCCACAGAGGAAGCAGGGTTTGGGGACGAGGGGGATGACTCGCCAATCACAGGGGCTGAGGTCGCCAAGGTGGTTAAAAATCTCCTTGGTGGCTGGGCCCCGGGGGTGGACGAGATTCGCCCTGAGTACCTCAAGGCCCTGGATGTTGTTGGGTTGTCATGGTTGACACGCCTCTGCAACATTGCGTGGAGGTCGGGGGCAGTGCCTTTGGCATGGCAAACCGGGGTGGTGGTTCCTCTCTTCAAAAAAGGGGACCGGAGGGTGTGCTCCAACTTTAGAGGGATCACACTCCTCAGCCTCCCTGGGAAGGTCTATGCCAAGGTACTGGAGAGGAGAGTCCGGCCGTTGGTCGAACCTCGGATTCAGGAGGAGCAATGTGGTTTTCGTCCTGGCCGTGGCACATCGGACCAGCTCTTTACCCTCTCGAGAATTCTTGAGGGTTCGTGGGAGTTTGCCCAACCAGTTTACATGTGTTTTGTGGACTTGGAGAAGGCATTTGACCGCGTCCCTCGTGGATTTTTGTGGGGGGTGCTTCGGGAGTATGGGGTATCGGGCTTGTTGTTACGAGCTATTCGGTCTCTGTACGACCGTTGTGAGAGTTTGGTTCGTATTGCCACCACTCGGTCGGAGTCATTCCCAGTGAGAGTTGGACTCCGCCAGGGCTGCCCTTTGTCACCGATCCTGTTCATAATTTTTATGGACAGGATTTCTAGGCGCAGCCAGGGAATGGAGGGTGTCATGCTTGGTGACCACAGGATCTCATCTCTGTTGTTTGCAGATGATGTTGTCCTGTTGGCTTCACCCAGCAATGACCTACAGCTCTTGCTGGGACGGTTTTCCGCTGAGTGTGAAGTGGCTGGGATGAGAATCAGCACCTCCAAGTCCGAGTCCATGGTCCTCAGCCGGAAAAAGGTGGATTGCCCTCTCCGGGTTGGGGACAGGCTCCTCCCCCAAGTGGAGGAGTTTAAGTATCTTGGGGTCTTGTTCACGAGTGAGGGGAAAATGGAGCGAGAGATCGACAGACGGATTGGAGCAGCATCTGCAGTGATGCGGACGTTGTACCGGTCTGTTGTGGTGAAGAGGGAGCTTAGTTCTAAGACAAAGCTGTCGATTTACCAGTCAATCTACGTTCCTACTCTCACCTATGGTCACGAGCTTTGGGTAATGACCGAAAGAACGAGATTGCGGATACAAGCGGCTGAAATGAGCTTTCTCCGTAGGATTGCTGGACTCACCCTGAGAGATAGGGTGAGGAGCTCAGTCATCCGGGAGAGGCTCAGAGTAGAACCGCTGCTCCTCCACATTGAAAGGAGTCAGTTGAGGTGGTATGGGCATCTGATTAGGATGCCTCCTGGACGCCTCCCACTTGAGGTGTTTCGGGCACGTCCCACTGGGAGGAGACCCCGGGGCAGACCCAGGACTCGGTGGAGAGACTATGTCTCCCAGCTGGTCTGGGAACGCCTTGGTATCCCCTCTGAAGAGCTGGAGCAGGTGGCTGGGGAGAGGGAAGTCTGGGCTTCTCTGCTTGAACTGCTGCCTCCGCGACCCGGACCTCCGGAAAAGCGGTAGAAGATGGATGGATGGATGGATGGACAGTGCGGAGCATTGTAGCTGGATGGAATAAATATATGAGTATATAAACACACAGTGCAGAGCATTGTAGCTAGATGGAATAAATATGTAGATATATAAACACACACAGTACAGAGCATTGTAGCTAGATGGGATGAAACAGCACAACCATCTATTTAGTTATCCTACATGGTATGATTATGTACCCATACATATTCTCACCCTCCATAGTGACCGGTATTTTCCTAGTTGTATGCCGGAGGGGACCATTGTATAAGTCTATTGCGTCTTTTGCATTCAAAACTATTAGGTTGTCACGTCTTTTTGCTATCTCTGCGAGCAGCCCTGCTTAGGTTGTACAGTCTGACAGCCGTTGGTAGGAAGGACCTGTGAAACCTCTCGATTGTGCACCTAGGATGATGTAGTCTGCTGCTAAATGAGCTCCTCAGTGCATTCAGTATGTCCTGCATAGGGTGGGACTCGGACTCCAGCAGAGATGACAGTTTAGCCACCGTCCTCCTCTCTCCTATCTCCTCCACTGGGTCAAGGTGCTACCCCAGGACAGAGCTAGCTTTCTTGATCAGTTTGTTCATATAACAGCAACTTTGCCTGTCTGCATCTCACTCAGATGGTGAATTCATGTCTATTCGCGTGTTTACATTGAGTTAAAATGTAATTATGCTGCGTGAAAAATTTGGCCGTTCGTGTTTGGTGTGAAGGCATCTTTCGGGGGTTGAAGGCACCAAGATCGCCACCCGTCTGTGTGTGGTGCAATGGCCAGGGTGAGCCAGTGAGGCCGTAGTCGGGGTCCCACGGCTGTGGGCTGGCACACCGGACTGCTGGCCCCCAGTGAGCTGCACTTTTGTCGGCGACTTCCGTGGCCGTCTCCCCTAGCGTGCAGGGTAAAATGCAGGCTGCAAACCCGTGTCCTCTCCGGTATTTCAGCAGGGACACTGAGGTTTTTTCAAATAAAATTCATCATTCCTGTTATATTTCCATGTCTGTGGGTAAGACATGTAATTTAAAAGAAGAGGATTTCTTACTCATACAGCCAAAAACTGAATGCATATAATCTGCCATCATTCTCAAATAAGAGAAGGTCCATAATATACTATCTTGGGCACTATGGGCAATACGGTACATATTTGTTTTTGAGGTGGTTTTAGAGCTGCCGGAGTACATCTTTAAAATCTGAAAAGTAAATTATGTTTAAATTATTCTATTATGTATTTGTAGTGAACTATCACTTCTTGTCTTACTTGTAATCTAAGTTAACATGATACCTGTTGTGGTTTTCTTTAAATTCTATCACAACCCCACTTCCAAAAAGGTAGGAACACTGTGTTCAATCTAAGTAGAACAGAATGCAATGATCTGCAACCATGGTTTGATTTACAGTAAAGTGTAGAAAATGTTTCAAATATTGAAAGTGAAACATTTTAGTAGTTCATTAAAAATATTAGCTCATCTTGAATTTGATGACAGCAGTATATTTTAAAAGAGTTGGGACACTGGCAAAAAAAAAAGAGGATGGAATAGTAGGTGGCACTAGGGCCACCTGATATCTTGATACTTCAGAATGTATCAGTATATTTTTACCCGTGACACAGGATGACCCAGTAGCTGCATCTACAAATTGTGGAGCAGTTTCAGAATATTGTTCCTCAACAAAATTTTGAAGACTTAATTAAGCAATATAACATGCAAGGGAGTACGGTATCATTGAATATAGTAACTGCGGTCGTTCGTTGTAGGCCCAACGCAAAGCGCACAGTTTATTAGATGACAGCAATACAGGACAAAATATTAAGATTTGTTTAACCAGTTATTTTGCTTTGCCAAGGAAAAAATAGTCCCATTTATATGTATTCTCATGGCCCTTTTCCACTACTCAGCTCGACTCGCTGCAGCTCTGCTCATCCTGACACGGTTTTGGTCGTTTTCCATTGCAACTGAGTACCACCTCAAAGTGGGTGGGTTCATTATAGCAAGGTGGCCCATCATGTTGTTGACATGCTGATGTTTTGCTGTCAGAAGCGAATACTTAACCTTTTGAGTGTGAGATTTTGCGTGCCCCTAGTGGCAGAGCGCGACACTGCACCTGTCATCTGACATGATCGGCTCCATTGAGGATTTGTGCTGATTTGTACTGATCTGCCAGTTTCAGAAGGTGGCAGACATCTGTTGGAGGACTCAATGGATGACACGTAATACACCAAAGAAAAAGAACTCATTTCCTTTTCCTGTATTCCCTTCTTTTAGTTCAGTAAGCTAATATGGCCGCAATTGGTCACCGTCACTTAGTCGGCTTTGTACACGGAAAATAGCCACGGGATACAAGCGAAATTTATGTAGGATAATCATAAGACTTTGTAGATGTGGTAGAGAGCGTAAATGACTGACAGAACGCAAAATAACGACCACGATGGGTGAAAACGCAGCGACCACGCCAGCCAGCCAGCCCCCCTTTGTCAACAGTAAGTGAGGAATTTCTGTGTTTTTTTTAAATATTGTACTGATTTCTTGTTTATATACTTTGAAGATAAGATGATGAAGTACCTCTGTACAAAAAACGGTGTCAAAAGACTGAACTATTCTTTGTGTAAATACGTCCAAAGTCCAGTTTTGACTGTGTTATGGAATTTAAAGAGGTGCCGTGACATTATGCAAATTAGATGCATAAATTTATTCCTATCTGAAACTTTGGATCATATTTTACATCTTTCTAATTGACAGTAAGCCATTATCTCTCACCAATAATATAATAATACCAAAATATATAAATATATAATAATAATACCAAAAAATATTTACCACTCTTGACCACTAGGGGTAATGTTGCAATTCAGTGACAGACACACTCAAAGAGTTAAGAGACAGCAAGTGCAAAATACAAACAAAGCACAGAGTTAGCATTGATGGCTAGCTAGCTCGTTCATTGTCTGCATACAGGAGAAAACGGCAATATCTTTGTTTGTTCAAAGTGAGCTTGCCACCAATGGGATAAATAATGTAAAAGATGCTTAAAATCATAAAACACTCACCATCCTCTCCCCTATTAACAGCTTCCAGATGCCTTCTGTATGGAGAAACTAGGTGCAGGCATTGCTCAGGAGTGATTTTAGCACATTTTTCCACACAAACTGTCTTCAAACCTTGAAGGTTTTGTGGATGTCTTCTATGAACTCGGATCTTCAGTTTGTTCCATAGATTTTCAATTGGATTCAAGTCAGGTGACTGACTGGGCCATTCTAGCAACTTTATTTTCCTTCTCTGGAGCCAGTTCAGAGTTTCCTTGGCTGTGTGTTTGGGATCATTGTCTTGCTGAAATGTCCACCCTTGTTTCATCTTCAGCATCTTGGCAGATGGCAACAGATTCCATTCATCTTTCCTTCAATTATATGAAGTCTGCCTGTACCATGTGCAAACACCTCCACACCATGATGGGATGTGCAGTGCTATTTCCCCTCCAAACATGCTGTGTTGTGGCATCCACAAAGTTTAAATTTGGTCTCATCTGATCAAACTATATTCTCTCAGTATTTTACTGGCTTGCCCAAATGTTGTGCAGCATAAAGCCCATGTCGGTTGAGTGCATTACTTGTTGTTTCTTTGAAACAGCAGTACCTGCTAACTCCAGGTCTTTCTGCTTTCTGGAGCTCTCCACGAGTGGTCTTTGGCTTTTGGATAACTCTTATGGTAATTTTTTTGACTCCTCTGTCAGAAATCTTGCAAGGAACTCCTGGTTGTGACCAGTTTATGGTAAAATGATTTTCTTTCCACTTCTGAATGATGGCTCCAACAGTGCTCACTGGAACATTCAGCAGTTTAGAAATGCACCTGTAACCAGTGCCATCATTATGTTTTGCAACAATAAGGTTGCAAAGGTCTAGAGACAGCTCTTTGCTTCTACCTATCATGAGCTTTTTGTGCTGTGACAATCTGATATTCACATACCTTTTTAAAAGCTATCAGTCAGGACTTAACCAGCTGAAAATAATTTGCTCAGATAGGGAATGGGATGGCTTCCTATATTCTGATGAATTTCAGCTGGTTTCTTGGGTTTCTATGCCTTTTTGCACCTCTTTTTCTTCATGTGTTCAATACTTATTCCCTGTATCATTCCACGTTATTAAATATAACTTGTTTTGGGAACAAAATTGCCTTGATTTCTTTGTATGTATCGATTACTTGGGTTGTTACTGATATCTGGTGAAAATCTCAAGTCACTGGCTCCATCAGAAATATGTTTATTGAGAAAAATGTTGACGTGTTCAACGCTTATTTTCCCTGCTGTATATGTTTTATGGCAATAAAAAATGAAGAAAGGATCTGTCAGCCTGCACTGAGTATTGCCACTGACAGACTCGACCTCCTCTGTTTTAAAGTGTGGTTGGTAGCAGCAGTTCTTGTTCTGCTCTTACTTGTTACTTGGTGTACCAACACTTGATCCAGCTGTCCACCTGCTGTGGTTTCCTATTAGAGTGGCCCTCTGGCAGCAGATCTCCAAAGCAGAACATGGACAGAAACTAAATACTGTAGTTCCTGGGGTAATTGAAATCTAATGTTTGGAGTCAGTGTCTTAAATGTGTGACTGGGCTGAGTTTTTCCAGAAGTGTGTTTGCGTCGTTGCTCATTAGAGTGTAAAGTTTCTGAGTTCATTAAAATTTAATTTTTTCCCCCTGCAGAAACCCGTGTTCCATTTTTACTTTTTACTGAGCTATGCACACACCTTCACTATCTAGGTCAGTGCACCCTTTGGCCATGGACTCACTGCAAGTATCATACAGCAGAAAAAAGTTCACAAATATCGGTTTGTCCTGCATTTATGAGACACCCTCTTAAATCACAAAACTTACTATTGCCAAAATATGAACTACATGCAAAAGATGAGACCAGTAACTCTGTGGACATTTTAAGGAAGTGCAGTATGTGCCCATTATCTAATGGTCTGATAGTTCTCAGGCTATATTACAAAAAAAAACATAACAGCCAGCCTACACTATCAGCAGTTCTGGTGCTAGCATCATGTAGACCAGGCCAACCCCTCTGTCTGACTGTGCTTGTGAATAGCAGAATTTATGTATGTGAAAAGAAAATGTGTTCCTTTCCAGGAATAGATTATGGTTGCATCAGCATTATTATCTCCAGGATGTTTACTCAGAGTTGTCCATATACTCCATTCATCTAAAAGACCTCCTAATTTAGCACACTGGACTAAAATGACACACTGGAAGTTACAATCAAAGTGGACACAGTTTAGCATGTATGACACTCCCAATATTTTAATTTACTGTATGATCACTGCGGTAGCACAGCAGCTCGCCCTTGGCTGGGGGATCCTGGGTTCGATAAGATAAGATAAGATAAAATAAGATAAGCCTTTATTAGTCCAACAATGGGGAAATTCCAGGATTGCAACAGCACAGGGATAGCAACACTCAGAGCAATAATTTAGAAGATAAGAAAATAAGAGCAGTATTACTACTATATGTACATACAGTATGTACACATAAATATATATACACAGTGCGGAGCATTGTAGCTAGATGGACTAAACAGCATAACCGTCTATTTAGTTACCCTACATGGTATGAATATGTACCCATACATATTGTCACCCTCCATAGCGACTGATATTGTCCTAGTTGTATACTGGAGGGGACCATTTGTGTAAGTCTGTTGTGTCTTTTGTATTCAATACTATTAGGTCGTCACGTTTTTTTGCTATCTCTGCGAGCAGCCCTGCTTAGGTTATACAGTCTGACAGCCGTAGGTAGGAAGGACCTGCGAAACCTCTCGGTCACGCACCTAGGATGATGTAGTCTACTGCTAAATGAGCTCCTCAGTGCGTTCAGCATGTCCTGCATAGGGTGGGACTTAGACTCCAGCAGAGATGACAGTTTAGCCACCATCCTTCTCTCTCCTATCTCCTCCACTGGGTCAAGGCGTTGCCCCAGGACAGAGCTAGCTTTCTTGATTAGTTTGTTCAGCCTCTTCCTATCAGCTGCTGTAACGCCACTGCCCCAGCAGACCACTCCAAAAGTGATGGCTGATGCCACCACTGTGTCGTAGAATGTCTTCAAGAGTACCCCTTGTACACCAAAAGACCTGAGTCTCCTCAGTAGGAACAGCCTGCGCTGTCCCTTCTTGTAGAGTGTGTTGGTATTGTGTGACCAGTCTAGTTTATTGTTCAGATGAACACCCAGGTACTTGTAGGATGTCACCATCTCAATGTCTGTTCCCTGGATGTTTACTGGTGCTGTGAGGGGTTGTCCTTGCCTGCGGCAATCCACCACCAGCTCCTTAGTTTTCCTCGCGTTGATCTGGAGGCAGTTTCTATGGCACCAGTCCACGAAGTCCTGGATAAGTCCTCTGTACTCAGCTTCATCTTTGTTGGAGATGAGGCCGACGATCGCAGAGTCGTCAGAGAACTTCTGTAGATAGCAGTGTGTTGTGTTGTGTGAGAAGTCCACAGTATAAAGGGTGAACAGGAAGGGAGCCAAAACCATTCCCTGGGGGGCCCCCGTGCTGGCGATGATCGTGTCGGACACACAATCCCGGGTTCTCACAAACTGTGGCCGGTTAGTGAGGTAGTCCAGGATCCATGATGACAGGTGCTGGTCCACCCCTGCGCACAGCAGCTTGTCCTTCAGGATCATCGGTTGGATGGTGTTGAAAGCACTGGAGAAGTCAAAGAACATGATCCTCACCGGGTTCCCGGGCTTCTCCAGGTGGGACAAGGAATGGTGAAGGAGGAAGATCATTGCATCCTCCGCCCCAATGCCATGCTGGTAGGCAAACTGGAGTGGATCCATCGCTGGTCCCACCAGGGGGTGGAGGTGAGCAAGGAGCAGTCTCTCCAGGATCTTCATCATGTGAGACGTCAGGGCCACTGGTCTGTAGCTGTTCAGGTCTTTGGGATGGGAAGTCTTCGATACAGGTACCACACAAGATGTTTTCCACAACTGTGGTACCCTCCCCAGTTTCAGGCTCAGATTGAAGATGTGCTCCACAATCCCACACATCTGGTCTGCGCAGGACTTGAGGAGCTTCGCACTGATGCCGTCCGGTCCCGAGGCCTTCCTCACCTTGATCTTCCTCAGCTCCATCCTCACCTGGGTCTTAGTGAGGGTCAGGTTGGGGGGCTGTGTGCTGGGAGTGGGGGGGGTGTTGGTGGAGTGGGGTGTGGACAGCAGGTCTCGATGACTTTAGAGGCAGCAGTGGTTGTTGTGCAGTCGGGGGGGAGGGCGGTTGGTCAAACCTATTAAAAAACAGGTTCAGATTGTTCGCCTACTCCCTGCTCCCCGTGGACTGGGAGGAGGTATTCTGGAGCCCAGAGATGATTTTAAGGTTTCTCCAGACCCCACCAATGTCGCTCTGTTGCAGCTTGTCCTCCATCTTCTTCCTGAAGCTGTCCTTGGCTTCTCTGATCTTCCTCCTCAGCTCCCTCTGTACGGACTTCAGCATCTCCCTGTTCCCCGACCTGAAGATCCTCTTCTTCTCTCTCAGAAGTGTTTTTATCTCAGGGTTGATCCAGGGTTTGTTGTTCGAGCAACACCGTATGGTCTTGGTGGGAATGGTGTTGTCCACACAGAAGTTAATGTAGTCCGTGATGGTGTGAGTGAGGCCATCGACGTCCTCACCATGTGGATTGCAGAGCTGCTCCCAGGCAGTGGTTTCAAGACAGTCCTTTAGAGCGTCCATTGCCTCCTCAGACCATATCTTCACCGTGCGCATGACCGGAGGTTGTCTGTGTACTAGGGGTTTGTACACCGGCAGGAGATGAACCAAGTTGTGATCTGATCTCCCGAGTGGGGGGAGTGGTGATGAGGTGTACGCCTCCTTAGTGTTTGCATAGAATAAGTCCAGTGTTTTATTGTCTCTAGTGTGGCATGTGACATACTGGGTGAACGTGGGCAGAGTGGGGGACAGTGAAATATGGTTGAAATCACCTGAGATGAGGAGTATAGCATCTGGGTGTTGTGTCAGCAGCCTGCCAGTTACTGAGTGAATGGCGTCACGCGCTTTCCCAGCGTTCGCCGTCGGATTTGCATAAATAACAATGCAGATCATGTGTGAGTATTCCCTCGGGAGATAGGTAGTCCGCATGCTAACAGCTAGCAACTCAATGTCTTTGCTGCAGTGTTGTTGTTTAATTGTGATATGTCCCGGTCTGCACCAGCTGTTATTGACATGCATTATCACTCCTCCGCCCCTTGCCTTCCCACTGTCTGGTGTCCGGTCTGCCCGTATTGCGTGGAAACCCTCCAGTTTGATGTTAGCATCTGTTGCTAGTTCTGTTAGCCACGTCTCAGTAAACAACATCATGCTAATCTCTCTGAAGACGCTCTGGTAACGAGCCATAGCCGCTAGCTCATCTGTCTAATTGAGTAGCGATCATACATTCCCCATAATAACGAATGGAAGGACGGGTCTGTACCTTATATTTCTCGCCCGCCGTCTTGCTCCAGCACGGCATCCATGTCGTTTCTGTCTTATTTCACCCGGTATGTCGAAGTCTTGCACTAGCATCTTGGTCCAGTTAAGTGCTAACAGCTGGTCTCTGCTGTAACGTATCCTGCTGAAAACAGTGGCTCTGTCTGCCGGCTCAGGAGACATTTGGGTGATCCGTGTGTCCGTCCGATGGATAAGGTGTCGCCGGATCAGAAAGATTAGCAAGAGAAGCCAGATAGAAAATAGAAATAGGAAGAAATTGATCTGCTGTTGCAAAAAGGCAGCCTACTCGTGTGGCGCTGGAAGTCAGATCCCAACCCCTGACCAACAGTGATCTGTGTGGAGTTTGCATGTTCTCCCCGTGTCTGCGTGGGTTTACTCCGGGATTTCTCCGGTTTCCTCCCACATGCCAAAAAACATGCAAGGTAGGTTAATTGGCATCAGAATCAGAGTCAGAATCAGATTTATTGCCATTGTTCATGTAGTACACAAACTAGGAATTTGTCTCGGTGCAATGCTGCAACATTAAACATGATAAAATAAAAGAAATAAACAGCTTCTTCCCCTCTGCTCATGTGACGGGAGGTTTTAGTCTGAATGGACCGAAGTCTTCTACCTGAGGGGAGAGGGGCAAACAGTACGTGACCAGGGTGTGAAGGATCGGCTATGATCCGGCCAGCATGCCTCCGGGTCCTGGAGATGTACAGATCCTGGAGAGATGGGAGCTTGCAGCCGATCACCTTCTCAGCAGTGCGCACGATGCGCTGCAGCCTTAGTCTGTCCCTGGCAGTGGTTCCTGCGTACCACACGGTTATGGAGATGGTGAGGATGGACTCGATGATGGCTGTGTAGAACTGCACTAACATCTTGGTGGGTAGCTTGAGCTTCCTCAGCTGCCGCAGGAAGAACATCCTCTGCTGGGCCTTTTTGATGAGGGAGCTGATGGTCGGCTCCCACTTGAGGTCCCTGGTGATGGTGGTGCCTAGGAAGCGGAAGGAATCTGCAGTGGTGATGGGAGAGCCTGTGAGGGTGAGGGGGGGCAGAGGGGTTGTGACTTTCCTGAAGTCCACAATCATCTCCACTGTCTTCAGAGCGTTCAGCTGCAGGTTGTTGTTGTTGCACCAGGACGCCAGCTGGGCCACCTCTCTCCTGTAGGCGGACTCGTCGCCGTTGGAGATGAGCCCGATGAGGGTGGTGTCTTCCGCAAACTTGATCAGCTTGACAGATTGGTGGCTGGAGGTGCAGGAGTTGGTATAAAGGGAGAAGAGTAGGGGGGAAAGTACACAGCCCTGGGGTGATCCGGTGCTGATGCTAACAGAGTCTGAGACAGTCTTTCCCAGCCGCACATGCTGCCTCCGGTCCGTCAGGAAGTCGGTGATCCACCTGCAGAGGGAGTCAGGCACGTTGAGCAGGGACAGCTTGTCTCGGAGCAGAGCGGGGCGGATGGTGTTGAATGCAGAGCTGAAGTCCACAAACAGGATCCTGGCGTAGGTTCCCGGGGAGTCCAGGTGCTGCAGGATGGAGTGGAGGGCCAGGTTGACTGCGTTGTCTACAGACCTGTTAGCTCGGTAGGCAAACTGCAGCGGGTCCAGGAGGGGAGTGGTGATGGACTTGAGGTGGGGCAGGACCAGGCGCTCAAAGGACTTCATGACTACAGAGGTGAGCGCTACAGGTCTGTAGTCGTTAAGTCCAGTGATCCGTGGCTTCTTGGGGACAGGGATGATGGTGGAGGATTTGAGGCAGGTCGGCACGTGGCATAGCTTAAGGGAGGTGTTAAAAATGTCTGTGAAGACAGGAGCCAGCTCTTTCGCACAGTGTCTCAGGGTGGAGGGAGACACGCCGTCCGGACCGGGAGCCTTGCGCGGGTTCAGTCTGGAGAACTGTCTGAGCACATCCAGCTCACTGATGACAAGGGCAGGGGGGGAGGAGGGGGGGCTGCCTTTGATGAAGTAGGGACCGTGGAGGCAGTGGAGCTGGGGGGAGGGGGAGAGTTGGACACAGCTGACGAGGTGTCAAAACGGGCATAGTGTTGGGACAGTCTTTGACAAAGGGCTTTGTCATCCTGACCTTTAGGAGCCTGAGGCCGATAGTTGGTGATTTGCCTCAGTCCTCTCCACACAGAAGCCGAGTCATTAGCAGTGAACTGCTGCTGGAGTCTCTCAGAATACACAGATTTAGCTCTCCTCAGCTCTCTGCTAAACCGGTATTTAACCTCCCTGTAGCAGTCCCTGTCTCCACTTTTCAACGCTGCTTCCTTCTCCTTCCTGATCTGTCTGAGCTTGGCAGTGAACCAGGGCTTATCATTAGAGTACCTCACCCTGGTGCGCGATGGAAGAATGCTCTCCTCACAAAAGTGGATATATGAGGTCACAGTGTCCGTGTACTCATCCAGATCATGCGTGGCTCCTTTAAACATGCCCCAGTCAGTTATTTCCATGCACGTTTCCAGCTTATCCTCAGCTTCACTGGTCCATTTCTTCGTAGTGCTCACAACAGGTTTAGTGAACTTCAGTCTCTGTCTGTAAGTGGGAATGAGGTGGACCATCACGTGATCAGATAGTCCGAGCGCAGCGCGGGGAACAGCGCGATACGCGTCCTTAACTGTGGTGTAACAGTGATCCAGCGTGTTCTCTCCTCTGGTGGGGAATTTAATAAACTGTTTGTATCGGGGGAGATCGTGGCTCAGATTGCTCTGGTTAAAGTCGCCAACCACAATAACCAGAGAGTCCGGGAAAGTGCGCTCCGTATGTTGTATGTGATCTGCGAGCACACGCTGAGCTTCGCGCGCGTCCGCGTCAGGAGGGACGTACACAGCGGCGAGGATGAATGAAGCGAACTCCCACGGGGAATAAAATGGCTTGCAGTTAATAAAAAGAAATTCCAGGGCGGGAGAACAGTGTTTGGAAATTACCGTTACATCAGAGCACCAGCTGCTGTTGATGTAAAAGCAGAACTGGGGAGTCAAAACTAGGGATTCTAAATTGTCCTTAGGTATGACTGTGAGAGTGAATGGTTGTGTGTCTCTCTGTGTTGGCCCTGCAATGGACTGGCGATCTGTCCAGGGTGTACCCTGCCTCTCGCTCAAAAGATGCTGGGATAGGCTCCAGCCCCCCCTTGACCCAAAAAGGATTAAGCGGAAGAAGGTGGATGGATGGATGTATGGATGTGTTCCATTGTAGGACAGACACTATCTCCTCATATGATAATATCAAGCTAAAGACAAACTACAATGTATTTCTAAATTACAGCAAAAGCACCAGTAAAGTTTTGCTTGTCATGCTATGTGGACGTATGGGACTGTAGATTACGTTCATTGCATGTGCATGCATTACTTTGCAGGACATTATGAAACATCTTATACACTGTGCTTTACACTCAGAGCCACCAAAATATCAACTCAGGTGCAGGCTGATGAAAAATCATGGAAACTGTTGCAGTGGACTTGCTTAGTGTCTACTCAGTTATTTTTTGTGAAAATGAAATTAGTTTGTTTTTCTTTATTTATAAGCTAAAAAAATAGCTAATTCTAGTTTTACACCTAATCACACTGTCAGATATACTGAGACAAATATATACTGTATCTGGCTCAAAAATTAAAAATTGGCAAGTTGAAAAAATGCTTGTCTGAGTCCTTTTGCTGATGAGTTAACTTTTGAACACTGTATCAACTATTTTGCTTTATTGATCTCTATTTATAGAAAGACCTGGATTAAAAGAAACTTTCACTGTCACTCTGGCAAGACAAAACCTGAACAGCAATAAATCAACCAAATGAACATGACTATCTGTTTGTATTTCATCCACTACATCCATGCAATATTAATATATTTAAATTAAACTCAGCTTGTCATTCATCTTCTTCTTCCGCTTAATCCTTTTGGGGTCGCGGGGGGGCTGGAGCCTATCCCAGCATCTTTGGGCGAGAGGCAGGGTACACCCTGGACAGATTGCCAGTCCATCACAGGGCCAACACCGAAAGACAGACAGAAAGACAGACAACCATTCACTCTCACAGTCATGCCTAACGACAATTTAGAATCCCCAGTTTGATGCCAATTAACCTAACTTGCATGTTTTTGGCATGTGGGAGGAAACCGGAGAAATCCCGGAGTAAACCCACGCAGACACGGGGAGAACATGCAAACGCCACACAGATCACTGTTGGTCGGGGACTGGGATCGAACCCAGGATCCCCCCGGCCAAGGGTGAGTTGCTGTGCTGCCGCAGTGCTGACCACTCCTCCACTGCACCGCCCTCAGCTTGTCATATAGTCAAATCACTGATGTTTACTGCATATACTCAAGTCTTAGCTTTGCTCAAGGAAGTCCATGTGATCGATGATTCCTGTCTGACCTGACAGATGCAACTAAGATCACAAACACACACCTTGAATGCTATTGCTGAGGTTTGACACATGATTTCATCATCTCTCACCTCCAATGGTTTTTTTTTAATCTACACCACTGTCACCCCGGTGGCCCAGACAGTAGCAGGTGTACTGTTTGACAAGACAAAAATAAGCTTGGTGGTGATGGAATGAATAACACATGTAAAAATAAATAAATAAATGTTTACTAATGTTGATGGAAGTGTGGTCAGTTGATTGGCAAGATAAGACAAAATACTTGTTAAAGCATTTTTATCACCTTTATCATATTTTTCATGAGATTGCTATTGTGTGACTTTACCACACTGCACAGCACTTCAGTGTTTTAAAACTGCTTACAACCTCACATGGAGGTGGGATGGGACTAAAGATAGCACCCCCTTGGTGGAGTCACAGGTTAGTGTCCCATGTCTCTTGTCTCTGTTCACATTCTTTTCCACTTTTTATATGCCAGTCTCTAAAAACAGAACATATTATGGTTTGGTGATGTCTGTCTGTTGTCCATCCATACGAGTTTGTCCGGTTAACTCCTCCCACAGTTTTAAAGCTACAACTTTTTTTTATTTCACACAATGTTTGTACATGTATTGAAGGTGTGCATATTACTAGGATTTTGATTGTGGACCATTTTGGTGAAGATTACAGGTTTTACAACTTTCAGTAGAGGGTACATGGTTTGTCCGGCTAAATCCTCCTACAGTTTTCAAGCTAGGACATTTTCATTTCACACAGAGTTTGTACAGATATTGAAGATGTGAATATTGTATGGGGTTAAATGATTTTCTGATATTTTCTCAAAATTTGTTCCATTGAATTCTAGATTGTTTGCTTTGCTTAAACTTCACACACATTGCAATTGTAACCTTCTCTCACGCCACTCTATGTCATTAGTTATATGGCCACTAAAGGTCTCCTAATGTCAAAATTCATAGGCGGTTATGCCTGCTTAGAAAAAAACAAAAACAAAACAACCATAAGGCATTTTCTCTTTTAGGACAGGTTCATCTTTCAGTATGAAAGTTTATAACAGGGGTGTCCAATCATGTGCCATGGAGGGCCAAGACCCTGCAGGCTTTACCTCCAACCAGTGTTTTCAACAGCAGATTTCACTGAATTTCTTCCCACTGATTGCTGATAAGTGAAAACACCTGCTGACAAGACTGGGTAGAAGCGAAAACTAGGCAACTAGGGTTGGGCAATATATCGTTTCCTCCGGTATACCAGTCTTAATTTCCCACATTGTATGGAATTTGAAAATACCTCCATAATGCAGTATTGCCAAATTAACAGCTGCAATGCTGCCAGATATGTTTGCAGATTTAAAAAATGCAGAATGACACCACGAGATACTGTAGTAAAAGGAACACCTGGGAAAAAAGTAAGATATTTGCGCTATCATTAGTTTGGAAAAACAAACACGTGAAATTTCCTGTCTGTGTATTGCCGCCTTATCTTGGTGGAGGGGTTTGCATACCCTAATGATCCCAGGAGTTATGTTGTCGGGGGCAGCTTGCCCCTGGTAGGGTCACCAAAGACAGACTGGTCCTGGGTAAAGGGTTAGACCAAGAGCGGTCCAGTAGATCCCTATGAAAAAAGTTACATCACTGACCCAGTGTGCTCAAAGGAGCCACATGGGTCTGCCCTCGTGTGGTCTCACCACCTGTAGGAGGGCTCATGGGGACCATAGTACTGTGTGAACTGGGAAGCAGTCTGGACTACTCTTCTTGGACTGATGCCCCTGTGACTCAGGCTCCCAGATAAGTGGTAGAAGATGGATGGATGGAATGTGAAATTTCTTGTTGAAATGAGAAGACAATTCCAAAAGGAGTACTCCTTCTCAGATCAACAGCAGCCCCACACTGGAACACCACAACAGTTTTCACTTTATATACTGATGCTGTGTGTTATTTTTCTAAACCCTTGTCATAAATCATGTGTGTGATTTGCTGCAAACAGATAAAACATGATGCAAGGCAGCCGCATCTGTTCAGCAGTGCAGTGCAGATCCCGGCCAAGCTTCAGTGTCTCCGTGCAGCCCTCTGGTCTCACGAGGAGCGAAACTGACGTAAATGCGCACTCCTTCCATTGCGCGCCCATGCAATTTTGATACAGTTGATCCGACCGTCTCCCTCCTCATGACAGAAGTGAGGACACACAATAAAACTGGCCACAAAGAGTATTGTGTTGACATACAGAGAGATGGCAATGGGAACGCGCATATTGCACAAGCTCAGTCCAGTCTGTGAAGGATTACACAATCATCTGAGGCTCTGATTGCTCCTGCATCACTTTGCCTCTCTGCCTTGAATTTGAACCGGAAATATGCAGATTCAGCAATTTTAAATATAAAAATTAATGAAATGATTAGAATCATTCAGAAATTACATTTAGAATTACAAGACAGATTAGAGAACAAATAATTGTCACAATCTGAGCACGAGAGGATTCCGCCATGCTCAGTATGCTTGCCTTTTTCCCATATTTGTATAGTGTTGTATTTGTGAGTTCTAATTCCTGTTATTTTATCTTTGGTTGGTTTTCACATGTTCTGTATTGTTTCGTAGTGTGACTTATTTTCCTGTTTACGTTCATTGTAGTTTTGTTATTTACATATTTGGGTTTACTTGTCTTTATTTGTCATCATATCATATTTGTGTCTTGCCGGTTCTGTCTCTCTCTCTCTCTCTCTCTCTCTCTCTCTCTCTCTCTCTCTCTCTCTCTCTCTCTATCTATCTATCTGGGGTTGCAGCTGTCAGAGGCACTTCCGGGTTTTTTCCCTGGTTGTGGGTGGTGCCCCTGTCAAGCTGTCAGCTCCGTCTCCTTTCCTCATGACTCACAGCTGATTGTCATCACCTTCTCCTCCAGCCCACTCATGTGATCCACACCTGCTATCATTTATGTTTATGGTTTACATGCCCTATTTAAAGAGTCTGTGACATAATTCAACCAAGACATCATTAGAAAGAAGAACTACTGTTTTTATTCTGTGTAGACAAAAAAATTCAATCATTTTTTTTCCCCATATACTGGTACTATAAATTACATCGTGATGCAGCAGATTGCGATGTTCGTTTGTCAAAATTGGGTCAAACAGCGCCGCCATATTGTGACGTAATGAGAGGAACCCAATATGTAAACAAGCATGGCTGAGTACACTGAAGCAGAGGAAATTGTGAGCGATTTGTCGATAGTTTTTGAGGAAGAAGCAGGACCAAGTGATGAAGAAGAGCGAGTTGGTTCTAACGAAGGACTGCAACCCTATTTATCTGAACCATATCGTTCAGGAAGTGATGATGATTCACACGTTTCAGAGGATGAAGGGTCCGACGGTGAAGGGTTAGAGATGGACATCGGTCGCCTCCAAAACGCTGACTGGTAATATACAGATAGATCTCAAAGAACTGGATGTGCAACTTTGATCATGTACCTGTGATGACTCACTCCAGCTGATTATGATCCGCAGCTGCGCGCACACCTGTTCTCCATCACTGTCAGGCTATTTAACCCACTCTGCCCTCAGATCGGCGCAGAGCTGTCTGATCTCTTTGGCTCACTGAGACTCCTCTCGTCTTTGCCTATCTCCAGAGATTTCTCAGCCCTCATCGTTTTCCCAGAGTCATCCCTCACTTCCTATTCTCCTGGAAGGAGCAACTCTCTTCAACCAAGTAAACCATCCTGCTACTCACCTTTTCCCTCACTCATCCCCTGTGCACAGGTGGAGTTCCGTGGTGGTGGAATCCTTCCTCCTTGGCGGCGGACTGAGCACCATCTCTGTTTTCAGCTGTACTGTGACAACAGGTGCTGTCCTCCTGGCTGGAGCCTACGGACCAACCTGAGCACGACACCATCCCAGCAAACAGTAAGCCCCTGTCATTCTCGCACGTTTCCACCTGGGCCTTACTAACGTCTGCTGTCTCTGCTCTGTCCATAGGGTTGCCAGGTTGCACGGTGCTCTGCTCACCCCCAGCTGCCACGTCATCACTGATTCACACACAAACACATACACGCACGCACACACCAGTTAATACAATAAAAGATAATTGAATCTATCCTAGAGTCTGTGTCTGTTTACTGGGTCTATTAACCATGTCAGTACGGCTCCGCCAAAATGACCCAGTAGACAGCGCGCTAGCGCGCCAAGTTAACAACTTAGAAGCTCGGGTAGATCAATTAGCTTACCAGCAACAGGTTGTTCTTTCCCAGCTGGTTCAAATTAATGGTAGACTGGATGGTTTGACAGGTTCACAGTCTCCTCCACCGGCCCCAAGTAGCACTTCTGCTCCCGCTAGCTCACCATCTAGCCAGGTTTTCTCTTCCCGGTTAACACCTGTTCCCATTCCCACTCGCTTTAGTGGTAAGCTAGGGGAGGCTAGGGGTTTCCTGCTTCAGTGTGAGATAGTGTTCCAGCGTGTGCCCGGGGATTTCTCCACAGATCACAGTTGTATCGGCTACATAGCTAACCTATTGGAAGGGCGAGCGTTAGCCTGGACTTATGCTGTGATGGCTAGGGCAAGCTATGCTAATCTAACTTATAGTCAATTCATCAGCGAATTTAACAAGGTGTTCGATCATTCGGATCGTGACAGTGTGCTTACCACCCGGCTATTGAATTTAAAACAGGGTAGCAAGTCCGTGGCGGACTATGCCGTAGATTTCCGGGTGGTGGCTGCGGAGGTAGGTTGGGAGGACGCCTCGTTGTGCGGCATTTTTGTCAAAAGCCTTAGCCCTTGCTTGCGGGATGAGCTGGCCCGCTTAGAAAGACCAGATAGGTTAACCGAGCTTATCTCCTTAGCTATTAGCCTCAATAACAGGCTGAGGGAGTGGGCGGCCGAGCGCAGGACTTTCGGTCGCTCTGGTTCCCAGTTTCGTCACTCCCTACAGCCCCCTCTATTGGCCCTGCCTTCCCTAGATTCCTCGGATGCGCCAGAACCTATGGCTGTAGGGTCATCCAAGCTTTCTTTAACGGAGAAACAGCGCCACCAGGAGTTAGGGTTATGTCTCTACTGTGGCAGTGGGGAGCATGAGGTAGTGTCCTGTCCCATTCGGCCAAAAGAGGGAGTCCGTGCGTCGCAGTAGGGGGACTCACAGACTCTCCTCAGTTAAATCCCCTCACAAAATTCCTTCTGCCCATTAGGTTCATACACAATCACAGGGAAATTGTCACTCAGGCCTTGATTGATTCGGGGGCTGAGCAGAGTTTCATCTTGGGGGAACTGGCAGCCTGATTGGGACTCCTGTGTCATCCCTTGAGGACCCCCCTCCAACTTATTGCCCTGTCCAAAGCTCCCATGGCAGTAGTATCCAAGCAGACCGCCCCGGTGTCAGTCATCATATCTGGGAACCATCGGGAGGAGCTCAGGCTGTTTGTGTTGCCGGCTTCCTCCTCTCCAGTTATCCTGGGCTATCCCTGGCTTCGGCTTCACAACCCCACGATCGACTGGCGCATGGGGAGCATGGTTTTGTGGAGCTCTTTCTGTCTGAGTGTCTGTCTGCAGCCTGCTGCCTGCTCGCCGTCCATGCCCCTGTCTTCTCCTGCCACTCCTCCTCCTGATCTGTCCAGGGTTCCCCCAGAGTATCATGACCTGGGGGCCGCATTCAGTAAGTCCAAAGCACTGTCTCTTCCCCCCCACCGCCCATATGACTGCACCATCAATCTTCGGGCTGGAGCCCCACTGCCATCGAGCCATCTCTACAGCTTGTCAGCTCCGGAGCGGGAGGCGATGGAGTCTTACATTAAGGAATCGCTTAACTCCGGCATCATCCGTCCTTCATCTTCAGCGGTGGGGGCAGGATTTTTTTTTTTTGTTGGAAAGAAGGACGGCTCCCTCAGGCCATGTATCGACTTCCGTACCCTGAATAACATCACCATCAAGGACAAGTATACTCTCCCCCTGATGGACATGGCATTCGATTCTCTCCGGGGGGCCTCCTGGTTTACCAAATTGGACCTTCGCAATGCTTATCATCTGGTGCGGATCAGGGAGGGTGATGAGTAGAAGACTGGCTTTCGGACCCCTAGTGGGCATTTCGAGTACTTGGTGATGGCGTTCGGGCTGACCAATGCCCCTGTTGTCTTCCAGCGCCTGATTAATCACGCTCTGAGGGATTTCCTGGGCTCATTCATCTTTGTGTACCCGGATGACATCCTGATCTTCCCGCAGTCCTTAGACGAGCATCGGGTACACGTGAGGCGGGTTCTGCAGCGGCTTCTGGAGAACAAACTTTATGTGAAGGCCGAGAAGTGCGAGTTTCACGTCCCCCAAACGCTGTTTCTTGGCTTCATCATCTCTCATAATCAGATCATCCCTGACCCCGGCAAGGCAAGAGCGGTGGTAGATTGGCCCACCCCCACCTCCAGGAAGCAGCTCCAACAGTTCCTGGGGTTCGCCAATTTCTACCGCCGCTTTATCCCAAACTACAGCATCACTGCTCTTCCTTTGACCCGCCTCACTTCCCCCAAAGTGGCCTTTCATTGGTCAGAAGAAGCTGAAGCGGCGTTCTCCACATTAAAATCTCAGTTCTCATCTTCTCCTATTCTGACACAGGTGGATCCCGCCCTTCAGTGCTTGGTGGAGGTGGATGCCTCGGACTCTGGGGTTGGAGCTGTGCTGTCCCAGCGCTCTCCAGTCGATGGTGAGATTCGCCCCTGTGTGTTCTTCTCCTGCCGTCTGTCCTCAGCAGAGCATAACTATGACATCGGTGACAGGGAGCTCCTGGCGGTCAAGCTCGCCCTGGAGGAGTGGTGTCACTGGTTGGAGGGGGCCGCCCAACCATTCATCGTCTGGATGGACCATAAAAATTTGGAATACCTGAGGACGGCCAGACGCCTGAATGCCCGTCAGGCCCGCTGGTCCCTGTTTTTTGGACGTTTCAATTTCACTATCACCTACCGCCCCGGGGCCAAGAATACTAAGTTGGATGCGCTGTCCAGGCAGTTCTCCTCGGATGCTGCGGAAGTGTCACAGCATTCCATCATCCCCTCATCCTGTGTCGTGGGCGCCCTCTCGTGGGGTATCAAGGAAAAGGTCTTGAAAGTGCAGGAGGCTGTACTGGACCCGGGCGGGGGTCCAGCGGGGAGGTTGTTTGTCCCTTCTTCCATCCAGGGTGCGGTTGTTCTTTGGGGTCACTCTTCCAGACTCTCGTGCCATCTGGGGAGGGCTCGCACAGTGGAACTCCTCCAGAAGACGTTCTGGTGGCCTTCGCTCCGGAAAGATGTTGCTGAATACATCCGTGCCTGTCCCCAGTGCGCCACCGGTAAGACATCTTCATCTCCTCCGGCTGGTTTGCTCCACCCTCTTCCTATTCCCGGCAGACCCTGGTCCCATGTCGCCTTGGATTTCATCACCGGTCTCCCACCGTCTAACCATTGCACCGTCATCCTGACGATCGTGGACAGATTCTCTAAGGCCGCCCACTTTGTCCCCCTACAGGGGCTGCCTACGGCTAGGGAAACGGCCGATCTGCTCGTCCAGCACGTCGTGAGGTTGCACGGCATCCCCACGGACATCGTCTCTGATCGGGGTCCTCAGTTTGTGTCCCGGGTGTGGAGATCGTTCTGCAACGCCCTAGGAGCCACGGTGAGTCTATCTTCTGGTTACCACCCACAGAGCAACAGGCAGTGCGAGCGTGCTAATCAGGAGCTGGAGGCTGCGCTGCAGTGCGTTGCCACTGCGAACCCAGCATCTTGGAGTGCCCATCTCCCCTGGATCGAGTATGCCCACAACACCACCGTGTCCTCGGCTATTGGCATGTTCCCATTTGAGGTCTCCCTGGGATACAACCCCCCGCTGTTTCCTGAAGAGGAGGGGGACATCGCTGTACTGTCCATTCGAGCTCACCTGCGGCGCTGTCGTCGGCTGTGGAGGGCAACCCAGGCTGCACTTCGCCACACGGCAGAGCACAATACCATGACAGCCAATCGCCATAGGATGCCAGCCCCTTCCTATCAGGTGGGTCAGCAGGTTTGGCTTTCTACCAAGCACATTAACCTCAAGGCTGAGTCGAAGAAATTGTCTCAACGGTTTATTGGTCCTTTCCCCACAGACCGTATAATCAATCCTGTGGCTGTGCGCCTTGCTCTCCCCCTCTCCCTCCGCTTTTGTCCTACCTTTCATGTCTACCAAATCAAGCCTTTTTTTTCCAGCCCTCTGTGTCCCCCTCCCAGGTCTCCACCTCCACCTGTGGTGATCGATGGCGACCCGGCGTGGAGAGTTACCGCCATCCTGGACGTCCGCCATCGGGGTCGCAGTCTTCAGTACCTGGTGGACTGGGAGGGGTATGGCCCAGAATGGAGGTCCTGGGTGCGTCCATCCTTCGTGTTGGATGATCAGCTGATCAGGGACTTCCTTCGGACGTACCCAGGTAGGCTGGATCGGGCGCCAGGAGACGACCCTTGTGGGGGGGGGAGTACTGTGATGGCTCACTCCAGCTGATTATGATCCGCAGCTGCGCGCACACCTGTTCTCCATCACTGTCAGGCTATTTAACCCACTCTGCCCTCAGATCGGCGCATAGCCGTCTGATCTCTTTGGCTCACTGAGACTACTCTCTTCTTCGCCTATCTTTCTCATCCCTCGTCGTTTTCTCGGAGTCATTCCTTGCTTCCTATTCTCCTGGAAGGAGCAACTCTCTTCAACCAAGTAAGCCATCCTGCTACTCAGCTTTTCCTCACTCATCCCCTGTGCACAGGTGGAGTTCCGTGGTGGCGGAATCCTTCCTCCTTGGCGGCGGACTGAGCACCATCTCCGTTTTCAGCTGTACTGTGACGACAGGTGCTGTCCTCCTGGCTGGAGCCTATGGGCCAACCTGAGCACGACACCATCCCAGCAAACAGTAAGCCCCTGTCATTCTCGCACGTTTCCACCTGGGCATTACTAACGTCTGCTGTCTCTGCTCTGTCCTTAGGGTTGCCAGGTTGCATGGCGCTCTGCTCACCCCCAGCTGCCACGTCATCACTGATTCACACACAAACACATACACGCACGCACACACCAGTTAACACAACAAAAGATAAGTGAATCTATCCTAGAGTCTGTGTCTGTTTACTGGGTCTATTAATCATGCCAGTACCTTTGCTGTGTTGTAAATATCAGCCATAGGCATTGATTTTGTGCATATACAGTGGGGCAAAAAAGTATTTAGTCAGCCACCAATTGTGCAAGTTCTCCCACTTAAAAGATGGGAGAGGTCTCCAATTTTCATCATAGGTATACCTCAACTATCAGAGACAAAATGAGAAAAAAAAAATCCAGAAAATCACATTGTCTGATTTTTAAAGAATTTATTTGCAAATTATTGTGGAAAATAAGTATTTGGTCAATAACAAAAGTTCATCTCAATACTTTGTTATATACACTTTGTTGGCAATGACAGAGGTCAAATGTTTTCTGTAAGTCTTCACAAGGTTTTCACACACTGTTGCTGGTATTTTGGCCCATTCCTCCATGCAGATCTCCTCTAGAGCAGTGATGTTTTGGGGCTGTCGCTGAGCAACATGAACTTTCAACTCCCTCCAAAGATTTTCTATGGGGTTGAGATCTGGAGACTGGCTAGGCCACTCCAGGACCTTGAAATGCTTCTTACGAAGCCACTCCTTCATTGCCCGGGCGGTGTGTTTGGGATCATTGTCATGCTGAAAGACCCAGCCACGTTTCATTTTCAATGCCCTTGCTGATGGAAGGAGGTTTTCACTCAAAATCTCACGATACATGGCCCCATTCATTCTTTCCTTTACACGGATCAGTCGTCATGGTCCCTTTGCAGAAAAACAGCCCCAAAGCATGATGTTTCCACCCCCATGCTTCACAGTAGGTATGGTGTTCTTTGGATGCAACTCAGCATTCTTTCTCCTCCAAACACGACAAGTTGAGTTTTTACCAAAAAGTTCTATTTTGGTTTCATCTGACCATATGACATTCTCCCAATCCTCTTCTGGATCATCCAAATGCTCTCTAGCAAACTTCACATGGGCCTGGACATGTACTGGCTTAAGCAGGGGGACACGTCTGGCACTGCAGGATTTGAGTCCCTGGCGGCGTAGTGTGTTACTGATGGTAGCCTTTGTTACTTTGGTCCCAGCTCTCTGCAGGTCATTCACTAGGTCCCCCCGTGTGGTTCTGGGATTTTTGCTCACCGTTCTCGTGATAATTTTGACCTCACGGGGTGAGATCTTGCGTTGAGCCCCAGATCGAGGGAGATTATCAGTGGTCTTGTATGTCTTCCATTTTCTAATAATTGCTCCCACAGTTGATTTCTTCACACCAAGCTGCTTACCTATTGCAGATTCAGTCTTCCCAGCCTGGTGCAGGTCTACAATTTTGTTTCTGGTGTCCTTTGACAGCTCTTTGGTCTTGGCCATAGTGGAGTTTGGAGTCTGACTGTTTGAGGTTGTGGACAGGTGTCTTTTATACTGATAACGAGTTCAAACAGGTGCCATTAATACAGGTAACGAGTGGAGGACAGAGGAGCCTCTTAAAGAAGAAGTTACAGGTCTGTGAGAGCCAGAAATCTTGATTGTTTGTAGGTGACCAAATACTTATTTTCCACCATAATTTGCAAATAAATTCTTTAAAAAGCCTTCAGTGTGATTTTCTGGATTTTTTTTTCTCATTTTGTCTCTCATAGTTGAGGTATACCTATGATGAAAATTGGAGACCTCTCTCATCTTTTAAGTGGGAGAACTTTTTTTTTTTTTTTTATGACTTATTTTGTACTCGTAGGTAGATTTGTTTTGCAGTCTGGTGACAAGCCACCAGCTGCCGGTCGCTGCGTGCGCAAGTGCCCCGTATCCCTAACCTGCATGTTTTTGGCATGTGGGAGGAAACCGGAGAAATCCCGGAGTAAACCCACGCAACACGGGGAGAACATGCAAACTCCACACAGATCACTGTTGGCCGGGGGCAGGGATCGAACCCACGATTTCATGATCCCCGCTATTCCACCGCCGAGGGTAAACTGTGCTGCCACAGTGCTAACCACTGCGCCACCGTGCAGCCCTTGCACAATTGGTGGCTGACTAAATAGTTTCTTGCCCCACTGTATATCCATCAGTGTGTGAATGTGTGTGTGAATGGGTGGATTGCAGGATCTGTAAAGCGCTTTGGTCATCAAGCAATGAGAATAAAAGTGTTATATAAGTGAATGCCATTTACCATTTACCATATATTTATGTAATTATTATTATTATTATTATTATGTAATTATTTTTTTCCACATAAGGCGATCGTTATTTAATCGTTTGGTTTAAAGAAATTTTGGCTTCAATTTATTTTTTTATTTCCCCGATCGGGTGGTTGGGGAAATAAATAAAAAAAAGCTCAAATATTCAGTTTTGGTAGGCAATGTGATTTATAAAAATGAAAACTGAAAAAAGTAATATAACGTTTTTTTTTAACTCAAAGTCGTTCCATTTGGAGTAAAGTCAACACTTGGCTTCAAAATTCATAGGGGAGGATTTTACTTTTGGCGGAAAAAATAAAATAAAATCAAGTGTGCTAATTGTTTTTCTCTTGTCGGGGAAATTCTGGTCACATCAGCGGGTTTGTAAACCAAACTATTAAATAACAATCGCCTAATTGTTAAAAGTCTTGAATCATATGTTATACGACATTATTTATGGCTCTTTACCGTCATAATGTGCAGATACATAAGTTGAAAAATGTTGCTTGAAGATAAGCCTGCTTCTTCATGTTCCTCTTGAAGTTCTTCAGTAGTGATCATCGCTTCTGACTTTTTTGTCAGCAGTTCTGAGACTTCCTAAATGAAATAATTAATTGCAATAGTACACACGCTTAAGCAGGGACAAAAGCCCAAAATATTTCACCCAGAAAACAAACTCATATACGTATATATATATATACTGTATATATATATATATATAGGTTTACAGGTTAAAGAAATAACGACACTAATGACAAAACTACAGATAAAATATCCATAATGTGTTTCTTGTTTTGAGATTGTAACTAAACACCCCAATTGTTTTGCAGATCTGATGTGTCCACACACCTCTATCACACCCTAAAACATAAACAAAGGGACTTACTCTTTTCCGGGTGAGTTTTGACACTGTTGCTTCTCTGCGCTGTTCTGATGTGTTGATATCGTCTTGAGCTGTGGGTTTTCGTTTAAAAGCCATAGGTATGGCAGTTGGTTTTAGAACTCGTTTGTAACAAACTTTCATGCCTAAAGATTCCTGTATAGCAGGCGCCTCCTCAAAACTGTCTGCAGTGAAATGATTGCTACAGGGTACAGAAGATGGTGTTGGATGCCATTTGTCCCTTGTTCTCTGTACTTGCTTTGCCTATTTTTTAAGAAGATCGGGATCTTTTGGGAATGCGAACAGGCTTATATGTTCACTGGGGCATTTAGAACACCCAGCCGCCACGCAACGTTTCAGCATTTCTTTGCTGATACAGAAGCTAAACAGCTTGTTTACACTGACAGCACACAGATCAGCCGAGATTAAACTCCTCTCATGACGTCATATCCGGAAACAAGGCGAGTCTCTGGATATCGCGTTACTGCAACACGGCGCTAAATTTAAATTCAATTAGAAATATTTTTCCACTTATTTAGCGTTCTAAGTCAACAGACCCAACAATGTGGACAATTGAAGATAAATTCATACTGAATATTGAGCCATACTTTCTACATCGTGTCACAGACACTTTAAGGGCTGTGGTTCCTGTCACTCATTGCTGGAGTCTTAAGAATCATTTTGCATCAGAACCCTGTTCCCGTTCTGACGTTTATTACCTGTGGAATCCTGTCTTCTCCTTTGCTGTTTTTTGTTCTTAAGTTTACTTTTTGCACAGTGTGGATTTTTGTGTTTGCGCACTGTTTGGACTTTGTGTTTTGTTAAAAACATCACAAACTGCAGTTCAGCATCTGGGCCTCTCCTCTCCGTCCCGAGGGGCAATTCATGACAGTAGACTCCTGCCAGTTAGAGACCCAGCTGCTGTGGTTTGTGGTTTTTTTGTTTTTGTTCCTCTCACCTGTCGTTTCGGAGCTCTCATCATGTCCCCAGCATTCTGGCCTTCAGCTATTAAAGGATTAAAGGGAGATCGGCAGCTGGGTACACAAGCCTGGAGGAGGTGTGGGCCGCAGAATTCATCTGGAGCTTTGTGGATGAGGCTCTCGCCTCCCGTGGGCCTAAGAAGACCTAGGAAAGCATTAATGGAGAGGTGCTGATAGTTGAGGAAGTACCCCAGTACACGGAACTGCTGTCCAGGGTCTCTTCACTCCAACAGTCTTCCCCCGGGCTAATGATGAGGCCATGTCAAGCGGGACCGAAGCAGACGCAGAAGCGCTCTCCGCGCCAGACATCATCCACCTTCCTCAGTTCACCGGCTCCTGTTCCTGCTTCACCTGCCCCGAAACACTGCTTCCTCAGGTCAGCCTCCGCCTGTCCTCCGGTCACAGCAGGACCGCGGACTCCCCAGGAGAGAACCGCCTGGGTCAGCTGCCTCCCGTTTCCCACTGCTGCCCAGAGAAATTCCGCCAGATGAACACTTCCACCTCCTCGTCAGCAGCCCCTCCTTCGCCGAGGTCGAAAAGTCCCGCAGCAGTTCCCTTACTCAGTTTTTCTTCTCTAGCTGTCTCGTCAGCCTCCTCCTCCTCAGCTGCTGCCTCCCTCTCCTCCTCGGCAATTCCTCCTGCTGCTGAAGGACTGGTCGCCTCCTTCCCGGCTCTGCCTATCACCATGTCTGCAGGGGCAGCTCCTCCACATTCCTCTGAGGGGCCCACAACCACTGAAGTCACGGAGAGGGCTGATTCCCAACCAGCTGCAGCAGAAGACATTGCACCCTGGGAACTCAGGCAAGTGTTTTTTCACTCTTATTCAATTAAACATGAATTTTCTTGCCTGATTCCTGGTGGTGAGGCTCAGATTAGGCAGTCCTCTTAGTCCTTACCATCTGCTGCAGCCACACACTGTTCACCTGCTCTCTCCGTTTTGCCTCCTTTTCCTCTTGAGTGTTCGTTGGCCCCAGGACTGAGCCGCCGGATGATGGAGGAGCCTGCGGCCCTGGAGGACCTGGTTCCAGCCCTGCAGCCACAATCTGGATGGAGGGAGAGCGTGGTGACCAAGCTGAATCCTGTGCTGACGTTGAAGCGTCCCCTGGCCTCAGCTGAGCAGGTTCCAGTGCTAGTAGGGAACCGACCCCCTGTGTCCACGCTGGGTGAGCCACCTGTGTGGGCCACTTCGCTGGGGGGTCCCGGGACTGCATCCACCACCATGCCTGCTGTAGGGGCCGCCGTAGCAGAGTTGAAGCTGGACCTTCAGAGGGCCAGGCCCGAGACGTTGTCGTCTGGATCAACGGAGTTCTGGATGGTGGTGGAGTTTCAGCTCAGGCAAGTGCTCTCCATTGTTTTCATTGCTTCCATTTTGGAGAGATCTTGTTTGGCTCTTGGTGGGGAGAGCCAAGTCTAGTCGTTAGCTGCACCTGAGCTCACCTTGCCGGACTCTACTGCTGCCAGTAACCCTGACCCTGTGTCTTTGTCCCTCCTTTCTGAGCCTTTCCCCAGGGTCACCAAGGAGTGTCCAACTTTGCCAGAGGTCCCTGTGGGTCCAGCCTCGCCGCCTGAGAACTCCGTGGGTCCAGCTCCTCCAGCTGAGGTCATCGCGGGTGCTCCATCCCAGTCCAGGACCTCTGAGGGTGCTGCTCCCCCTTCAGCTGAGGTCTTCGCCGGTGCTCTGTCCCAGCCCGGGGCCTCCGAGGGTGCTGCTTCCCCGTCAGCTGAGATCATCACGGGTGCCCTGTCCCAGCCTGTGACCTCCGTGGGTGCAGCTCCTCCTCAGTCCGAGTCTCCGTGGGTGCTGCATCCCAGCTTCAGACCAATATGGGTGCTGCGCTCCAACTTGGGTCCACCGTGGGTGCTATGCTCCAGCCTGCGGTCCACCATGGGTGCAGCTATGACCCGGTCCGGGTCCACTGTGGGTGCAGCTGTGGCCCAGTCCAGGTCCACCGTGGGTGCAGCTATGGCCCAGACCGGATCTACCGCGGGTGCAGCTACACTCTCGTCTGAGGCCACCGTGGGTGCTGATACACTCCAGCCCAGAACCCCCACGAGTGCAGCCTTGCTCCAGCCCGGAGCCACCGCGGGTGCTGCTTCACTCAAAACTGGAGCCACTGCGGGTGCTACTATGTCCCAGTCCGAGGCCACCGAGGGTGCTACAGGCCAGTCCGTAGGCATCGTGGTTCCCCCTCCTCTGCCTGACGCTCTCTGGGTTCCGTCTCCTCTGCCAGACGCCATCATGGTTCCCTCTCCTCTGCCAGACACTGTCGTGGTCCCCTCTCCTCTGCCAGATGCCGTCGTGGTCCCCTCTCCTCTGCCAGACGCCGTCATGGTCTCCTCTCCTCTGCCAGATTCCGTCGTGGTACCCTCTCCTCTGCCCGAGGCTGTCGTGGTTCTCTCTCCGCTGCCCAAGGCCGTTGTGGTTCCCTCTCTGCTGCCAGAGGTCGACATGGTTTCCCTATTCTTCCATCCTCTTCCTTTCTGGTTGTCCCTGTTGGGCAGCCACCCCCTGGACAACGTTTTCTGTTTAGGTGGTTAAAGAATTCTGGCAGACCTCCTGGCAGACTGTGCCATTGGGTTGGGTGGCCTACATTCTCCGGCAAGCCACCCGACTCTTACCACCACGCCATCTGCCAGGTCTGAGACTTTAGCCGGCCGCCTGAACTGTCCAGCTCTCCGGTCCAGGGGGCCTAGGTGCCTGGTTCTGCCTGGTGTGGATCCTGAGCGGGGTTTTGCTGAGGTTTTTTTTTTCTTTTTTTCTCTGGTTTGGTTTGGTCCCTCCGTGCCTGGGTCCCCCTCCTCCAGCCCGGGGTGGGGTTGTTTTCTTGTTTTTTGGTGGGGTGGGTTCTCTGTGTGGGTGGGTCCTTTTCTTCCCTTTTGATGTTGCCCAGTCTGGTATCCACCCCTTAAGGGCGGGGGGGGGGGGGCTCTGTCCCCATCTGAGCACAGGGGGATTCCGCCGTGCTCAGTCTGCTTGCCTTTTTCCCATATTTGTATAGTGTTGTATTTTTGAGTTCTAATTCTTGTTTTTCTATCTTTGGTTGGTTTTCACATGTTCTGTATTGTTCCTTGGTTTGACTTATTTTCCTGTTTACGTTCATTGTAGTTTTGTTATATACATATTTGGGTTTACTTGTCTTTATTTGTCATCACATCATATTTGTATCTTGCCGGTTCTTTCTCTCTTTCTCTCTCTCTCTCTCTCTCTCTCTCTCTCTCTCTCTCTCTCGTGCGCATGCGTGGGCGTTTGTGGGAGCAGGGGTGTGGAGTGGTGTCGAGTGAGTACTTTAAACTTTGTATTTTCTAACTTTTTCTCTATCTTGTGTGTTTGAGGTGTGTGTGTTTAATATAGTGGGTTGAGTGTGTGTGTGCTGGGGTGTGAGTGTTGGAGTGAGTGTGTTGGGGAACGGTAGCTTCTGCTGCCGGTTTTTCCCGGCCGGCATCATGCCGGTGATTGATGGTGGTGTGGAGTTTGAGCGCTTAACCCGGCGTCATGGTGTGAGAATCCTCCCGACAGTTCCCTGTTCTGTGGAGGAGGCCAGCCTCGCTGTAGGACAGGTGGTTGGGCATGGCAGCATAAAATCAGCATCGAGGATGAACAGCGCAATTGTGATCTTTCTGGATTCGACTGAGAAAGCTGATCAGGTGGTGGCACAGGGAGTGGTCATAGGTGACACTTTTACTCCCGTTTTACCGCTGGCGAATCCGTCTAGGAGGATCACCATCTCAAACGCTCCTCCTTTCGTTAAAAATGATCAGCTGATTAGAGAGTTGTCCCGTTTTGGCCAGGTTGTGTCCCCTATCAGAATGGTCTCTCTGGGTAGTAAATCACCCCTGCTGAAGCATGTTGTATGTCATAGGAGGCAGTGTTTCATGGTGTTGAAAGACAGCTCTGCTGAACTGAACGCGTCTTTTAATTTCAGGATTGATGGCTTTAGCTACTTGGTGTTTGCAACATCTGAAACCATGAAGTGTTTTGCGTGTGGCGCAGAAGGCCATCTTATTAGGTCATGTCCTGAAAAGGCGAACACAAAGAGCACTGGCGGTAAGAAAGGTGACGCCGCTGTTTCTGGTGGTCCGGAGGGTAGCGCTACATGTGGTGCGGCGGATGCCGCTGCGGCGCCCGCTTCTGCTGGGGCGGTCGCGGCCGCAGTCCGCGGCCGCGTCCGCTTCTACTTCTGCAGGGGCGTCCGCGTCCGCTTGTGCTGGGGCGGCCGCGGCCGCCTCTGCTGGGGTGGCCGCGGCGGGCGCGGTAGTTGTCCCCCCAAACAGTGATGGTGGGGAATTTCTGTCTGGCGGCAGCTCTGATTATTGTGACGAGCCTGTCGCCCGGGGTAAACAGGTGGAGGGTGTAAGTAAAAGTGCAGTTAAACGAAGGAACGTGAATGAACAGACTTTGCAGGCGGGGGAGGAGCGGTTTGAGGCTGTAGCGGACACACAGAGCAAACACTGCATGACAAACGTTGCGTTTCATGAAGAAATGCAGGAATGTAGTTTTGTTGAAGAGGATCCTTTTAAAGCTGCACAAAAAAGGAAAAGTGCGGAAAACTTGCAGAGCTCTGCTAAATCTAGTAGGGTTGGGAATTTAGATTTACTGAATGAGAGCGCTTCTGACGAAAGTGGAGATGAGTCTGAACTGATGCAGACGCAGACGCAGGAGGAGCAAAGCTCCTATTGTTTTACTAAAATTAGGCAATTTCTCCAGGTGACTAAGGGGAGCAGAGCTGTGAAAGTGGAAAATTACTTTCCAGATCTGGAGTTATTCGTGGCATCAGCTCGCAAATTTATGAAACTGAATGATGGGAATGAGACTTTCACTGATCAGGAAATTTATCGTTTAAAGAAACTGGTTGCTAAACTGAAATTGCAAATTACTAACAGTCATGTTGACTCTTAGTTTGTTTCTTCCCTTTTATGCTATGTGTGTGTTTTTTTACTGTACCCTATTTTTATCCTTTTTAATGCCCCACCTTAGAATTGGCACTCTCAATATTAATGGGGCCAGGGATGATGTAAAAAGGGCCTCTTTATACAAGCTTTTTAATTTAAAGAAACTTGACGTGCTGATGGTCCAGGAGACTCACAGCACTGTGGACATTGAGAGCCATTGGAGAAAAGAGTGGGATGGCTGCATTTTTTTTAGCCACAAATCCAGTAGCAGTGGGGGGGTGGCTGTACTTTTCTCTAGGGGTTGTGTGCCTGTCTCTTATGAGGTAGAAGAGGTGGTGAGAGGTCATTTCCTCTTATTAAAGGTACAGACACAAAACGTGAACTTCGTTTTTATAAACGTGTATGTGCCAACACAGAGAGCAGAGAGGATCAGGGTCTTTGACGTGCTTTCGGATACGGTTAAGTCCTGTGATCCAAATAGTTTTTTATTTCTGGGGGGTGATTTTAACTGTACATTAAACCACAGACTAGACAGGAACCATCAGGAGCCTCACCCTGCTTCTGCCAATAGGCTGAGAGAACTGGTGAAAACACATGAAATGGCCGATGTGTGGAGATCACATCATGGGGACCAGAGACAGTACACCTGGAGCCATGTCAAAGATAACCTTTTATCTATGGCTAGGTTAGACCGTTTTTATGGTTTTAAACATCAAATGAGTGTTTTTAAAAATAGTTGTATCTGTCCTGTTGGTTTCACTGATCATTGCCTGCTGTTTTGTTCTGTGTTTATTGAAAATGTAAAGTGTAAGAGTGCTTTTTGGCATTTTAACAATACACTTTTAAATGATGTGTTTTTTAAAGAGGTTTTTCATGATGTTTGGAAGTCACACAGGGAACAAAAACCCTCTTTTAGTTCTCTCCAATTGTGGTGGGATTTTGGTAAGGCCCAGATAAAACAACTCTGCCAACAGTACACTCAAAATGTCACTCGTAGCTTGACCCAATCCTTGAAAGTTCTGGAGACTGAGGTGGTAGAACTAGAGGAGTTGCTCAGTTCTACAGGAAAACAGGAGCACTTAGAGGCTCTCAAGTCAAAAAGGTCAGCCTTGGCTAGCTTGCTAGGGGTCACCGCACAGGGTGCTCTGGTCCGCTCACGCTACATGGATGTAGCTCTGATGGACTCGCCCTCCCAGTACTTTTTTGGACTGGAGGGGAAAAATGGACAGAGAAAGCTCATTCACTCCTTGTTGGGCGATGACGGGAGAACAATCTCCACAGCAGCAGAGATCAGGAAACACGCTGCTAGCTTTTACAGTGAATTGTTTAGAGCAGAGTGGAGGGAGGACACGTCACTGGGCCAGGTTTTCCTTGATGGTCTTCCAGTGCTCTCAGAGGACCTTGTTGCCGGCTTGGATGCTCCACTGTCTCTGTCTGAGCTGCATACGGCGCTAATGAGCCTCCAGAATGGAAAATCACCAGGCATAGATGGTCTCTCTGTGGACTTTTTTAAGGAATTCTGGCCCCTGCTTGGTCCAGACCTGCTGGAGGTTCTCCAAGATAGCTTGGAAAGGGGGACCCTACCCACGACCTGCAGGAGGGCCATCATCACACTGTTGCCGAAAAAGGGGGACCTCCAGAGCCTAAAGAACTGGAGGCCAGTCTCTCTGCTCTGCACAGACTACAAGATTCTCTCAAAAGCTCTGGCCCGAAGACTGAGAAAGGTGATGAGCGAGCTCATTCATGTAGACCAGACTTACTGTGTGCCTGGCAGGCTGATTAGTGACAACGTCACTTTAATTCGGGATATTTTGGAGGTCTCTGGTTCATTGGCGGTAGAAACTGGTTTGATTTCAATTGACCAGGAAAAGGCGTTTGATCAGGTTGAACACCAATATTTATGGACAGTTTTAACAGCTTTTGGGTTCAGCCCAGGCTTCATAGCCAGGATACGGGTCTTGTACAGTGACATTGAGAGTGTGCTGAAGATAAATGGGGGCCTGTCTGCCCCTTTAAAAGTCCAGAGGGGGGTTCGGCAGGGCTGCCCTCTCTCAGGGATGCTGTACTCCCTCGCCATAGAGCCTTTGCTTCACTGCCTGAGAAGGGATCTATCAGGAGTTACTTTTCCTGGCTGTGACACCACGTTCAAGCTGTCGGCCTATGCAGATGATGTAGTCATTCTGCTAAACAAGCAGAGTGACATTGATGTTCTGGTTAGGAGTGTCAATCTTTTTGGCCAACTTTCCTCTGCAAAGATAAACTGGGGAAAAAGCGAGGCTCTGATGGTGGGGGAGAAACTAGAAAATCAGCTTACGCTGCCGGGTGGGTTGATTTGGAAAAAAGGAGGTTTTAAGTATCTTGGTGTCTTTATTGGAAATCAGCAGTTTGAGCAAAAAAATTGGGATGGGGTCATAGAGAAGATTAACGGGAGACTAAACAAGTGGAAGTGGCTAATGCCAAGAATATCTTTTAGAGGAAGAGTGCTCATTTTAAATAATCTTGTTTCCTCATCCCTGTGGCACCGCCTCATGTGCATGGACCCCCCTGCTGGTTTGTTGTCCAAAATTCAGTCTGTTTTGGTGGACTTTATTTGGGGGGGTGGACTCCACTGGGTTCCTCAAGCCCTGTTATTTCTTCCCAAAGAGGAGAGGGGGCAAGGAGTGATTCATTTAGCTAGTAGAGGTGCTGCTTTTAGACTGACTTTCATACAGAGACTGCTGACGGGCCCCCAGGACCTGGTATGGAGGCCTTTGGCCTGTGTTATTTTACAGAGAGTCCTTGGGCTTGGGCTAGACCTCCCTGTGTTTTTAATGGATTTTAAGAACTCTAATGTCTTTACCCAGTTTTTACCGCAGTCTCTTTTCAGTGTGGACTCTTTTTAAAAAACAAAGAGGGCCATGCGATTCCCTCTACTGGTTGTTGAGGGAGCCGCTGGTTTTTGGTGGTCGCCTTGGTGTCCTGCCGGGAGTTGGAAGGACCTTCCTTGATAGGCTGTGTTCCAGGAACATTCTCACTCTGAAGCAAGTGGTGGAACTGGCTGGTCCTGGCCTCAACAACGCCTCAGCTTTAGCAGCTCATCTTGGTGTCAGGTCGAATCGTTTCATCGATGGTCTTCTTGCACACTGGAAACAGGAGCTTCATGGACTTGAGCACTCCCTACTCTTGGACTTTAGCAATGGCACGCTGCAGCCAGAAAGCACTGACCCCTTTCCCTCTCTCATGCTCTATATGGACTTTGACGTCGCTCCTTGCTCCTTACTGGCATTCTGTGCTCCCACTGGTGTGGACTTTGGAGGAGCCAGTGGTAAGGCACTCTACAGACTGGTGGTGATGGCACTCAACAAGGACTGATTGAACACCTGTGTGGACACTCCTTGGAGAGCCTATTTTAAACTAGGAAAAGGGCATCGGCCTGCCTGGAGGGCTCTTTACAAAGCCCCTCTCCCTAAGAGGCATGGAGACTTACAGTGGAGGGTTCTGCATGGTATTATAGCTGTCAATGCTTTTGTTTCTGTGATTAACAGCAGTGTCAGTGATCAGTGTGTTTTTTGTTCCTCTAGGGAGACTGTTTTTCATTGTTTTATTGAATGTCAGCGCCTGAGTGGCCTCTTTGAACTTCTCACAAAACTTTTTCATATTTTTAAGGAAGTTTTCTCTAAGCAGGTTTTCATTTGTGGTTTTATGTACAATCGTCGTTTTAAGCAGAAGTGTCAACTACTGAACTTTGTTTTAGGACAGGCAAAGTTGGCTATCTATGTAAGCCGGAGAAGAAAACTTGAAAATGTTGAGAATGATGTTGATGTCAAAATTTTATTTGTGAGGCTACTTAAAGCCAGAATCAGGCTGGACTTTCAGTTTTTTATGGGGAATGGGGATGTGGAAGGTTTCAGGACCCTCTGGTCCCTGGAGAATGTCCTCTGTTCAGTTCATGATGGACAGCTTTTTTGGGGGCGTTTTTTGGGGGATTAATTTTCTGTGTAACATAGCATGATATAGAAATTGTATTGACTGATGGACAAGTGTGTTTATTAAAGATCTTTTAAAAATCAAAAATCTCTCTCTCTCTCTCTCTCTCTCTCTCTCTCTCTCTCTCTCTCTCTCTCTCTCTCGTCACATTTTGTCTTAGCTTTGTTTTAAATTGTAATCGCTCTTGTCTTGTTTTCTCTTTTTTCTCTTTTGAATTCTTGGATGGAATATGGGTGGGCAATATAAGCTGCGGCTTCAGCCATCACCCATTTCGGATAACTCACGTGGAATTGTATAGAAGAAGGAGTCTTTGTCTAATTTGACCTTGTTGTTATATTATACAGTTTCTTTTAACCTGTACTGTACTATCCAAAATAAATAAATTCATTCATTCATTCATTCATTCATTCTCTCTCTCTCTCTCTTTCTCTGTCTCTCTCTCTGGGGTTCCAGCTGTCAGAGGCACTTCCGGGTTTTTTCCCTGGTTGTGGGTGGTGCCCTTGTCAAGCTGTCAGCCCCTCATGACTCACAGCTGATTGTCATCACCTTCCTCTGCACCCCACTCATGTGAGCCACACCTGCTATCATTTATGTTTATTGTTTGCATGCCCTATTTAAGAACTGTGGTTCCTGTCACTCATTGCTGGAGTCTTAAGAATCATTTTGCGTCAGAACTCTGTTCCCGTTCTGACGTTTGTTACCTGTAGAATCCTGTCTTCTCCTTTGCCGTTTTTTGTTCGTAAGTTTACTTTTTGCACAGTGTGGATTTTTGTGTTTGCGCACTGTTTGGACTTTGTGTTTTGTTAATAAATATCACAAACTGCAGTTCAGCATCTGGGCCTGTCCTCTCTGCCCTGAGGGGCAATTCATGACAGTAATAATATTTACCTATCATTATTTCTTTTTTATTTTTCATGATGACTGGTGCAGCTCTACCTCCCCTGCTTCCCCTGACTGCACGTCACTGATACACCATTTCTGTATACTCATATCTGTACCTGTAGCCAGCCACAGATATGAAATGTAAAAAGTGTTTTTTTTTGTGTACATTTGTTGGCTCTGTTGAATAGATGCACGTCTAAACTATTAGTTGTTTATTTAATCTATATATGATCTTTCACCTGCAGTCTTCTAATTTTAATACATGTACAATATTTGCCAGAACTTGGCATTTATCATCTTATGTTCTTTTTTTGGTTGTTAGTCAAGGCTTAATGTGTCTGGATCTAGGGTCACAAAGAAACATGATCGCCTTTTCTCCTGGTTTTTGGGAAAATCAGTTACCGTCTCAATAAATGTTGAAATACACCTGGATGCACTGAGAACTTTGCTCATATCCTGTGTCTTGATGGCTGTACCTGCCTTCTGAGCGAACTAAGATGTCTTTTAGCACATTTTTGTTCACACCTCTGAGGAACATTATATGCCCACATGACACTTGGAGCTTGAATTGTTTGGAATAATTTCTCCTGGTAAGGTCTTCCCAGGCAAATTGGCCAAATGAGGGTCCAGAAAAAATAATAATTCAAAGACCCTAATTAACTGCAGCCTTTGGAACGATCAATCTCACCTGGCCTAGGGAGAATGGGCCCTCTGCCGGAGCCTGATTTGGCAGAATGGCTTATGAGTATGAGTGCCTGGGACTGTTCTGCAGCCCAAAGGAGCAATGTGGGGCTGCTGCCATATGGGTACACCACCTGCAAGGCAAGGTGCTGAAATGTACTGCATTGTCAATCAAGTAAGAAAGGCAGGGTATTTGTCAAGCTGACACAAATCTCTACCAGAACAGATATATCATGCTGAAAATTGCTGCTCACTGAAGCAGAGACTCACTCTTGCCAACTCTGAATTCTGATAAATTGAATTAATATAGTTAAGAAGAGAGTATTACCCATTCTTGGGTTGTAAACTAAATGAGAATAAATAGGTCCAAAAATGTGTAATAAAATGAAAAGCCTAAAGTGGATTATTCTCAACAGGGGAAAATAAATGTAAATTTTTCTTGTCCAGGGCTACAAAACTCTACTTGCTTATCTGAATTCATGGGTTTTCCATTATGTTTGAAATGAAAGGTTTAGGGTGATTTTCTTTCTTTTGATGTAGCATCATCGCTCTCTCTCCCCGTGGTCATCAAAGTCAGTGAACAACACAAGCAGCCTTAGTGCATCAATAAGCTGCTGCCAAACTGCTGAAGTGTGACTCACCACAGGCTACACTACTTTGAAGCTACTTTAGACATGATGAAATGGAAAAAAGCACAAACCCTGTAATTTTCTAACAAATATTATATATAAAAATATATACACTACACTTATTTTGTTATGATGTCATGAATTATTGATGATCATAAACCAAAAGCCAAATTAAGCAACTACATTTTTTGGTGTGGCACACATTGCTTTTTACCAAGTTCATCCTTTCTTGCAGATATAACTACCAGTATAAAGAAAGCACCACAGGTGCTGATGCCTTGGTGCTTGTGGCACTGAGGTGAATGAATCATGACTCATTTCTAATTTCCACTGACTACGGTTACGGTCCATTGCGGTTACAGCCTGGTCCCAGCCTTGCGTCACTCCCCGCCAGCTATGTTTGTGTTTGATGGGGTGAGAAAAAAGGCTGACATGACAAGATCACATGAGAATAAAAGCACCAGGGGGAGCTATGCCTCAGTGTTTGTCTGTGGACATACACACACACACACACACACACACAAAAAAACTACTATATGCCTCATTTCACCGAGGTATAATTATGTAAAATAATGCAACAGCTCGAGAGAAACTGATGGGCAGATCAAAGAGGACCGATTGTGATCAAGTGATAACAGCAAGGAAGCATGATGTGCCGGTTGTCCGTCTGGAGTCAGTGGAAATTGGAGGTTATCTTGACAGTAAAGCCTTATCTCAAAATTCCGGCAAATTAAAAGCCAAGAAAACATGGTGATTCATTGATACAAGCATTTATTGCCACTTGATTTTGACCAAGTGAGCCGAAAACCTGGCAACAGACAGACATGTGCAATGAGACATAATAACTAGTAACTAAAATATATTCAGACGCAGATTTTAAGAATGGCATCACCAGGTGAACTAGTGATAAGACGCATACATTTTCTGTGCAATCATGTGGCACAGTACTTTCAAACACCAAAACATAACTGTAAATAATGTGCTGTAAAGACACAGACTTAGAAACTAAGTATTGAAAGAAATTGCAGAAATGGACATAAAGATTAGACGAGAATAACAAACTTCATTGCTTGTGGATATTCAGTATTACCTTCACAGTGGATATTAATGTTGAATACTGTAAAGAACAGAACATTGGGTTGATTCAGTTTTCCATAAATTGGTCGCTGTCAGTTTCTTCTGCTTCTATTGAGTGTCTTGAATGAGAAAACAAAAACACTATCAGCTCACCAGTGTGCTTTTAAGATAATCTGAAATGTCTGCAACACTATGTGAATGAGTAGAATGTATGGATGTAGTATTTGTTCTATAGATACTAAGCAAATGGTCAAGAGAGCGTATAATGTGACGAATAATACATATAATCACATATATTTGGCTGTGGATATTCATTTGTTGCAATACAGTTGCATCTCATTAAATTAGAATATCATTGAAAAGTTAATTTATTTCAGTAATTCAGGTGCCAAGTCCTGTCATGTGGAAATCACCATCCCAGAGTCTGAAGGAACAGTGGAGAGGCACAGAATCCAAGTTGCTTGAGGTTCAGTGTGAAATTTCCACAGTCAGTGATAATTTGGGGAGCCATGTCATCTGTTGGTGTTGGTCCACTGTCTTTTTATCAAGTCCAAAGTCAGTGCAGCTGTCTACCAGGAAATTTTAGAGCAGTTCACGCTTCCCTCTGCTGACAAGCTTTATGGAGATGCTGATTTCATTTTCTAGCAGAACTTGGCACCTGCCCACACTGCCAAAAGTACCAATCCCTGGTTTAATGACCATGGTATCACTGTGTTTGCCAGCAAACTGTCCTGACCTAATGGACCCCATAGAGAATCTATGGAGTATTGTCAAGAGGAAAATGAGAGACACCAGACCCAACAATGCAGATGAGCTGAAAGCTCCTGTCAAAGCAGGCTGGGCTTCCATATCACCTCAGCAGTCAGAGGCTGATCACCTCCATGCCACGCCACATTGATGCAGTAGTTCATGCAAAAGGAGCCCCAACCAAATATTGAGTGTGTGCATGGACATACTTTTCAGTTGGCCAACATTTATATTAAAAATACGCTTTTTGAAATTTATATTATGCAATATTCTAAATTTTTGAGAATCTGAATTTTGGGTTTTCATTAGCTGTAAGCCATAATCATCAAAATGAAAAGAAACAAATGCTTGAAATACATCAGTTTGTGTGTAATGAATCTATATAATACAGGAGCTTCACTTTTCGAATTGAATTACTGAAATAAATTAACTTTTCGATGATATTCTAATTTATTGAAATGCACCTGTAGTATTTGGTTTCTAAATACAGTAAGACATTGCTTGCTGTCTACATCTGAAATGTTGTTGGGTGGGCTTCCTTCAGAGTGATGAGCTCTGGAGCTCTCTGCTTACTATTTTGATCCCGACTCATGAATCCATTCTTTATCATCTCTAACAAAATTTGCCAGCTTCCTCTATTGCATTAGTTACTCTCTCTGTCCACTCTGTAAGATGACTCTGGCTGATAGGGCATTGTCAGACCACGGCTAAGCCTAGGGCAATTATTCAGCCATTAGACGAAGCAGGAAGTTAGATTAGCTCCATCGTCAGACATCTGCTATCCCATCTGCAACCTACGAGGTCTAAGTAACCTCAGTTACAGCACATGGGATCGCTTTGTTGGCAGCATTATTTTAAGACTTTCCATGACTTGGACATTATCTTTTTTTATAATTAATACTAAAATACAATTTTTTTTACAAAACTGCATTAATTGCATTTTTAGATTAAATTTAACTAATTGAAATTGTTGTTACTGCATACTCAAGGATTTTCTATTAAGAGCTAAGAAAATAATTCAAAACAATTATGCATTTCAGAAAAAGTGATCTTCAGGAAAATCCTTTTAGTCTGTAATTAATATCTGTTATGTTACACCTGACATGATATAATTTCATGAATTTATCCAATGAATAAATAAAAATAAAGCGTACTTGTGCATGGGCAGCTTTTCCTTCTTTTTTGAAACTAGAAAATGAGGCAGGTGTCCTTAGGATATAGTAGGTAACCCTTTGTATGCCTGATTAAATTGTTTTTTGTAGAAATCTGACTGAGTTCACAAAGTTGTCTCAGACACAATATCAAAGGGCTAAGAATTTCATGAAAAAATACATTTAAAAAGGTAATTATGTTTCAGTTGTGTTAGTCTGTTTGTCTTCTCTGTTTGTTCCTCTTTTCTTTCCCCCTCCTCACCCCACCTTTCCCCATTCCTCCCCGGTCGGCTCCTTCATGAGTAAAACAATTTAAATAAAGTATTAAAAGTTTTTTAGAAGAGGAGTTTATAAATAATATACAGTACATATATATATATATGTGCTGTATAAAGCTCCTTTTGGCAAAGCAAATCTCTTTGGCACACTAAGGGGAGCAGATTTCTGTTCTGCCTACCTTGCTGCTTGACAGGATAAAGGAAAAAGTAATTATAGTAGTAAATGTTTACAACTTTACAGCTTTATTATCAATGGATATTTTTAGTTTTAAACTAAAAAAATTGAAATAAAAACAAAAATGTTATAAATCTTTCTTACTTCTTATATACAGTATTTAGAAATCAAGGGCAGACTGGCAATTTGGAGAACCAGGACATTTTCCGGTGACCTGGCCTGCCATAAGTCTAAAATGGCCTGGACAAGCAGCAGCAAACATAGCAGAGAGAGAGAGATATGGGGCCGGGGGGGGGGGGGGTCCGATGCAGCGGTCAGTCTATAATAACAGAAATTCACCTGCAGAAGTGTTTTGTTTGAGGGAAATGGCAGGCAGGTAGGCTGGTATATATTTGGTATGATCAAAATGTTTAAAAATAATAATGGTCTTAAATAACCCCACTCCCTGTTTTTATTTAGACCCTCTTCTTAACCCAGTGGAATAACATACTAGACTGAATGAATTTAATATGTCAGAAGGGCCAAAACCCCCTCATGGCCCAGAGCATGAAAAGGAGAAAATGGGAGGATACATGGGAAAAGCAGAAGTAATGTGCTGAATAAGTATTTGTGGTTATATTATACTGTTGTAGCAGTTTAGTATACGGTTAACATTCTCTAATGTAAGCATTAGGTTGCAATAACTTTAGTTATTTAGTAGGTGTCATGATTCAGGGCAAGTGAGGCTCAAACGCAGAGCTGCCAGTATGAACATTCAGACTTGGATGTAAAGATTCACCAGTTTATTGTAAAAATAAAATCTAACACACAAATCTAAATAAAGTGCACAAATAAAGAAAAGTGCAAAACAAAAGCACACATTTAAATTTAACCCAAAAACCGGTGAAAAAAACTGGTGACGCTGGAGTGACGCTGGAGCTCACACAGCCTATGGGAAAAGAGCCGAAAGAGATGATGACAGAATCTCCACAAGAGGAGAATGAGATTGGGAGAACACTCTTACTGCTGTGAGCAGAGGAGCCCAGCGGGGAACTCCTGCGTGGGTCCAGGAAAACGGGGGAAGACGGTTGACCTGGGTGGACGTCCGCTGTGTTCTGGTCAGGCGAGCGTGATCAGCCCCGGAGTACACACCACTAAGGTGGCAGCAAACCTGAGAAGGGAGGAAGACACGGGAAGTGAAAACACAGACAAACCGAGGGAAAAATAATACAAAGTGGCTTAGACTCCGGTGGCAAACCTAACGATCCAGCAATGAGCTCTCCATACGCTGGCTCTTAAGTATGCTAGTTAATTAGGAAGCAGCAGGTGTGTAATCACGCAGGTGTAGCTGATACTCTGGAGCCAGGAAGACAGGAACAGGAGGGGAGGGGGAGCACACTTACCTGATCATCACAGTAGGGGTGTAATGATACACCTAAAATCACGGTTCGGTACATATCTTGGTTTTAAGGTCACAGTTCAGTTCATTTTTGGTACAGTAAGGAAACAAAATGCAAAATATAAAACTGCTTATCTTTTTTATAAGTGGGAACAGTTTTATTGACAAAAAACTTCAAACTGCCAGCAGTAAATTCTCCAACAAATAAAATATTCTCAAATAAACAAAATGAAAATAAAATAAATAAATTCATTCTTTAGGAAAAAACGATGCAGACTAGTGCAACAATAGAAGTTTGAACAGCCTATTATTAAAAGTTCCCATAGCTAAATAAAATAATGACCCATGAAACATGAGTTGGAAACTTGAACTTGACACAAGCCCCTTTTCCACTAGCACCCACTCAGCCCTACTCACCTCGACTCTACTTGGCTCGACACGGGGTGGTTGGTTTTCCATTACAACTCAGTACCACCTCAAGAGGGTGGGTTCAGTACAGGAAAGTGGCCTGTGATCCTGTTATGATGTTGACATGCTGACGTTTTCACTGATAAATAACTTAAAAGATGCTTAAAATCACCATCTTCCCTGTGAGCAGCCATCAGCTCGGAGACCTCCTGGTATACTTTTTCATTTTGGGTCGCTCCGCCACAGCAGGGGCAGCGGGGCTGAAAGTTCATAGTTGTCAAATTTGACCAAATGTAGTTTATTTTTCAAGCACAGGGATCCAAGTGCTGCAACTGCGATGGAAGAACTGTGCACACCGACGGGGAGACTGTTGAAAAACAGCCACATTTGGCCAAATTTGACCACTATACTTTTCAGCCTATGAACTTTTCAGCCCCGGCGCTGGCTCCAGCGGGGCTGATATACCAGGAGGTCTCCGAGCTGATGGCTGCTCACAGGGAAGATGGTGAGTTTTGTGACAGTGTTGCTTTGTGTAGCCATTTATTTAGTTGATTATCACAGAAATAATAAAACCTCATGGCCGAATTTACAAATGGCGGTTTTGAGTCTTGTGAGTCTTGTCGCTCTCATCCGCTCACATTACGCCCTTGCCACTCATGTCATGAATTGCCCCTTGAGGCAGGAATGGAAACCCATGTGCTGAACTGTAGTTCGTGATATTTATTAACAGAAAAACACAACAAGACCAAACGGTGCACAACACAAAAGTCCAAACTGGAAATAAAGCAAATTTGCGAGTTGACGAAATAGAATTCACCAGAACAGAAGGGTTCTGGTGGAGATGAGTAACTCTTAGACTCCGGCAAAGAGGGAGCAAAATTACAGCCCTTAAATAGGGCCAACAACAAATGATACAAGTGGCGGCAGGTGTGGATCACATGACCGGGCAATAGGTAACAATGATTGCAGCAGGGATCAGCTGGGAGTAATGAGAGGGGAGAAGACGGGACTGACAGCTGACAGGGACAATGCCCACAGCAGAGCAAAAACCCAGAAGTGCCACTGAAAGCTGTCACTCCGGAGAGGGAGAGAGAGAGAGAGAGAGAGAAAATACAACAGTAGAAAGATAAAGAACTAAATACCAGTAAATAAGGACTGAGGGATAAAAACAAACAAACAAATACCAAAATAAGTAGCAAAACAATGATGACATAAACCGGGGGATAAGAAACGAAATAAGATATACGAAAATCAACCATGGATAAAATGGCAGGAATCGGATCTCAAAAATACAACACCATACAAGTATAGAAAAAAGGCAAGGAGACAGAACACGGTGGGATCCCCCCATGCTCAGATCGTGACAGATCAGTGGCCTGCAGTCTGTTGATATCACATTTTCAGCTTGACACAGCACGGTTGGAACCTCACTGAAGTAGGTCCCGTTCGTACCTGGTACCAGGTACTAATGGAAAACCCTACAAACCAAGTAGAGATGAGGTGAATAGGGCTGAATAGGTGCTAGTGGAAAAGGGCCAAGAGTGTTTGTAGCAACACAATTAAATAACAGACATTAAAGTTTGGTCTTTTAACCCCCCAAAATAAAGAAATAAAACTCAAATATCTGCTTCTGCTGCAGCTGCTGTTGTAACTCTACTGTTCAAAACAAACTTGAGTAATAATATGAATAATATTCGACTCCATTAAAGTAAAAAAAGAAATTAAACTAGTCCATCCATCCATCCATCCATCCATCTTCTTCCGCTTAATCCTTTTCGGGTCGTGGGGGGGCTAGAGCCTATCCCAGCATCTTTGGGCGAGAGGCAGGGTACACCCTGGACAGATCACCAGTCCATCACAGGGCCAACACAGAGAGACAGACAACCATTCACTCTCACAGTCATACCTAAGGACAATTTAGAATCTCCAGTTTGATGCCAATTAACCTAACTTGCATGTTTTTGGCATGTGGGAGGAAACCGGAGAAATCCCGGAGTAAACCCACGCAGACATGGGGAGAACATGCAAACTCCACACAGATCACTGTTGGTTAGGGGCTGGGATCGAACCCAGGATCCCCTGGCCAAGGGTGAGTTGCTGTGCTGCCGCAGTGCTAACCACTCCACCACCGCGCTGGCCATTATGGTTGAAACCTTGCTGGATCTAGAAGTTTAAAAGTTTAATCAGGCTTCAGGTGAAAATTTAAAAGAAATATCAGTTTACAAATGCTTTAAGTTACAGTGCAGGGAGGTGAGCCTTCACTACATATACAGTCATGTGAAAAAATTAGGACACCCTGTATAAGCCTGTGTGTTTTTTTAACGTGTTTGGACATATGGATATTTAATGTCAGTGTTAAAAATACTGGGAGATTCATGTAATACAACTAAACACTTAAAAATTAATTAAAGATTTTTTCAGATTTTCTGTAAAATGTAATTCTAAACAAATAGTGAGAAATAAATTAGGACACCCCCCATCTTTTTTAGGACACCCCTACATTCATTCCTGTCACGATTTGCCCCTCGGGGCAGAGAAGACAGACCCAAGCATTGAACTGTAGTTTGTGGTATTTAATAAGGAAACACAAAAGTCCAAACAGTGCACAAAATAAACTTACAAACTGAGGTGACAAAGGAGTAGGCAGGATAACGCCGGAGGATGCACCAGAACGGGGAAAGGGTTTTGATGCAGGTAAGCAGACAAGCTGAGGCTCCAACAACAAATGAAAGAAACAATGGTCCTAAATAGAGCATGACGCCATTGAACACAAATGATTGCAGGTGTGGATCACATGAGCGGGCCGGAAATGATAATGATTACAAACTGGGGTCAGCTGAGAGAAATGAGAGGGGAGAAGACAAGACTGACAGCTTTCAGGGACACCACCCACAACAGAGCAAAAACCCGGAAGTGCCACTGACAGCTGCCGTCCTGGAGAGAGAGACACACACACACACACACAACAGTACAATTATAAAGAACTAAATGCAAACAAATAAGGACTGAGGAATAAATACAAACAAATACCAAATAAGTGAGTAGCAAAACAATGATGACATAAATAGGGGAATGAGAAGAATAAGAAACAATACATGATATGCAAGAACCAACCACAGATAAAATAACAGGAGTCCCAAAGAACACAAAATACAACAAATATACACATTCCCACTTAAAATGGCTAAAATAAATGTTAGAAAATGCAAATAAACACAAAAACAAGGTTAGACACAGATATGTGAACATTTATTAATAAAGAACTGAATATTTAATGGGGTGTCCTAATTTTTTCACATGACTGTACAGTGAAATATTTAAGCTTTTTTAACTTATTTGTGATAATTATGGTTCTTTTTTTCCATTAAATTACAAATCACGGTATTCTAATTTCCTGAGATGCACTAATATTCCGAATGAGGGCTTGTATTACCACGATAATAATAGAAGAGTAAAAAGAGTAAGCTACTCATGTAGTTAGAGAGCCTAAGTCACGCCTCTTCTACTTCTGCATATGGGACCTTAAATCAGAAAAATTCTCCACTGAAATGAATGGCAAGAGCAAAATTATCTTTTGATCCTGATCGAATTTTGCCACGAGTTACATATATGATGTTTGTCAATTTAAATGACAATTTTCAACGTAAATAACAGTGTAGGTTTTTTAACTGTTAAGGTAAAAGGTTATGAAAATACGTAAATTAAAAAACTACAAACACAGATGGACGGAAGCTTACGCCATCTTTTCAAAGCGCGCCCAGAGTGAAGTAACTAACAGTCCTCTGGATCAGCTGCAGCTCTCACAATACAAAACAATACCTTTGTGTTATTTTTCTCCTCTTTGGATCCTTCTTTGGATCCCTAGGTCACAGGCTGATGATTGATTTTGTTATTGTGTCATCAGACCTGCGACCGCATGTCTTGGACACTCGGGTAAAGAGTGGTGCAGAGCTGTCAACTGGTGGTAAGTTGGATCCGATGGTAGGGGAGGATGCCATTCAGATCTGGTAGACCCAAACGTAAAGTGAAGGTGTGCTGGGAACTTCTGGCTGAGGCCCCTTTCTGGGAGGTTTTCAACTCCCACCTCCGGAAGAACTTCAACCACATTCCGAGGGAGTCTGGAGACATGGAGTCTGAATGGGCCATGTTCTCCATCTCCATTGTTGAGAGCAGTGGCCCAGAGCTGCGGCCGCAAGGTTGTCGGGGCATCTCGTGGTGGTAACCTCCGAACCAAGTGGTGGACACCAGTGGTGAGGGAGGCCATTAAGCTGAAGAAGGAGTCCTATCAAGCTTGGTTGGCTTGTGGGACTCCCGAAGCAACTGAGGTGTATCGGCAGGCCAAGCGGAGTATAGCTTGGGTGGTTGCTGAAGCAAAAACTCGGGTATGGGAGGAGTTTGGTGAGGCCATGGAAGAAGACTTTCGGTAGGCCTCGAAGAGATTCTGGCAAACTGTCCGGTGGCTCTGGAGGGGAAAGCAGCTCTCTGTCCACACTGTGTATGGTGCAGCTGGGGTGCTGTTGACTTCGACTGGGGATATCGTCGGGCGGTGGAAGGAATACTTTGAGGATCTCCTCAATCCCACTGATACGCCTTCCACAGAGGAAGCAGGGCTTGTGGACGAGGGGGACAACTCGCCTATCACAGGGGATGAGGTCGCCAACATGGTTAAAAATCTCTTTGGTGGCCGGGCCCCGGGGGTGGACGAGATTCGCCCTGAGTACCTCAAGACCCTGGATGTTGTAGGACTGTCATGGGTGACACGCCTCTGCAACATTGCGTGGAGGTCAGGGGCAGTGTCTTTGGCATGGTGGTGGTTCCTCTCTTCAAAAAAGGGGACCAGAGGGTGTGCTCCAACTTTAGAGGGATCACACTCCTCAGCCTCCCTGGGAAGGTCTATGTCACGGTACTGAAGAGGAGAGTCCAGCCGTTGGTCGAACTTCGGATTCAGGAGGAGCAATGTGGTTTTCATCCTGGCCGTGGCACATCGGACCAGCTCTTTACCCTCTCGAGAATCCTCGAGGATTCATGGGAGTTTGCCCAACCAGTTTACATGTGTCTCTGTACGACCGTTGTGAGAGTTTGGTTTGTATTGCCAACACTCGATCGGACTGATTCCCAGTGAGAGTTGGACTCTGCCAAGGCTGCCCTTTGTCACTGATCCTGTTCATAATTTTTATGGACAGGATTTCTAGGAGCAGCCAGGGAACGGAGGGTGTCGTGCTTGGTGACCACAGGATCTCATCTCTGTTGTTTGCAGATAATGTTGTCCTGCTGGCTTCATCCAGCAATGACCTACAGTTCTTACTGGGATGGTTTGCCACTGAGTGTGAAGCAGCTGGGATGAGAATCAGTACCTCCAAGTCCAAGTTCATGGTCCTCAGACGGAAAAAGGTGGATTGTCCTCTCCGGGTTGGGGACAGGCTCCTGCCCCAAGTGGAGGAGTTTAAGTATCTTGGGGTCTTATTCACGAGTGAGGGGAGAATGGAGCGAGAGATTGACAGACGGATCGGAGCAGCATCTGCAGTGATGCGGACGTTGTACCAGTTTGTTGTGGTGAAGAGGGAGCTGAGCTTTAAGGCAAGGCTGTCAATTTACCGGTCAGTCTACGTTCCTACCCTCACCTATGGTCACGAGCTTTGGGTAATGACTGAAAGAATGAGATCGCGGACACAAGCGGCTGAAATAAGCTTTCTTCGTAGGATCACTGGACTCACCCTCAGAGATAGGGTGAGGAGCTCAGTCATCCGGGAGAGGCTTACAGTAGAACCGCTGCTCCTCCACATTGAAAGGAGCCAGTTGAGGTGGTATGGGCATCTGATCAGGATGCCTTCTGGACGCCTCCCACTTGAGGCGTTTCAGGCAGGGGAGGTCCGGGGTCTGCCCCGGGGAGGAGACCCCGGGGCAGACCCAGGACTAACTGGAGAGACTATGTCTCCCAGCTGGTCTGGGAATGTCTTGGTGTCCTCTCTGAAGAGCTGGAGCAGGTGGCTGGGGAGAGGGAAATCTGGGCTTCTCTGCTTGAACTGCTGCCTCCGCGACCCGGACCTCCAGAATAACAGTAGAAGATGGATGGATGGATGGATCCTTCTTTCATTGGTCAGGAAACAGGAGGTGAGGTTTGGTAATCTCCCGCCATCATCGTGTTTATTGATGTGGGATGATGGGAGTTGTCCACTAATCGTTTAAACAAAAGCTAAATATTACTCTGTTATTATACGATAGCCGACAGCTTTAATTATGTTGAAAATTATCTTTTAAATTGACAAACATCATATTTGTAACTCGTGGCAACATTTGATCGGGATCAAAAGATAATTTTGCTCTTGCCATTCATTTCAATGGGGAATTTTTCTGATTTAAGGTCCCATATGCAGAAGTAGAGGGGGCGTGACTTAGGCTGTCTATTCACTCATTTACTGCAGTTAACATGTTACCAGCAGAACTGGAACAGCTCAGCCATCAGCAATCATCATCCAAAAGAGATTATTGTCCGACAGGTAATATTAGCACATACTAGCAGTTTAATCAGTTTTCTGAAGCTGAGACAGTTGCTCATTGAAAAATGCTAGTGCATACCCGTGCATGCCCATAGAGGGGATGCATTGGAACAGAATTCTTGCCAGTTACAGGACAGTTGGTATAGCAACACAGCACTAAGTGGCAATCACATGTGATGGCTTTTGTATGCAGCAAAACATAAAAATCACACAAAATATGCCCTGCCATCAGGGGCTGTTTGCCCCTGATTGTTCCTTCTTCTCCTGCCTGTCACTGTTCTGTGTTATGTTGCTTACCTGTGTCTATATACTGTATATGTCTTGTAGGGAGTCATGTGCGGGCAGCGCGGTGGAGGAGTGGTTAGCACTGCGGCAGTACAGCAACTCACCCTTGGCCGGGGGATCCTGGGTTCGATCCCATCCCCTGACCAACAGTGATCTGTGTGGAGTTTGCATGTTCTCCCCGTGTCTGCGTAGGTTTACTCTGGGATTTCTCCAGTTTCCTCCCACATGCCAAAAACATGCAAGCTAGGTTAATTGGCATCAACTGGGGATTCTAAATTGTCCTTAGGTATGACTGTGAGAGTGAATGATTGTCTCTCTGTGTTGGCCCTGCGATGGACTGGCAATCTGTCCAGGGTGTACCCTGCCTCTCGCCCAAAGATGCTGGGATAGGCTTCTGCCCCCCTGCGACCTGAAAAGCATTCAGCGGAAGAAGATGGCTGGATGGATGGGAATCATGTGCTCTGTCTATGTAGTATGTGTATATAGACATCATCTGGTGGGTCTTCTTCATGACTTCGTTCAGACCACTGAAGGGTCTCCTCCTGTCTCAGACAGCTGTGTTGTTCACAGTCATGCCTGCAGCATACTGGTGGAACCTGAGGTGTTTCATGTTCACGGCATCCTTTCTGATGTGCAGCAGTTCTCCTCATTCTATTGCTCTCCATCTGGTGGGTCTTCTTCTTCTTCTTCGTTCAGACCACTGGTTGAGGGATAGATGCGTCGTAATTGTGTGTGTGTATATACAGTATATATTTTATAGTAATATGTACATATGTATATTAGCTGCTCTTGCTTGCTTGTTTTTTTTCTTGCCTTCTGATTGTTGCTCTGAGTGTTGCTATCCCTGTGCTGTTGCAATCCTGGAATTTCCCCGTTGTGGGACTAATAAAGGCTTATCTTATCTTATCTTATCTTATCTTAATTCCAGTTCATGGGCACGATCCTGAAAAAGTGGCTTTCGACCCTGTTCAGGAAGGTCCCGTACATACCTGTAGAAACCAAGAAACTGGAGCACCCTGAGAAAATCAGCGCTTTGCTTGGCATTTTACACATTTGTAGTGCAGACTGGCATTCGTCAAGGTTACACATTTGCCGTCATGTAGGCATTGTGAGTCGTCCTATGATGTTACACATTTGCCGTCATGTAGGCATGGCAAGTTGTCCTATGATGCCTGAGTTCATAGGACGCGCTGTGATGATGAGGCAGAGATCATAGGCTGTCATATGATGTCCTAGAAATGTGCTTTAAAGTCTGTCATACCCTGTGCTGGTGAAGGGTGTCCTCCTGTCTCAGACAGGTGCGATGTACTGCTGGAACCTCAGGTGTTTCATCTTCATGGCATCTTTTCTGACGTGCAGCAGTTGTCGTCATTCTGTTGCTCTCCATCTGGTGGGTCTTCTTTTTCTTCTTCGTTGAGACCACTGGTCCTCTGAGGGATAGGTGTGTCGTAATTCTAGTTCATGGACAGGATCATGAAAATCATAAAGACACATGGTCTATATGACATCATAAAGACACATTTGTCTATGTGTCCTATAATGCCTGAGTTCAAAGACACATGGTCTATATGACATCATAAAGACAAATCGTCCTATGATCTTTGTGGTCTATGTGACATCGTAAAGACACATTTGTCAGACATCATAGGACGTCCTATGATGTTCAGGCAGAGATCGTAGGCCGTCCTATGATGTCCTATGAAGCGTGACAGACACACAGACAGAGATTTCTTGCTTTTATAGAGTGATAGAGTGAAGAAGTGCTAACTTTACTACTAAAACTCGCTAACCTTACCGGTGTGGTGTTTAGGAGTAGCCCAATTTCAGTCATTCATCCCTGTGTTGGAGAGCATCAGAGGTCCACTGACAGGCTGCCGGAGACCGATGTGGAGGAGGAGGCGTCGTTATATGACAGTTAGACTTTCTGTCTGTCACTCAATATAGTCCGTGTCGTACCTCAGTATGCCTCTGTACCGTACCGTAGGTGACGTACTGAAAAATCCGATGATGAATACATGTACCATTACACTCCTATTATTTAGTCAGGACTATTCAGATGTTTAAGAAAAATCTGCATAATTTTCAGAACTATAGGCTAAATGTAGTATGTGGTACCAACTTTACTCTGATCTACTTGTGACCATTCTCTCCTAAATTTGTATTCTTATTTTTTATGTCTTTTCACCAAAGTATAAATGTTAAGCTCATTCCGGCAAAGCTGAAAGGAGCTAGTGTGATAATGGGGTGTCCACCGTCCGTCTGTCAGTCCATCCACATTTCATGGGAATTGCTCCTCCCCCTAGGCATTTACCCCGATGCTCACCAAACTCACTCACAATAAGGTTGCAAAGGTCTAGAGAGAGCACTTTGCTTCGACCCATCATGAGTTCTTTGTAGTGTGACAATCTTCTTCTTCTTCTTCTTCTTCTTCTTCTTCTTCTTCTTCTTCTTCTTCTTCTCTCGGTTACTGGCGGATAGCAAACAACTGAACGGTTAACGTTCGTTGCATCAAAGAGCTATCTTGTCGGCTTTTGTTTCTTTTTATTGATTTCGTTTTTAATTTCTGTTTGCTGATATTAGTTTTTGTTTGGTGTTAGCTTGGTATTGGCCTCGCTGAAAAGCCCAATCGGACGCGTGGGTGGGTCGGACCCCCGACTGAGCTGTTTTTACCGGGCTAGGCTAACCTGCTAACCTGTTTTTAGCCTTTTTAGCTGTTTTTAGCTAACCTGTTTTTAGCTGTTCTAGCTGTTTTTGGCTGGCTCGCTGGCTATCCACCTTATCGCCTGGAACGCCATGGCTCCATCCCTGACGTGTATCCGCTGTGTATCCCTCCTTAGTAAGGTTTCTGAATTGGAAGCGAGACTCTCCAGCCTCTATAAGATTTGGGAGGCTGAAGACCATCTCGACACCATTATTCTCAGGCGAACAACGGCCCCGGCAACTGATTCGCAGCTGGCAGAGATGGCTACCTACCTAGGGGAGTTCAGTGCATCTCCGTCCACTTCAACCCCTGCTCCGGCTTCTTCAGATGTCCAGGACCATAGCAATAGACACTGGCTTTGTCTCGGGGCTAAACCCAAAGCCCCGGTTGGGTCTTCTCACACTCAATGTGCGCCCTGGACCTTGGTTGGACCAGCCGGCAGTCATCGTCGATCAGCCAGACAGGGCCGCACCTCTTCTCTTCCCTTGCTCCTGGAAACTAAATTTGACATCCTTTCTCTGGAGGATTTTCCCCACGTGGTCACTGACCGTCCGCCCTTGGCTGCCCCTCCTCCTCCTTCCTCTCCTTCAGCGGCAGTTCAAACCCGCAAACCCCGGACTAAGACTACTCTAGGTGTGCCAAATTACACACCAGCTCCAAATAGAAGAGAGTGCATCACCTCGCCTTCACAACAACAACACCATCAACAAAATTATTCACCTCGTCAGTATCCACCGACAAAACCCCCCCAGATGACACTGGTAATTGGTGACTTGATTATGAGGAACGTCAGAAGCAGGTACTGTGTCACAAGATTTTTTCCTGGGGCTAGAGTGTCTGACATTGAGGCTCCTACCCCTGACCTACAAAATGAATTTCCCCACGTTAAAACTGTCATAGTGCATGTTGGATGCAATAACATCCCAGATGAAGCGTCGGAGATTTTAAAGAGTGACTTCAGGAGCCTTCTGTCCACCCTTATGAACTGTGGCAGACGTGCGTTTATCTCTGGGCCTTTGGCACCTCTTAGACAAGGTTGCAGTTATTTTAGCAGAACTCTCAGTCTTAATACTTGGTTGTGTTTTTCATGTCCTATTTTTAACGTTGGTTTTGTAGACAATTTTAACTTGTTTTAGAACCACCCATCACTTATGAGGCCTGATGGCATCCACCCTAATAGACTTGGTGCACGTGTTTTAAGGGACAATCTGTTCTATTCCATTCAGTGTTTTTTAGTACAGTGACTGAAACTTGGTGTGTTAACTCACTCTGAAGTTCCTGGGTCTGACAGTCAGCCCTTTTTTGGTCTTGTTTCCACTTCTCATATTAATCCCATTAATCCAAATAATCCTCATTGTTTGGATCAGTCTTCGACTTATAACCCTACAGAGATTGTGTCTATCTCCCGTTACTCAAAATATTATAACTCAAGACAAATACAACACAACTTGATAAATACACGTCTTTCTGCAGCTCCTCTTCATCTGCCACCCCCCAGCTTTGCCCCTGTCTTCTCCCTTAGAGAACCCTTTGCTCCTCCAAAGTTAATTAAAAAGTTAATAAAAATATGATGCATAAACATCCCAAAGTGATTAAACAAAAAGTTGGTAAAATTCAGATCAAACCTCAAGTCAAATTAAATGTGGTTTATTAAATATTAGGTCTCTAACTCCCAAGTCTCTTTTAGTCCATGATCTATTAATTGATCATCAGATCGATTTATTATCCCTCACAGAGACTTGGCTAGGGCAAGATGATTATGTTGGTTTGAATGAATCAACTCCCTCTGGTTATCTAAACTATCATAATCCCAGAAGTTCTGGTCGTAGAGATGGAGTAGTGACAATTTTCCATTCTAAATTACTAGTTAATATAAAGCAAAAATCATGTTTTAATTGAATCGGTGAATTCAAAAACGGCCCAAGTCCACACTTTTTCAAAGGGGACTTGGGCCCCTTTTGAATTCACCGATTCAATTCCTTTGAGGGCCTGGTCCTCAGTGTGGGGCATGGCATGTTGGCTATCTTGGCTTGAATCCAGTTTTCTTTGCCATAGTTTACCGTCCTCTGTTCAGACTACTCAAGAGTTTTTGTCCGAATTTGCTGAATTTTTAGCAGATTTAGTGCTGAAATCAGATAGAATAATTATTGTAGGGGACTTTAATATACATGTTGATGTAGATAGTTATTGTCTTAATAAGGCATTCAGTTCAATTTTAGACTCAATGGGGTTTTCCCAGAAAGTAGAAAATTCTACCCATTATCTCCACCATACATTGGACCTCGTTTTGACTTATGGTATACAGTAGATACAGAAAATCTGGTAGTGTCTCCTCATAATCCTGTACTGTCAGACCATTGTCTGTTAACCTTCGATTTCACTATTTCTGATTATTTGACTCCTAAAGAAAAATATTACTACAGCAGATGTCTTTCAGATGACGTTGTTACCAAATTTTTGCAGATTGTCTCCTCTATATCATGGGTCAACACAACAGAAATAAAAGAGGGAGAGTCTGCTCCTTCCGTAATTGATAGCATGGTAGATAGTGTTACAGCCTTTCTGCATCGGATTCTAGATTTGGTAGCCCCTTTAAAAAAGAAAAAGTCTAACCAGAGATTTCTAACCCCTTGGTTTAACACAGAAACTCGTAGCTTAAAACTGAAGACTCGTCAATTTGAAAGGAAATGGCATTCTACTAATTTAGTTGAATTCTATTTAGCATGGAGAAATCATCTCTTAATTTATAAAAAAATCTCTTAGAAAAGCTAGAACAAGTTATTATTCTGCATTAATAGAAGTAAATAAGAATAATCCCAGGTTTCTTTTCAACACTATAGCCAGGCTGACAAAGAGTCAGGACTCTGTCAATCCTCGCATCCCACTTGAGCTTTCTAGTCAGGACTTTTTGAACTTTTTCAATCATAAAATTTTATCTGTTAGAGATAAAATCAGTCAGATTCTTTCTACCATAAACTCAAGTACATTAACTACTACAACTCCCTCAATTGATACCTGTTTAGATAAGTTTACTCCAACTGACCTTTTAGAGTTGGATAAAATAATCTCCTCATCTAAGCCTTCAGCTTGTCTTTTGGACCCTATTCCCACCAGGTTATTTAAAATTGTTTTCCCAATTATTGGTAGCCGTATTCTTCACATAATTAATGCTTCTTTAACTCTGGGTTATCTACCACTGGCTTTTAAAATTGCTGTTATTAAACCCTTACTCAAAAAGCCAACGCTCGATCCAGGAGTTTTGGCTAACTGTTGACCAATTTCTAATCTGCCTTTCATTTCAAAAATCTTGGAAAGAGTTGTTGCTGCGCATTTGTTTGACCACTTGCAGGGAATTGGTTTATTTGAAGAGTTTCACTCTGGGTCCAGAGTTCATCACAGCACTGAAACTGCCTTAGTGAAGGTCACTAATGACCTCCTTATCGCATCTGATAATGGACTTGTTTCTGTTTTTGTCCTTTTAGATCTTAGTGCAGCCTTTGACACCATCCATCATGACATTCTACTTGATAGATTAGAACACTATGTTGAACTAAATGGAACTCCGCTGCAGTGGTTTAGATCTTATTTGTCTGATAGATTTCAGTTTGTTCACATCAATGATGAATTTTCTTCCAACTCTAAACTCAGTCACGGAGTTCCACAGGGATCTGTGTTAGGCCCTACTCTTTTTAGTTTATATATGCTTCTGTTAGGCAATATCATTAGAAAGCACTGTATACATTTTCATTGTTATGCAGACGACATACAACTATACCTGTCAATGAAGCCCGATTATTGTAATCAATTAGCCAAATTAGATGCCTGTCTTAAGGAAATCAAAGCCTGGATGACTTGTAATTTTCTGCTACTAAACTCAGATAAGACTGAAGTCATTCTTGTTGGCCCAAAAAAACCTTAGAAATTCCTTTCCAAATCATACTGTTAATTTGGATGCTGCCACTGTCACTCTGAATAGTTCTGTGAGGAACCTTGGAGTTATTTTTGATCAAGATCTGTCCTTTAATTCACATATTAAATTTGTTTCTAAGACTGCCTTCTATCATCTGCGCAATATTGCCAAGATTAGGCGCATCTTGTCTCTGAATGATGCTGAGAAACTGATCCACACCTTTGTCAGCTCTCGACTAAATTATTGTAACTCGTTATTATCAGGTTGACCCAAAATATCCTTAAAAAGTCTTCAGTTCATCCAAAATGCTGCTACAAGAGTTTTAACTGGTTCTAGAAAGAGAGATCATATCACTCCGGTTCTGTCCTCCCTTCATTGGCTTCCCATAGAGTTTAGAATTAAGTTTAAAATCCTTCTTCTCACTTTCAAAGCTCTTAATAATCGGGCCCCCTTATATATAAAAGATCTTATATTACCCTATCATCCTAATAGAGCACTACGTTCCCAAAATGCTGGATTGCTTGTGGTGCCCAGAATCTCCAGAAGTACATTGGGAGGCAGAGCCTTCTGCTATCAAGCTCCTTCTCTGTGGAACCAGTTACCACTCTGGGTCCGGGAGTCAGACTCGGTTGTTTTTAAGAACAGGGTAAAATCCTTCCTTTCCATTATAGCCTACAATTAGGGAGGGATTTTGTGTCTCTTAACCCCGCTTCTGTTCTGCTGTTCATAGATCCATATTGCTGGGTGACCTCCAATAATGTACTTGGCATTTCACTGTTATGTTCTTTATGTCTGTCCTCTTTATCCTCTCTATCCCCTCACCCCCAGCCAGTTGCAGCAGATGACTGCCCCTCCATGAGCCTGGTTCTGCTAGAGGTTTCTTCCTGTTAAATGGGAGTTTTTCCTCTCCACCGTTGCTAAGTGCTTGCTCACAGGGGATCGCCTGATTGCTGGGTCTTTCTGAAATTGTGGGGTTTTCTCTGCATTTTGTAGCACTATGAGATGACCTTTGTTGTGATAAGATAAGCCTTTATTAGTCCCACAACGGGGAAATTCCAGGATTGCAACAGCACAGGGATAGCAACACTCAGAGCAACAATCAGAAGGCAAGAAAAAAACAAAAAACAAAAAAAAAACAAAAAAACAAGCAAGCAAGAGCAGCTAATATACATATGTACGTATTACTATAAAATATATATATATACACACACACACAGACACACAGTGCAGAGCATTGTAGCTAGATGGAATAAATATGTAAATATATAAACACCCACAGTACGGAGCATTGCAGCTAGGTGGAATAAATATGCAAGTATATAAACACACACAGTGCGGAGCAATGTAGCTAGATGGAATAATATGTAGATATATAAATATATAAACACACCCAGTGCTGAGCATTGTAGCTAGATGGAATAAATATGTAAATATATAAACACACACAGTGCAGAGCATTGTTGCTAGATGGAATGAAACAGCATAACCGTCTACTTAGTTATCCTACATGGTATGATTATGTGCCCATACATATTCTCACCCTCCATAGCGACCGGTAAGTTCCTAGTTGTATGCCGGAGGGGACCATTGTGTAAGTCTATTGCATCTTTTGCATTCAAAAAACTATTAGTTTGTTACGTCTTTTTGCCATCTCTGCGAGCAGCCCTGCTTAGGTTGTACAGTCTGACAGCCGTTGGTAGGAAGGACCTACGAAACCTCTCGGTTGTGCACCTGGGATGATGTAGTCTGCTGCTAAATGAGCTCCTCAGTGCATTCAGTATGTCCTGCATAGGGTGGAACTCGGACTCCAGCAGAGATGACAGTTTAGCCACCGTCCTTCTCTCTCCTATCTCCTCCATCGGATCAAGGCGCTGCCCCAGGACAGAGCTAGCTTTCTTAATTAGTTTGTTCAGTCTCTTTCTATCGGCTGCAGTAATGCCACTGCCCCAGCAGACCACTCCAAAAGTGATGGCTGATGCCACCACCGTGTCATAGAATGACTTCAGCAGCGCCCCTTGTACACCAAAAGACCTGAGTCTCCTCAGCAGGAACAGCCTGCGCTGTCCCTTCTTGTAGAGTGCATCAGTATTGTGTGACCAGTCTAGTTTATTGTTCAGATGAATACCCAGGTACTTATAGGATGTCACCATCTCGATGTCTGTTCCCTGTATATTTACTGGTACTGTGAGGGGCTGCCCATGCCTGCGGCAGTCCACCACCAGCTCCTTAGTTTTCCTCGCGTTGATCTGGAGGCAGTTCCGATGGCACCAGTCCACGAAGTCCTGGATAAGCCCTCTGTACTCAGCTTCATCTCCATTGGAGATGAGGCCAACGATCGCAGAGTCATCAGAGAACTTCTGTAGATGGCAGTGTGTTGTGTTGTGTGAGAAGTCCGCAGTATAAAGAGTGAACAGGAAGGGAGCCAGCACCGTTCCCTGGGGGGCCCCCGTGCTACTGATGATCGTGTCGGACACACAGTCCCGGGTTCTCACAAACTGAGGCCGGTTCGTGAGGTAGTCCAGGATCCATGATGACAGGTGCTGGTCCACCCCTGCGCGCAGCAGCTTGTCCTTCAGGATCATCGGTTGGATGGTGTTGAAAGCACTGGAGAAGTCAAAGAACATGATCCTCACCATATTCCCGGGCTTCTCCAGGTGGGACAGAGAACGGTGAAGGAGGAAGATCACCGCATCCTCCACCCCAATGCCATGCTGGTAGGCGAACTGGAGTGGATCCATCGCTGGTTCCACCAGGGGGCGGAGGTGAGCAAGGAGCAGTCTCTCCAGGGTCTTCATCAAGTGGGACGTCAAGGCCACCGGTCTGTAGCTGTTCAGGTCTTTGGGGTGGGAAGTTTTTGGTACAGGTACCACACAAGATGTTTTCCACAGCTGTGGTACCCTCCCCAGTTTCAGGCTCATGTTGAAGATATACGTCACAATCCCACACAGCTGGTCTGCACAGGACTTGAGGAGCTTTGCGCTGATGCCGTCCGGTCCCGGCGCCTTCCTCGCCTTGATCTTCCTCAGCTCCGTCCTCACCTGGGTTCTGGTCAGGGTCAGGATGGGGGGCTGTGTGTTGGGAGTGGGGGGGTGTTGGTGGAGTGGGGAGTGGGCAGCAGGACTTGATTTCTTTAGAGGCAGCAGTGGTTGTTGTGCAGTCAGGGGGGAGGGCGGTTGGTCAAATCTATTGAAAAACAGATTCAGGTTGTTCGCCCACTCCCTGCCCCCTGTGGCCTGGGGGGAGGTATTCTGGAGCCCCGAGATGGTTTTGAGGTTTCTCCAGACCCCGCTGATGTCGCTCTGTTGCAGCTTGTCCTCCATCTTCTTCCTGAAGCTGTCCTTGCCTTCTCTGATCTTTCTCCTCAGCTCCCTCTGTACGGACTTCAGCATCTCCCTGTTCCCTGACCTGAAGATCCTCTTCTTCTCTCTCAGAAGTGTTTTTATCTCAGGGTTGATCCAGGGTTTGTTGTTTGAGTGACGCCGTATGGTCTTGGTGGGAACGGATTTGTCCACACAGAAGCTGAGGTAGCCCGTGAAGGTGTGAATGAGGCCATCGATGTCCTCACCATGTGGATCGCAGAGCTGCTTCCAGGCGGTGGCTTCAAAACAGCCCTTTAGGGTGTCCATTGTCTCCTCAGACCATAACTCCACAGTGTGCATGGCCGGAGGTTGTCTGTGCACTAGGGGTTTGTACACCGGCCGGAGATGAACCAAGTTGTGATCCGATCTCCCGAGTGGGGGGAGTTGTGATGAGGTGTACGCCTCCTTAGTGTTTGCGTAGAATAAATCCAGTGTTTTATTGTCTCTAGTGTGGCATGTGACATACTGGGTGAACGTGGGTAGAATGGGAGACAGTGAAACATGGTTGAAATCGCCTGAGATGAGGAGAAGAGCATCTGGGTGTTCTGTCTTCAGCCTGCTGGTTACTGAATGGATGACGTCACGTGCTGTCCCAGCGTTCGCCGTCGGATTTGCATAAACAACAATGCAGATCACGTGTGAGTGTTCTCTCGGGAGATATGTAGGCCTCATGCTAACAGCTAGCAACTCAATGTCTTTGCTGCAGTGTCGTTGTTTAACAGTGATATGTCCCGGTCTGCACCAGTTGTTGTTAACATACATTATCACTCCACCGCCCCTAGCCTTGCCACTGTCTGGTGTTCGGTCAGCTCGTATCATGTGAAAACCCTCCAGCTCAATGTTAGCATCTGCTGCTAGTTCAGTTAGCCACGTCTCAGTAAACAAAAGGAGAGAGCACTCCCGGTATGTGCTATCATAACGGGAGATAGCCGCTAGCTCATCTAACTTTCCCAGTATCGACCGTACATTTCCCATGACAACAGATGGAAGGGAGGGTCTGTACCTTATATTTTTTGTCCTCCGCCTTACTCCAGCCCGGCAGCCGCGGCGTTTTCGCCTCAGTTCTCTCGGTATGTCGAGTTTTTCCAATGGGACCGGGTGGCGGTTGAATGCTAGCAGCTGTTCTCTGCTGTATCGTATCCTGCTATAAACAGTGGCTCCGTCCACCGGCTCAGGAGACATTTAGGACGATCTGTGTGTCCGTGATATAAGTGGGGTGAAAAAAAAAGACGGATCAAAAGAGAGAGGAAGGGAAAAAGACTCGGAATCGAGCCGCTGTTGCAAAAGGCAGCCGACTGGTGTGGCGCCGTTTTAAAAAAAAAAAAAAAAAAAAAAATGATGATGTTGTTGATGATGATAATGATGTGGCGCTATATAAATAAAGCTGAATTGAATTGAATTGAATTGAATTGAATTGAAAGGTGCATACCGCCACCTGGTGTGACAGTCTGATATTCACAGACCTTTTTAAAGGCTATCAGTCAGGACTTAAACAGCTGAAATTAATTTGCACTGATGGGGGATCGGATGGCTTCCTAAATTCTGATGGAGTTCAGCTGGTTTCTTGGCTTATTTATCTTGGCTTATCTATATCTGTATCTGGTGAAAATCTCAGGTCAATGGCTCCATCAGAAATGCAGTATGTTTAATGAGAAAAATGTTGACGTGTTCAATACTTATTTTCTCTGCTGTATGTGATGTTGGAAAAATTGCTACTTCTCCTAGGAAATTGCCGTGATGCCTACCAAACTCACCCACAATGATCCTCAGGTGGGTCTGGATCTAAGTTGTACTCAAGGTCAAGGTCAGGTCAAAGATCAGGAGATCTGGGCATTTGTAATTTCATAAAAAGCATTACTGTTCCTAAGCCACTGACCTTGACTTTAAGCACCTCCTAGATGGGCCTGTATCTAATCTGTGCTTAAGGTCAGGGTTAACAATCAGGAGATCTTAGCACTCCTGTGGTGATTTCATCAGGCTGGAATGAGCTACTCCATCATTGACATTCAGGTTTGATAAATTTTGAACTTTTTTGGTGAAAAATTTGTGACCTTTTTCATGCAAACTTGCAGAAATTGCACCTTTTTATCTAGAAATTTGCATTTTTTTTCATGTTATTTAATAAAAAATGTAGACTAGCAATTAACATGCCCTATTTAAACTATCAGAAGTGCACACACTGTATATTAACAGTGACACAGTAACTTAACTATATGCCTTGTTGTTGTGTTTTTATTCTGAAAAGGTGAAGAAATCAGAAGCAGCACCAGATTTGAATTAAGATTAGTCAGTTAATTGCTTTAATAAAGAATAGATCAGTTGACTATCAAAATAGTCATTATTTACAATCTGGATAATTTTCTTCCCAGCTGAAGGTTGTAATTACATTTATAATAACTAGTTTGATTATGTTTGTTATTTAAAAATGCTGTCCTACTAAAATTGTGGGTTTTTTTCTTGTTTGCAGCGGCAGGGTGGCCTACAATGAAGTCAGATTCCCAGCCTGAATTTTTGTCCCAGTCCACTCCAGATAGAAATACATTTTGACTGGCGCCTAGCGGCTGCCCCGGCCTTAGATGCACTCTGCAGAGCGTGCCCAAATGCCAAGTCACGTTTCGTTACCTTGTATTTATACATGTGTAATGACAATAAAGTTGAATCTCATCTCATCTCATCATTTTGACCCTTTAGTTAATCTACAGGATTTAGATGTGGCAACAAGCTTCATAACACCCTCTTGAATTTTAGCTTCCCAAATAATTTTACAGAGCTAGTCATTTCCCCAAGAAAGGTAGTCTTGGCTGAAAGTATAAAATTTTCACTCTATGTATTCATGAATGTATGTATCTTAATCCATTGTTTGAATATCTGGCTGCCTGACTGGCTTGTCTATAGGTCAAATGTTACATCACTTAATTAGAGTCAACTTTTCCCAAGCAAAATCTACACAGCTTGTGTTATGGAAAGGCTTCACTGATCCCCTGCATTTCTGTAATTAAACAGCAAATTAGCCAACAAACAGGGAAGGTAGGGGAAGTGGACAGATGGTGGGTTGGAAACTATGCTGATGCTAAACATCTTGAAAATGGATCAATAACCAGACCATAGGAGGCTGAACACCAATCTTTATTATAGAAGAATGAAAGGAAAATATCACATTTTCTTGTCTAGTACGTATATACACAAAAGTTACATCATGCAAATGACATTTTATGATACAAAAACAGCATCTCTTACAAATAAACCAGCAGCAGTATTTACATATAATAACTACTTTTGAACTTCAGGTGTGGATATAGTCATTGTAGTTTTGTGTTGTCTGCCCATCCGCAAAAGCATTCTTAATATTTAAAAAAAAAAAAATCATTATCTTAGAATCAGTTTAAGGGCAATGTTTGAAAATTAGAACTGAGTTGAATTAAAGTATAAAATTAAGGTTGTTTTCACTCCTAACTTGTTTAGTCTGAACTTTAGATGCACAACCTCCCTGAACCACAGTCTGGACTAAAGAGCCAAAATTTGGTCTGGCAAGAAGAGGTGGTCTTGGTCCAGATCAAACTGAGCCTTGGTCTGGGTTGTTTAGAGCGTGAAAGCAATTTTTTTTTAGAAAGATTCGGACCACACACAGGAAGATATGGCAGCCAAAAAGAGGAAAATAAAAGAGCGGCAGTAACACTTTTTGTGAGAAAAACATCCAGTTTTTAATTGAAACTAGTGCATACCCGTGCTTGCCCGTAGAAACCCATGCATGCCCGTAGAGGGGATGCATTGGAACAGAATTCTTGCCAGTTACAGGACAGTTGGTATAGCAACACAGCACTAAGTGGCGATCACATGTGACGGCTTTTGTATGCAGCAAAACATAAAAATCACACAAACTAAGGCCTGCCATCTGGGGCTTTTTGCCCCTGCTTGTTACTTCTTCTCCTGCCTGTCACTGTTCTGTGTTATGTTGCTTACTTGTGTCTATATACTGTATATGTCTTGTAGGGAATCATGTGCTCTGTCTATGTGCCGTCATATAGACATCATCTGGTGGGTCTTCTGCTTCTTCGTTCAGACCACTGAAGGGTCTCCTCCTGTCTCTAGACGGCTGTGTTGTTCACAGTCATGCCTGCAGCGTACTGGTGGAACCTGAGGTGTTTCGTGTTCATGGCATCCTTTCTGACGTGCAGCAGTTCTCCTCATTCTATTGCTGTCCATCTGGTGGGTCTTCTTCTTCATTCAGACCACTGGTTGAGGGATAGATGCGTCGTAATTCCAGTTCATGGGCACGATCCTGAAAAAGTGGCTTTCGACCCTGTTCAGGAAGGCCCGTGCATGCCCGCAGAAACCAAGAAACGGAACACCCGGAGAAAATCAGCACTTTGCTTCGCATTTTACACATTTGTAGTGTAGAGTGGCATGTATATGACATCATAAAGACATGTTGCCTGATGTTTGTCACTGTATATGACATCATAAAGACTTGAAGGCAGGCTTGATGTATATGACAGCATAAAGACACATTTGTCTATGTGCCATCATATAGGTATCGCGAGTCGTTCTATGATGGCTGAGTTCATGGTCTATATGACATCATAAAGACACATTTGTCTATGTGTCCTTTGATGCCTGAGTTCCAAGACACATGGTCTATATGACATCATATATGACATCATAAAGACACATTTGTTTATGTGCCGTCATATAGGCATCGCGAGTCGGCCTATGATGCCCGAGTTCGATGCATTTGTCTATGTGTCCTATGATGCCTTGAGTTCATAGGACGTCCTATGATGTCCTATGAAGCGTGACAGACACAGAGATTTCTTGCTTTTATAGAGTGAAGAGGGATAGAGTGATAAGGCCCATTTTTGGCATAAATAGTCAACTGGAAAAGAAAATCATAAAAATGCAGAAACTTACCAAATATTTTTGGATAGGATACTATGAAATTTAAAAAAAAATTGACAAACAGTGGGCAGCGCGGTGGCGGAGTGGTTAGCACTGTGGCAGCACAGCAACTCACCCTTGGTCAGGAGATCCTGGGTTCGATCCCAGCCCCCGACCAACAGTGATCTGTGTGGAGTTTGCATGGTCTTCCCGTGTCTGCATGGGTTTACTCCGGGATTTCTCCGAGTTTCCTCCCACATGCCAAAAACATGCAAGTTAGGTTAATTGGCATCAAACTGGGGATTCTAAATTGTCCTTAGGTATGACTGTGAGAGTGAATGGTTGTCTGTCTCTCTGTATTGGCCCTGTGATGGACTGGCGATCTGTCCAGGGTGTACCCTGCCTCTCGCCTAAAGATGCTGGGATAGGCTCCAGGCCCCCCCCTCCTCCCGCGACCCGAAAAAGGATTAAGTGGAAGAAGATGGATGGATGGATGGATGGATGGACAGTGCTGCCTGAAGATCATCATGACCAATGAGAAGGATAAACATCATTTTTAATGAAGACCTAAACAACATATTAGCTTCACAAAACTAGTTCATCTTTAAGCAGGATCTAAGGTGCGTTCACACCAAACGCTAACGGGCAAATTTTTTTGCGTGGCACAATTGCATTATAACTCAATGTAAACACGCGAATAGACCTGAATCCCCCCTCTGAGTGAGATGCAGACAGGCGAAGTTGCCTTTAAAACTTCTGCAGCTGTGTTCAACCTGCTGTGGAAATTCACAAAATAACGTCAGGCTTATGTTTACATTATCCAACTGGAGGCTCACCTGAAAATGTTGTCTCAAGCCTCCAAAAGTTCACAAGATGAGGGATGTTTACGTTGCTAGCTTGCTAGCTTGTCTGTGACAGGAAGCCGTGGGTAAATAACAACGACATCCTGATTCAGCTGAAGGGCTCCCTGTCCTCCTGAGTCTCCAGGTGAGTGAGTCAAATTTTCAAACTAGTTTACTCTGCAATGGTGATACCTTTACCTCGGTGACGACAGAATCTAGCTAGCCTGGGACGTGAACGCACGACTGCACAAATTCACGTGTACTTGTGTCTTCCCATTCACTTTGTATGGATTTTCGCTGCCCGTTCGCGTTTGGTGTGAACGCACCTTTAGTCTTCCCCAGTTTCAAAGTGGATCGATGTGTACAGAGCTTCATCAAATGCCTTTGAGGGTGAGTAGCATATTTGCTAACTACCAGTCTATGCTAACAACACAAACCTCGTCATGACAAGAAGACATACTGTAGATGTGTCACATAAAGTTGTTTAGTTCACTAAGAAAAGGAGCAGTGTGAAACCTGACCTAAATGGACTGATAGAACAAAAACATGAACCTTGGTCAGCACCTTGGTGCAGACATTCAGGTGTGAAAACAATAACAATTTGGTCAAGTTCTGTGTGAACATTATAATATTCTGCCAAACCTTCTGTATACATTTTACACTCATTTTGGTGAAGGTAAAATGAGTGAAAGGTAAAGTCACAACACCTAAAGCCATAACACTCCATTGCTTTGTCTGTCCACAATTTGCGAGAATCGCTACTTCCCCTTGGCAATTTCCCAGATGCTCACTAAATTCACACATAGTCATCTTCAGGTGGTTCTACATCCAGGTTGTTCTAAAGCCCAAGAACAAGCTCAGCTTTCAGCAGGTTTTCGGCTATACACATGTATATATAGAGAGAGACAAGTGAAGGCTGTTGGTGTTTGTGTTCATCAGGCTGGAATCAGCTACTCTGCCATTGACTGATCAAGTCCATAATTCATGGCTTTAATATTTTTTGCTCACCTAATTAATCCATCAATCATGATTATATGCACTCTATATTGTTCATATTTATGACTGAAATAAACTTAAAAGAACTTACTGTTTTCACAGAGCTGATGGTGAGACTCAGGGCCATATTACAACAACACAGTCGGTTAGTCAGTTGTCACTAACGCAGAACGCATTTATGGGCATTTCCAAGTTTATTTCCTCATCACAACAGCGTAGAAACAAACTTCCACTGGCACATGATGCAAAGAGGCCGGTCTAATCATTCAGAGGTGTGTTTTGAATAATCCAATCCAAAGCACCCATGCCCATCCCTTTAATGCAAAGAGCGCATTATCTTAAGTGAATTCTGATCATGACAGTTTTAAGATGGGTTTTGCGCTGACCAAAGCCTGTGTGTGTGATTCAAAATGCACATGATAGCAGTGCTGCAATAGGGAAGACATCAATCACAGTTGATGCCCAGTTAGTTACGTACAGTATGTTAGAAAGAACAAACGGGTAAGAATGCTGAGCTGAAAAATCAGCTGAATAGTTTAATGTAGTGCACATGGATGCAACACATAGACATGAATGTGTTTGAAACTTAAGGAAAAGAAGATGATGCCTATGCAGACTTTCATAAACTTTCATTAGTGATGGCGTGGAAACCTTTCCTGGCCGTGGGGAGATGGCGTACTCCCTGCCCTGTTGCTTTCCCAGGCCTCCGTCATGAAGCAAGCCCACTCTCGGCAGCCTCTGCCAGAGGCTGATGAGTGGCACTTGGGGAGCTTGCTGGGGGCAGGCAGCCTTGGCCTGGCTGGAAACCTGGGGCAGTCGGCCAAGGCAGATGTGGACACATCTCCTGTCTGTCTAGGGAGTGAAAAGTAAAACGCGGCACACTTGTTGTTCATTCACTTATTCCCCTAAAAATAAACACATTAATCCCTAATGAGTCTGTAATGAAAGCAAAAATGGGATGGAATAAAATCATCAGACTCACAGCCCCCCCCCCCCCCACACACACACGCGTCACACATCACACTACCTGTTCATTCATTCATTCCCTTAAAAACAATCCTACATTAATGCCTAATCTACAGACTCCAATCTTAAGTCCGCAATTAAAATGAGAGTGTAGATGGAATAAAAAAAATAGTGTGTGATCATCATATAATTAGAATGATGGGCGATTATATTATGACTGTTACTACCTACCTGGAACAGTGGTTAGCACAGTGGCAGCACAGCAGGAAGGTCACGGGATCGATCCCACCCTTGACTATCGAGGGTTCGATCCCACCCCCTGACTACTGGTGACCCTTCTGTGTGGAGTTTGCATGTTCTCCCCATGTCTGCGTGGGTTTAATCCGGGTACTCCCGTTTCCTCCCACAAGCCAACGACATCCATGTTAGGCTAATTGGCATCCACTGGGTATTATAAATTGTCCTTAGGTATGAGGAATGGATGAGTGAATGGTTGTCTGTCTTCCTGTGTGGGCCCTGCGATGGACTGGCGATCTGTTCAGGGTGCACCCTGCCTCTTGCCCAAAAGACGCTGGGATAGGCTCCACCCTTCCCCTCGTGACCCGAAAGGATTAAATCGTAGAAGATGGATGGATGGATGTTACAACTTTCTCCATTAAAATAAAAGAAGATCCCAGTGCATGCCGTTTCCTCATGAGCTTTGGAGCTGCGCGATTTCAAAACACACCACTGAAATAACATTAAACAATGTGCTTCTGATGATAGACATCCTTTTTCCTGATCAAAAGTGGATTCTCATGGAATGCACTATAATAGTAATGTGCATTAGATTGCACGCTGCCACACCTCTTTGAAATGAGCCTTTGCCTGCCAACAAATAGTGGGCACACTGTCTACTGGTGAATTTGATGGTGTGACACAAAGCGTAAAAAATAGACAATGTGCTGACAGAAACTAACAAAAACACTGATATACGGCACAAAGTCTGGTGGAAAAGTCTGCGAATGATCGTCCTAATAGGGCCCTCAGTGTGATTGATGTAATACAGTGCACCCACTCATTTGCATGCAATAACATTTCATCATGTACATTGCCTGTAAAATAAACTCCTGTTTATATTGTTGTTGCTCTAATTTATAGTAAATGCCAAGGTGAAGCATTCTAGCATGTAGTATTAAAGGCTCCATAATATCTCATCAACATTATCTCTGGTTCTTGGCGTTTCATTTGGACACTACAAAGAAAAACAAGACTGGAGGTATAAATTTTGCCTAATCACATAGAGATAAAAATTGTGTTTAAATTACCCTTTAAGTGTCAGTAGTATCATTAGTATCCCTCAGAAAATGGTCGATTCTTCCCCATTTCATTGTATGCTCAAACCCACACACACGCAGACACATTAGCATTATGCCTGTGACCTTTCTTGATAACAGTCAGATGGCTATCTGCTGACCTTGCTGTGTTGACAGTTTGTCCGCTTTCTCACTTAATGGATCCCCTAATGTGATCATTTGAAAACAGAGGGAGAAAGGCAAAGGAGCGAGTGAGAGACTAAAGGGAAGAAGTGGGAATGGGAAACTATGCAGAATGAGATAAGGTTTGACTGAGAGGTGACACTTTCGACTTTGTTGAAAGTTAATGCCATTTAAGTACGCTCAGTAAAACAAAAACTAAATATAAAACTTACAGCTGTTTCCAGTACTCAGCCTAATTTAAAAATACAAATGGCACAGTAGAAAGGACAAACTGTGTACTTTTCAGTTATGAGATTATGACTCATTTTCATTCCCAATGCACAGAAACCAGACTAAAAGGCTTCCATATTCCATAACTTATTTTTAGTGCCTAATATGAGAGCGTTACAACCCAGGATTAGTTTTATGTCACACAAGTCCAGTTTTGTAGGGCAATCATAGCCAAGAGGTCATGCTGGACTTTTTTGTTATCTATCATTTTGACAGCCAAGGTTGTAAAAATTCTGTCATAATCCATTATTGTCTGTCATTGTAATTGATTTTAATTTGATCACTCTCAGTGTAATCTGTCAAAATGATAGACAGCTTTCAAATTTTTCTGTCATTGCTGAAAAAAATCTGTCAATGAAGGACAATTTGTAGCTAAAGGAACCTCTGGCATAGACATACAATTATTTTAAGTTTTCAAATTATGCAGCATCATTATAGCATGACCACACAGAGGAACACACATTGGTTTTCTTAAGCTACCCATTCATTGTTTTATCCTGATTTATTTTGCCGGAATATTAAATACGCATTCTTTGCTCACAATTGCAAAGCATAGAGTTTGATTTTGCATGTGTTCTCAGGTCCATTCATTTATTTTACTTACACCTCAGCATAACTGTCCTCTGCTTTGCCAAAAAAAAAAAGTAAAATAAAAAGATAAAATGCACCCACAGCCTACTTTTCCTCACTGTTTCCTTCCCTGTCATTATTAGGGTCAGAGCTAATTCTTTTCTTTGAAAAGGACAGATACATCTTAGCTCCAGAGATGACACAAAATATGGGCACTACGTGCTTGCCACCACAGTTGCTGAACACTGTCTTATGTGTTTCATGTTGTGTGAAGGCTTTTGCAGCAGTTTCAAGGTTAAACAGTGCGCTTGCTGTTTGTAGGACCCTTAACCATGCCAACTGGAGTGGTCCAATTGCAGCAACCATTAATTGTTGTAAATGTTGACTTAACATTTGAATTATCCCAGGTCTCAACCAAAGTATTCCTGGTTTAGAATGTGGACTTAAGTGACCCTGAAACTAATGACCAACTAATGAACAACGTTAGGCAGCTATCTAATTATCTAATTAGTGTGAAGGACGTAAACTGTCCCATTAAAAATAAAGAAATAAATGACTCCGATAAATTATGCCATTAGAGTCCTGGCAGTGTCTATTGTTCCAGTGAAGTTTTTCCAGGAACACCTTTGCTACTATCATCCATATTGATGCTACTTTGATACTAACGATATCCAGAAATTGGTACACTTCAGTAACAGTGGCCTTCCCATGTAGGTCGACCTGATACTTATTCTGCCTTCCAGGTCTATTGGAAGTTAAAACTTAAGGGTCAAATGATGCTACTTTAGCACTGACCGACAGAAATAAGTGGGAAAATTCTCACTCTTGTTAGTAGTGCCAACTAAACAGTATTAATTTGCATCTAAAGACATCATAGTGCAGTGTTTCCCCTACCATCATATTGGGGGGGGGGCGCCCCCCCAGCGGACCCACCCCTCAGAGTGTCGAGTTAATCTTCTATCTAAATACAAGGAATCTCTCTCTGTGTAGAAAGGGTGGTCCCCACAAGTGATGACCAGAAAATTGGTCCCCATCGAACATGAAAACCAGTATGTGTGTGTGCACACACGTGTGCATGAGCATGTGTGTGTCTGTGTGTGTGTCGGTTCCTCACATATTTCTCAAACCGTTCGTCAGCTTGACCTCAAATTTTATAAATGGTTTGCCGAGGTTACGAGGGTGTGCATCCCGCCCGAGTATGGAGTTGTTCAGTCAAAATATTGTAGGAGCATGCTCAAATAACGAGGCTGAGTTTCAGTCATAAACCAGCTTTATTTGACAGAACACAAGCTCCTAGCATTCTCAAAGCAGGAAAGAGAAAGAATCATATCCCCACACCCCTTATATACATTTCCAGCATCAGGATTCAAGTCACATGGTGTCTTCAGTAAACATACAGTTACAGAGCATCCCTTTGAAGCTTCACCCATTGTCTCTCATCTCCTGATGAACCGGAATTCCCTCCGGGGCATCTTCTGTGGGACAAAGAGACAAATCTCGCACTTCCTTCTCATCTACTGCAGATTCGAGTCTTCTTGTCCTTGCAGACGTGACACCCCACAATACACATACAGTCCTGTCTCTGTGGCAACGTGAGCCCACAATGTGTGTCGGCCACACTACCCCCCCAAACGTCTAGTAAGGCAGAACCTGCATGGCATAAAAAAAGAAAAAAAGAAGGACACAAAGCACTCCATACATCGCTAATCAATCCACCAACTGCCTAGGTTTTAACCTTCTGCCGAATCTGCTGCAACTTGGCTTGGCTGCCTCTGCAACATCTCTCTGCCTCTGTGGATTAAAGCTGTTAGCACCTTTCTGTGAAGACTTTGGAGACTGTCGTCTCAGCGGCCTGCCCCGGCGGGGGGGCCTCGCGAGCTGCACCCCCTCGTCAGCCAGAACAAAAGCGGGTTTGAGCCCGTTAATACAAATCAGCTCCCGTCTGCCCCCTAAATCTAGCAGAAAATGCTTCTGCCCGGTCTCCAGCACTCGAAACGGTCCATCGTAAAACAGCCGCAAACTTGGGCGCTGGGCGTCATGTTTAACAAAAACAAACTCTGCATTTTTTAGAGCCTTGGGCACAAAAACGTGTGGGAAACTGTGATGGACTGGGCCAGGGAGCGTGTTTGCTCCTGAGCCGCTCTGCCACGGCGAGGCCATTAGGTGCGGGATTATCAGGAAGAAATTCCCCGGGCAAACGGAGCGGTTGAGCGAACACCAATTCAGCCGGGGAGGCGTGCAAATCTTCCTTAGGTGCAGAACGCAACCCTAATAAGACCCATGGGAGTTTGTCTACCCAATTTGTATCCGTCAGCGACGCTCTGAGGGCTGCTTTCAATGACCTGTGAAAGCGTTCGCATAAACCATTAGCCTGGGGGTTATACGCGGTGGTGCGATGAATCTTCACCCCCAAGCTGCGGGCCATCGATGACCATAGCTCGGAAATAAATTGGGGGCCCCTGTCGGACGTTATGTCCGACGGTACACCAAAACGCGCAACCCACGCTGCTAAAAATGCTTGCGCAACTTCTTCCGCTGTGGTTGATGTCAGAGGAATTGCCTCTGGCCAGCGCGTGGTGCGGTCTACCATCGTCAAAAGATGTGTGTGCCCGTGTGATAATGGGAGCGGGCCGACCAGGTCAATATGGACATGATCAAAACGCTTAGCGGGGATGTGGAAAGGTTCTAACGGGGCCTTAGTGTGTCTGTGTATTTTGGCTCGCTGACACGCTACGCAGGCTGCTGCCCATTCCTTAACCTGTTTGCGCAACCTGGGCCAAACAAATTTCTCCCCCACCAATTTGATCGATGCGCGCACCCCTGGGTGCGCGAGCGAATGGACCAAGTCAAAAACACGGCGACGCCACGCGGTTGGCACCACAGGGCGGGGCCGTCCCGTGGAGACATCGCAGATTAGCGGGGGCATACCGTTTTGTTGCACCCTGTGCTCCAGCCTTAACCCTGTTGGTCCAGACTGGAGCGCGCGCACGTCCGCGTCGTTAACCTGCTCCGCAGCCATGGCAGCATAATCTAACCCAACACAGACCGGGGCTGCACGCGCTCCCGCGTCGCTGCCCGGGCCCGCAGCCATGGCTACAGAGTCTGCCCCCATGGGGGTTGGTGGTGCTACCGCACGCGAGAGGCAGTCTGCCACCACATTGTGTTTACCTGGGCTGCACGGTGGCGCAGTGGTTAGCACTGCGGCAGCACAGTTTACCCTTGGCCGGGGGATTGTGGGGATCGTGGGATCGTGGGTTCGATCCCAGCCCCCGACCAACAGTGATCTGTGTGGAGTTTGCATGTTCTCCCCGTGTTGCGTGGGTTTACTCCGGGTTTTCTCCGGTTTCCTCCCACATGCCAAAAACATGCATGTTAGGTTAATTGGCTGTTCTAAATTGTCCCTAGATATTTGTTTCCTATAGGCCCTTGAATAGAGGGTTAGTATTAATGAAAGCGCTTTGAGTGGTCTTTGTGACTAGAAAAGCGCTATATAAGTGCAGGTTAGTTAGTAGTTAGTAGTTAGTTAGTTAGTTAGTTACCCGCGACATGCTGAATATCAGTAGTGAACTCCGATATTGCGGCTAGTTGCCTTTGCTGCCGGCCTGACCAGGGTTCCGAAATTTTGGCCATCGCGAACGTTAGCGGTTTATGATCCACAAAAGCGGTGAAACGTCGCCCCTCTAACCAGAACTGAAAATGACGAATGGCCAAGTGTAGGGCCAAAAGCTCCCTGTCAAACGCGCTGTATTTCCGTTCACTATCGCGCAAAGTCCTGCTGAAAAACGCGAGGGGTTGCCAGGTACCTGCCACAAACTGTTCAACTACCGCCCCCACCGCTACATCGGAAGCGTCAGTGGTGAGCGCCATGCGGACCGTTGGAACTGGGTGCGCTAACAAAACTGCGTTTGCCAGGGCTGATTTGACCTGGGCAAAAGCGCGCTCCCGCTCCGGAGACCATTCGACTTTATTTGCGGGCTTTTGTTTTTTTAACGCGGTGTACAATGGCTGCATGAGTCGTGCTGCGCTTGGGAGGAAACGGTTGTAAAAATTAACCATCCCTAGAAACTCCTGAAGCGCCTTAACCGTTTGAGGTTGCGGAAAATCTGTTATGGCATGCACTTTATTTGGAAGGGGAACTGCTCCCTCTGCCGAAACGCGATGTCCCAAAAAATCAATCTGCGCCACCCCAAACTGGCATTTCGCTGGGTTCACTATTAACCCGTGCTCTGCCAACCTCTGGAAAACTGCTGTGAGGTGTTTTTCATGTTCGCCTTCGGACGTGCTGGCTACCAAAATATCGTCCAAATAAACGAACACGAAAGGCAGGTCGCGTAAAACTGCATCCATCATGCGTTGGAAAGTCTGCGCGGCCCCCTTGAGGCCAAAAGGCATGCGCAAGAACTCAAAAAGGCCGAAAGGAGTTATGACCGCTGTTTTGGGTACATCCTGCGCGCGCACTGGAACCTGGTGATAGCCGCGCACCAAGTCTATTTTAGAAAAAATGCGCGCCCCCGCCAAATGAACAGAAAAATCCTGAATGTGCGGAATCGGGTAGCGGTCATGAGGGGTTTTGAATTCACTCCATAGTGACTGGATAATGTGCGGCATCATGACTAGTCACCACAGCGCTCTGTAAACAAAACAAGGAAGTGAAAAGCGACAAATTTGACTAGAAAAATATAAGACTCAAGATTTAATGCTTAAAAAGTTATTCCATAAAGTTGCCGTGATTGCATAGGTCTAAAGGATAATTCGACATATGTGGAGAAGACGAGGCGTGCGAGCAGACTGGGAGGAGTGTCAGCAGGGACTCGGGGTCCGACAAAGAACACTGGTGTATCTAACACAGGACAAGCCAGGAGAAGCAGCGGCTTGACTGGCGGACCGCGGTCCTTCGCAGGGAGGCAAGCTCAGTCTGCCTGGTCAGTGGTAGACAGGAGTCCCGGCTGCTGAACCGTGTGCTACCACTGTCCTTTGCAGGACTGCGAGTCCCTGATGGAGCCCCTCCCATGCGAGAATCTAAAAATTAAAAACTTTATAATACTACCGCCATGATTGTTGAGCGGAATGGCTGGAATGAAGTAATGACCAAACAGGACACAAAAACGTACAAATAATGAAATAAATCATTTTTAGTTAAATATTTATGGGCAACACTGATGCAACGGTTGTAGTCAAATGGGTCCTTCTGCTGTGTATAATGATGTTGGCTGTTTTGTAGTTAACTTGTTTGATTACAGTTTTAAAAAACCTTTTAAGAACAAAATATTGCTAAAATATAAAATGATGCACCACAATGGGTCTCAAATATTTGTAAACGTGTTCTGTTATAGTACTGCATGAGTTTATTGACGATACACAAAAGAAATTCAATATTACACTGAACTACATCACTGAACAGTGATATAAACTAAAATAATTGTAATGACTAAACAACTCCCATTCCTCAAAGTGCAAGATACACTTTTATGAATATAAGTGATAAAAGATCACACAAATAAGTGATCAGACAAACAAATAAACAAGGGTTCTGAAACATTGCTGATAGTGGATGTCATTCGTTTTCAGTAATTAGGTATTCTGTAATTAATATTCACACAATCAAATAAATCTTAGTGCCATTCAGTCCCTTTTATATTTGTCAAAGTCTAACATGTGATTGCCTACATATAGGCTCCTCTATGTATTCCACTTTCAAACACAGCCTACATTTGGGCCTATAAAGCCTAACTGGGATACCTGTTTCAGACAGGAATACTTGCGTTCTACAGGCAATGCACTAGTTTTATTTAATTTTATCTTTCTATATAGTGCCAGAACATCATGATTCCTTTAAGAGTTTGTCGTTGTCGGCCTTCATGCTGCCCCCCCCCCCCCAAGCCTGTAAACCTAGGGGAAACATTGATAGTGATATAATCAGACATAGAGGTGAGAAATACTGTGTGTACAACTGATTAGAAGAGGCATATACAGTAAAGTAGAAGTGCTATTAGATAGCAAATCTTTCACTATTATTGATGTGCAGCGTGTGGGTGTAGCATCTTCCATTCTGATCTTGGCTTTGGGGAGGGTTTCTTGACTTTTATGAGTTGAAAATGCAACTTCAGATACTTGTAAATTACCAACTTCAGACAAGCAAGTCCTTTAATGTGGAATTTGTTTAAAAGGAGATGAAAAATTTACAGGTCTTTGGTGTCCTGTGTTTGCTTTGTCCAAATCAAGGCCATGTGATTGAAGTTGGCTCAGCCACTGTCTTGAAATTGTTTCTTTAAAAAATGCAGTTGGTTAGTGCTACATTTGTGTTCATTTTTGCTTAAAAGACTATTATTTGTGCTGTCGTCATTCTTGAGATATTAAGAGTTATAATAAAGTGCACCCTGCAGTAGAGCAACTCTGCCACTTTGTCAAATTTGAACAAAAAAGTGCCAGTGTTTAGTGCTAAATTTGTGCTGATTAAAAGATTCCTTTGTTTTATCTCCATTTTTAGATGTTAACAATTATAATAAAGGTCACATTGTCTGAATCAATCAAAAGCAGTGTTGTCAACCACAAACTATTTTTGTAATGTCAAAGAAGATGCTTTATTGCTTCTAAATGCTCCATTTAAAGCAAATGGGCAAAATTGAAACACTGACAAAGCACAACCAGTTTCAGTGTTTCTTTTTATTATGTCAAGAATATGACTGAGCCAGCTTCACTCAGGTGTCAGGGATGGGAAACTATGAATATGATTAGGTAACAAATACCCTTGTAGTAAAATAACCATGGGGTTATTTTAGGCCATCGATGTCTGGCAGCGAGCCCAGAATATTTTCTTTCCAAAGTTAATTATGAGACATCCATCTTAAACTATTCCAGCAATTACTAAGATACATTTTCATGTGTATCATTAGGTGTAATAGCCCTAGACTAATCATGGCTAAGTGTATAAATTGTACCTGCATGCAAATGCTGGATGTTTCGTACTTTTAATGTGTTGCCCCTGAAAGTCACATTGTAGATCAAGCTGCTCTTTAGTCAGTCAGACGCTGCAGGTGTCAGGAATAGATGGATCGCTTTATAGGAAAAGAAATAGCCCAGAAACTGTCAGGAGGAACTCATTTTGTTTCATAAATAAATTTGTGCAATTTGATATCCTGCTTAAACAACACATTAATTTTCCAACAGAATATGTGGCAGCTTACAAAGATATAAGCCATAAACTTTAATCTGTGTATCTATAAAAGTTTATGTAATCTCTACGAATCTAAATTAATTACATTTTAATGACATTTCCTCCTTCAAGAGTGTAATTTACTCCAGTATTGCAATATTTGGTGGTTATTATTACACAACTTGTGAATGTTCATGGGTTTTAAAGGCTGTGACATTAAGACCAAATATCTATCAAAATTTGATTTCACATGCCTATAATTATTTTGCTTAGATTGCATTATTGATTTTTAAATTAAGTTGTATATGTAGAAGATGCAGCCTATTGTTGCAGATACGAATACACATGTGCACTTGTGGTACCCGCATCCACCTACCTACATACATACAATTTCAAATGACAAAATTCCTGCTTATAAAGGTGCGTTCAGACCAAATGCAAAAGCACAAATTTTTCACGTGGTGCGATTACGTGTTAACTTAATCTAAACATGAGAATGGATGTGAATCTGCATTCACCACGAGTTACAAAGGGGCAGGGTTTCCTTCATACTTCCGGCAGCTGTTTTCTACCTGCTGCTGAATTCCCCCAAAATGCCATCATATTTAGGTTCACAGCATTATCTGGCAGGGCTTACAGCTGGGAAAATGTCACTGCCTTGTGGAGAAATGGCACCTGGATGACGGCTGTTTGTTTACACTGCTAAGCCTGCTAGCCCTCGTTAGCACAGCCGTAGCAGGAGCAGTTGTCAGTAAACTCCCGACATTTCAGTTCAGCTGCAAAGCTCCCGGTCAGTCTACCTGCAGGTGAGTGGCTGTTTTATTTTCAATCTAGTTTACTCTCCAGTGTTGATGTTTTTACTCCGATGACGGCAGACTCTTAAGGCTGATTAGCTATCACTACCAACTCCCTCAGATGCAAATTTGCGTGTTTTCGTCATACTAGTGTGGCCGACTACTGATTGGAGGGTCAGTGGTTCGATTCCCACTCGTTGCAGTCTGCATGTCAAAGTGTCCTTGAACAAGACACTGAACCCCCAGTTGTTCCTGGTGGGCCAGTCCAGCGCCTGTACATGGCAGCTCCGCCGCCACTAGCGTGTGAATATATGTGTGAATGGGTGGATAGCAGGATCTGTAAAGCACTTGGGTTATCCAGAGATGATTAGAAAAAGTGCTAAATGAACGCCATTAACTTTACATATTGTTGCACCGCATGAAAAATTTGCTTCATGTTTGGTGTGAATGCACCATAACACTTCTTTTGAAAGGGAGCATGAAGACATAATCCATGTAGTGCAATCGTGCATTTGCAGAGGTCTAGCTCAGATGGAGGGGATTAGGGGTGGGAATCATGAGGGACCTCATGACACAATACTGTGATGATACTTGAATCACGATGCAGTACTATCACAATACTACGATTCCTTAAGTGTTGCAGTATCACGATAAACTGAGTTTTGCATTACCATATACTGTATATCCCTCCCACTGATTCAGTGTCAAATTGTATCCACAAATTACAACTGTCTGAATGAATGAAAGAATGAACATACGTATGTTTCATATGTTTTTAGTCTTTTCAACTCACTGCGGTCATTTTTATTTTGTTTGGCTGGAGTCCTCCATGATATGTTGTGCTGTTGTGAGGTTTTTTTCTGTTGTGCTTGGGGATTCGTCAGGTTTGGGCTTCTCTTCTCAGGTGAATTTCAGGACCACCATGGTAGCGAGAAGCAGGGGTGTGCCACATCATATCGTTCACAATAATACTGGAATAAATTTTGATACCGGTGTAAAAATGAATATCACGATATTTGTGACATCACCTGGCTGATGATGTCACACTGTTTCACTGCTGACAGAAGTTACGCATTACCATAGTAACAGCAAAACAAACATGGCTTCGTGGTTGGAACGTCTGCATCAAGTTGTATTGAAATATTTTAGTTTTAAGGGTGTTTCAAACTGCTACCATGTAAAAAAAACGGTGCAGCAATGCGCATAATCTGCCTGCATTTTTTTTCCACACATACAACATAACAACTCTGAAGTGTCTGGAGTTTTATTTTTGTTCTGTTTCCGTTGCTTCAGTTTGATTTTATTTAACCACTGAACAAAAAACAAACAAACCAAAAGCCCATCATTTCAGTGCAACAAAAGCCAAAAAGTCCCAGGAGATGGTCATGCAACGGAGACTATTGATATAAGTAAACTGATTACGTAAGGGCACTTACGATGTGGTTTATATTATTTTCTTGTAATATTTGATACAGTATAAAAAATATTTGAAACTAAATCTGAGCTGCTGTTTATAAACTGGAGAAATAAGAGTTTTGTTTTGTTTTTGATAAATATGTTGAAGGCAAATAATGCTGGCCTGGGAACCTGTTCTTTGTAAATTAAAAAGAAAAAAACCCCTAAAATTTGTGATATCGTGTGTCATGTTTGGGGTCGTCACCCCGAGCATGACTTGTGGCTGTTGGGTTTAATTATTGATTATTAATTCCAGCTGATGGATTGATCCTTGCTCTCCATCAGTCCGATAGCCATGCCTCCTCCTCACCAGGCATCCACCAGTGGTATGGTTCACCACATACACACTCATGCACGCGCGCGCACACACACACACACACACACACACACACACTCATGCACGCACACACACATTGTTCAATCAGTCATGCACCGGGTGGCCACACAGCTGTGTCCATTTGCCCTCATTCTGGGTTTGTGTATTTATAGGATAGAATGCGACCAGCTGATGTGGCAACTTTGCAATGTCAACTCTGGATATCCAGGCTCGCATTGGTTGGCTTTCCCCTGGACTAAAAGTGTGTTGTTCCCTCAGAGCCTTGCTGCTCCAATACCTTTGTAAGTCTTTCTTTTGTGACTTTTCCCTCTGCTCCTGTTTGCTTTGAGCGTGTTAGGCATTCTCTTGACCAATCTAGCTTGGAGCCGGGTGTCTTCACTTCAACTGTGACTGTATCTGGACTTTCTCCACACTTTCACCCATTGTAAATAAACACGTTACTTACTGTGCATTTTGGGCTTGCTGCCATTCCATATGTTCGCTGCGGAGTTACGCAGTGAACATGACAGAAAGTTGCCACCAAAAAGAGAGCCCAAGCAGTAGGTAACGTGTTACTCATTTTTTGTGTTTTTTTCACTCACCTGCTCAGAGCGTCATGTCCTGGTCAAGCCGTTCCCACACCGGGTTTAGTGGATGGGCAGCAGGACATCCCAGCACGGAGGAGCAGCGGGCGGCCTGGTGAATCTGGGAGCTCCTGGAGGAAGTGCACGACTCCTTCGGTTCCGGAGATCGGTTAGCCTGCCTCGACGGAGTAATCTGGATCCTGAGGACTCACCGGGGCCTCAGAAATTACACCGAGTACTCCAAACTGCTATCTGGGGTTTTCACACTCGAGCAGGCTTTCCCTGACCTGACGAGGAGGACTCTTCGGACTAAGCCCAATCAAAGACGCACTCCTCCGTCGGCGGCCATCTTCTCCTCTCCTCCGTCCTCCGTTTCAAGATGGCAGCCAGCAGGCCGGCATCGTCGACTTCACCCGGAATCCCGGAGGAACAATTTAGCCCCGCTAACTGGTACCGCTCTGACACCGAGCCCAGTCACCTCCGCAGTGGATCATCAGTCCCTAGCAGTCCCGTCTGCAGGACCTCCCTCCGCATCCGCTGTGAGGTCTTCTTCCTCGGTTTGTTCATCGGCAGCAGTGGGGCACCAGTTTTTTTCACGGGGATTCCCCGTTCCTGTGGTGAGAGGGGCGGCTCCCATACCTTCTACGGAGGAGCCTAGCACCGCCTTTCCCGGACGGACGGGTGGAGACGTCCAAACAACAGCAGCTGCAATTCACACTGCAAACTGGGAGACCAGGAGAGTACATTTTTGTGTGACTCATTTTAATAATGAAATGTCTTGCCTGATTCCCGGTAGGGAGGCTCAGGGAAAGCAGTCTCCTGAGCTTTCCCCACCTGCTGCTGTTTATAACTGTTCACCAGCCCTCTCTCCTCTTCCCTTGGTGTGCCTGCCGGAACCGGAGCCGAGCAGTCTGGATCAGGAGGAGCCAGAGGTCCAGGAGGGATGTCCTCTCGCAGCCATGGTGAACCAGGTCCCAGCCGCCACGCCGGAGGAGTCACCAGCGCGGATCATGGTAGCTGGGAGAATTAATACTGCAGAGTCCATCACGCCTGCTGTGGAGGCCGCCACAGCAGAGTCAACCCCCGAGCAGAACCTTGTGGAGGCTGAACCTGAGGAGATGTCGCCCAGCTTGCCGAAGTCCTGGACAGCGGTACTGCTTGAGCTAAGGCAAGTGCTCTCTTTTGTCTTTCTCTTTTCCATAATTGAGCATTTTTGCCTAGCTTTAGGTGAGGAGAGCCATCTGCAGCCAAACGCTGCACCTGAGCTCGCCTCGCCGGGCTCTGCCGCTGCCGGCGACTCTGACCCTTCCCCCTCTCTTTCTGAGTCCATTTCCAGAGTCGTCGGAGAGGGTCTTCCATCGCCGGACGAGTCTATGGACCCAGGCTCACAACCAGAGGTCACCGAAGGTCCGGTTGAGGTGGTTGTTGGGAGCACCCAGTCCCAGTCCAGGGTGCCTGTGATCGATTGCCTCTTCGCTTGGGTGCTCATTCGGGTCAGCTGGCCCATGGCCAAGATGGCATTGGGGTCAGCAGTGGCCCAGCCGGGTCCCACCACGGGTGCAGCAGGGGTCCAGCTGGTCTCCATCATAGGTGCTACTATGGCTCGGTCGGGGTCCATCGAGGATGCAGCAGAGTTCCAGTCCCATGCCGGGACCATCGTGGGTGCAGCCACTCTCCAGTCCCATGCCGGGACCATTGTGGGTGCAGCCGCGTTCCAGTCCCATACCGGGACCATCGTGGGTGCAGCTGCACTCCAGTCCCATGCCGGGACCATCGAGGGTGCAACCGCGCTCCAGTCCTACGTTGGAACCACCGGGTGTGCCACAGGACAGTTTGGGGACACCGGGGTCTTCCTTTCCCTTTTGGAGGCCCTATGGGTGTTCCTCCTCCTTCTGCCGGGCACCATCGGGGTCCTTTTCCCTTCGCCACCAGTGACCGCAGGGGTCTCTCTTCCCCTGTCTGGCCACCCACCTCTCAATCTTCCGGTGGGTAGGCCACCGCCTCATCTGCCCCTCTGGTCCTGGTGGCCAAATCGTGTGGGCAGGCCACCTGAAGGATTAGGGTCCCAGGTCAAGTGGCCCTTTTTCTCTGGCAGGCCACCTGCTGGCCCTGGGATTTTGGCCGGCCCCCTGAACTTTCGGCAAACTGCTGGGCCTTGGACTCTGGCCGGCCCCCTGAACCGTGGGACTCTTGGGAGTGGGGTGGGTTAATTAGTTTTGGGGTTGGGGAATGTGTTGCCATTGTGTTGTTTTGTGGTGTTCCCCATCTTTGATTGATCCCTCCTAACCTGTTTTCCCCCACCTCCCGCCCTGGTTTGGTGTGTTGGTCTTTTGGGTGGGGGTGGGCGGGTTTCGTTGTTTGCTTTGATGGTACGGTGGGTGTCTGGTTTCCACCCCTTGGGAGGGGGGTGTCACTGTCATGTTCGGGGTCGTCACCCCGAGCATGACTTGTGGCTGTTGGATTTAATTATTGCTTATTAATTCCAGCTGATGGATTGAGCCTTGCTCTCCATCAGTCCCACAGCCATGCCTCCTCCTCACCAGGCATCCACCAGCGGTATGGTTCACCACATACACACTCATGCACGCACGCACGCACACACACACACACACACACACACACACACACACACACTCACGCACGCACACACACATTGCTGCTGTTGTGGCAACTTTGCAATGTCAACTCTGGATATCCAGGCTCGCATCGGTTGGTTTTCCCCTGGACTAAAGGTGTGTTGTTCCCTCAGAGCCTTGCTGCTTCGACACCTTCGTAAGTCTTTCTTTTATGCCTTTTCCCTCCGCTCCTGTTTGCTTTGAGCGCGTTAGGCATTCCCTTGACCAATCTAGCTTGTAGCCGGGTGTCTTCCCTTCAACTGTGACTGTATTTGGACTTTCTCCACACTTTCACCCATTGTAAATAAACACGAGTGTTTTAGTGTCACTGTTGTCCGCTAATGCTGCTGTTGCTGGATGGTGCTGAGAGGAGTGAGCCAGGCCTGCATGTTCATAGCGTTGTAGCTTTGCTGTTGTCCGTTAACTGTACTGCCACTTTATAGTGTGGAGAGTGGTGGGCAACGGTCTCCGTGTTCATAATGTTCCCTGAGTGTTTTTTTTTCCATGCAGCACTCCTGGTGGGTCAAGTGTGTCATGCCAAGATCATTCATTCCGTCTTTGTTATAAGAGCCCCAAAAATTCTGACATTTGAGCAAACATTTTGGTGCATTTCTCAATTCTTCCTCCAGAGTTATTTCTCTGACCACTTTTTAAATTGTACACTTGGCTGCAAATGTTGCGGGACAAGCCATGACTTTCCACATGTACTTTGCACTCTGGTGGTGGATTGAAACTCAATTTGTTAATTGGGGCCCAAGAATTTGCAACATTTACGTATATTTATAATTAATAAAAGACTGATGCAGCCTTTTAGGGATTGATGCATCACCACAACTGCCAAGTATTGCAGTATTACGCTAAATCAAACTTTTCCCCTACCCCAATTGGAGATCTTTTTTTAAAAACAGAAAAGTTTTAAATTGAGATAAATTTATGCTTTTAGAAAGCTTTAATTTGGGCCTGTAGTATATAGTATGTTTCCTTGCTAAATTATTGACTGGTGTATCACATCACTTAAAAAGTGTAAAATACATGTGTGCCTTGAAGTAAACTTATCAGCCTACACCCAGTGACTCACAATGCCAGTCCTGGATGTAAACTCCAAAATTCTCCAAAATATTCTCTGCTATTTTGGAGTCTGTCAGTAGGCACAAAGAAGAGTATGATAAAAACATGAGAAAGATGAGGAGTATGGAAAACAGGATGGACAAAAAGAAGGAACATATTTAGGTGCCACCCCAAGGGAAGTCTGTGTGTTCAGTTCTCCACCTTGGGAAATTGCCTGCACATGATTAGTATCTTTTGTATGCATGAAAGCTGTGGATGCAAGAATATTTGGTCCCGCTGTGTTCAAAAAGAAGAATTCCGATGTAACAAAAAACCCCCATCAGGATTCCCAGTTTTTGTGGAGGAAGCCATAAACTGTTGTCTCATAATATCAAAGGAAACTCTGTGTACAAGTGGATGTAGAACTTGGGAGACGGAGTAGGAAATTCAATTTGATTGTAATCTGATGTACACATTCTACTGTTTGTAAGTTAAATTAGATTTTACATTTGTTTTGTCTGTCTTCCCCTCTACCCTTACAGTATTAGAGAAGAGGCTTTATCTGGAAAGATCTATGGTTGTGCCTGATTGAAGAATCATGCTGTGGGAATAGTGGGCAGATGGTAATCTATCAAACAGACAAGAAAATGTTTTATTTCTTGGCAGTGAAAAACAAACATCTTGTTTTACCTTCAATTGTAAAAGCATTGGTTTATGGACAGGTAGTTTTCTGTGTGACAAGCTTAAGGTGTCATGGAAACTGTTGCAGGCTTCAAGATTAGATGATGCACTTTCATTCAGTATGTTTTTCGTTTGTTGTTGATTTCACTGCATCTGCCCTCTGAGCTTTTCCCAGCCCATGAAGGGCAGATAAACTTTTCCATTATCATCCTAAGATATTTAATAAAGCTTCTGTTTGTACAATAAAGAGATTGTTTTGAAAAGAAGTTTCAGAAAATATATTTCCTAAAAAAAATTGATGGGATACAACAGATAACTAATACCCCCTGGGATCAGTAAATGTCATGTCTGAAGATATGCTAGTTGATATTGATATTTGTTTTTTAGTGAGATGATAGTGGAGAGCTGAATGCAAATGAGGAAAGAGATGGAAATGACATAAACTCGGGCACATGGTACAGAGTTAATGGTCAGCATCTTCTTCTCTTTCTTCTGTTTGTGGTCCGCCTGCTGCTTGGTCTGATTGGGAAAATAAATTCTCTTCCTCTGGCTGTCTCCAAGGGTAGTGAGGACAAATTACCTGCTGCAAACCTCAGCCATGCACTCAGCTCACTGTTCCTTGTCCAAATTCAAATCAAGAACCAAAACCAGAGCAGGTGAGGGAGGAAAGGGGGCCAGTCAGAGGGGGAGAAGAAGAATTGTGTCTTTTAAAAAATTCCAACTCGTCTTACTCTGGTTTCTCTTGCTTACAGTGTCTTATTCATAGTTTCTTTCAAACTCCTTCTGCTATCTGACTGGCTCCAGCGCACACACATACACCTTTTACCCTTGACATAGTTTGTCTATTCAGCAGTTTTTTCTGACCTTGGTTGTTGAATTTCTTCTTTGACTTCTCATATGCAATTACATGGTTTAACACACTCCTGCATTTAGTTTTGTCTCATACTGTAGTTTTTATGTACCTTTTACTTGTTCTGCTTAATGTCTTGGACTGGAATCACTGTCATTATATTTTTTAATTGCAAAGCAGTAATTTTTAACCTTGGAAAAGTTTTCTTTTATGAAAAATCATGTACCACTCTGTTAGAAAGGAATCTGAAACTGGTAATACATGGATTATGCACACTACTCACAAAATGTTAGGGATATTTGGCTTTCAGGTGAAATTTCAGGATGCACATAAAATGCACTATAACCTTTACAGGTGAACTTAATTTGACCTTTGCTAACCTTTTGAATGTACATGTCCAGCTGTTCAATGTTTCAGTACTTTTTGCATAACTTGCTGTTCTCTCACAAGGTGCTTAATGGCAAAATTCACAATAGGTGTTTGATCCATGAATTGACCAATGCATTTCCTGGTTCAGTTAGAACTGGTATTTAAACAGTCCTCTTCATCATGCTGTTCACATTTTGACATTGTGAGACCAAGACGACACTTCACCTCGCCATAGTACCTCGCCATTGCGAGGCTTCAAACAGAATGTTTTCAGAGGGAAGTGGCCACTGAGCTTAGAGTGTTAGAGAGTGTCATCAGCAGTGCCACTCAATTCCAGGCACATTTAATAAAGATGAGAGGCACCCAAGTGTCATATCATGCCATTCAAAACCATTTACATCAGCGTGGTCTGCGTACTAGACGACCTGCAAGGGTACCTGACCACACCACCAGGCTCAGGCATCGTCGTCTTGCATGGGCCATCGAGCATTTACGCTGGACAAGGGACCAGTGGGCCTCAGTGCTTTTCTCTGATGAAAGTCGATTCATGATGAGCAGAAATGATGGCAGCCAATGATGTTGGAGACATCAAGGAGAGCACTATGCATCAGCCACTGTTGTCACCAGACAAGCCTTTGGTGATGGTGGTGTTACGGTCTGGGCAGGTGTGCCTAGTCAATACAGAACTGCCCTACACCTTGTGAATGGTACAGTGACAAGCCAATACTACCTGAATAACATCATTAATCTAGTCATTGTGCCTCTGCATGAACAACACAGGCCTAATTTCTTCTTCATGGATGACAATGCTCCAGCTCATCGAGATGGCATCATTAGGGAACGGCTGCTGGAGGCTGGGGTGCCTCAAATGGCATGACCTGCACTTTTTCCAGACCTGAATCCCATAGAAAACCTATGGGATCAGCCGAGTCGCCTTGTAGAGGCTCGTAACCCTGCACCCAACAACATATTTGGGGTCTGCTATATGACAACGTCACACTGTTACGCTGCTGATGGACGTTATCTGTTACCATAGAAACTGCAAAACAAACATGGTGTGGGAAGCTGACGCTCCGTCTGCATCCAGTTCAGTGGAAATATTTAAGTTTCAGTTTTTGTTGCCATATTAAAAAAAAAACAAAAACTGTGCAGCAATGTGGATAATCTGCCTGCATTTTTTTCTGCACATCAACAATGCTGCTGGAGTGGTGTTAATGTCTAACAATGTGTCTGTAGTTGTGTATTTTTGTTCCGTTTTGGCTGCTTCATCTTGATTTTATTCGACCACCTGAAGAGGGAAAAAAGAACAACATTCTTTCAGTGCGACAAGAGTCACAAAGTGCAAGGAAAGGTCAGTGCAATGAGAGTTACAATGCATGTAAAGTGATTCAGCATAAAATCCGACATCTGTGTGCATTTAAAGACCCACTCTGGCGGCTCTAAAACCACCTTAAAAACCAATGTGTTTTGCCCAAAATAGTATATTGAGGCTTTTTATACACAAAAAAACTTTCATTCCCTTAGAATGGTTTGGAAAGAGCTTTTATGCCTTTGACCTATTTAAGTATGCACAAATCTATGAATATTCTAATTTGGTCCACCCATACTCCCACCCACCAGTAGCTAGAAGAAGATGAGGACATTGTACAAGGCTCTGAGAAGGCGATCTAACTTGAGGAAGTACCGTCGTAGGTGAGCCCACGAAAGACTCGCTGCCCGGCCCGGCATGGAAGCTGGAAGGCTCCTTGCCGGTCTCTGGCTACCCACTCACCGTGGATCACCTCACTGCGGGCCGGTGAGCAGTACGCCTTGGACTTTTGTGCCCGCCAGCCGGCTCGCCTCCAAGGCGCTCCCCGGCCTCCTTCCTTCGGAGCTCGCCTCGCTTCGAGCTGCTCCGAGACAAACTGCTTGCTGCCCCTCAGCGAGGTGATCCACGGTGAATGGGTAACCAGATACTGTTTCTTCAGGGGAAAAGGGAGGAGCCGAGGAGTGCTCAGCTCTTTTGGAGCATTCTTCGCTCCGGAAGCAGGCGAGTGGGTAGCCAGAGACTGGCGGGGAGCCTTCCAGTGTTTACGCTGGGACAGGCAGTGACTTTTCTCTGGGTTCATCTACGATGTACGTCCTCAAGTTAGATCGCCTTCTTGGAGCCTTGTACAACATCCTCATCTTCTTCTAGCTATTGGTGACCAGGAGCATGAGTAGAGCTAATTAGAATATTCATAGATTCTCGCACTGACTTTCGTCAGCAGTGTAACAGTGTAACGTTGTCACACAGCAGACCCCAAATGTTGCGATATTCATTTTTACACTGGTATCAGAATTTATACCCGTATTATCATGAATGATATGATATGGCACACGCCTAATGTGTGTGTGTATGTGTGTGTGTGTGTGTGTGTGTGTGTGTGTGTGTGTGTACAGTGGTGTGAGAAAGTGTTTGCCCCTTCCTGATTTCTCTCTTTTTTTTTTTTTTGTATGTTTGTGTCATGAGCTGAGCACTGGGGGTTTCCGCCGGACTCAGTCTCATGGCCTTTCTCTATATTTGTATATTTGATGTATTTCTTGTTCCTTGGCTCCAGTCATTTTATCGGTGGTTGGTTTCTGCATATCTTGTATTGTTTCTTATTCTTCTCATCCCCTTGTTTATGTTATCATAGGTTGCTACTCATTTATTTGGTATTTATTCCGCAGTCCTTATTTGTTGGCATTTAGTTCTTTATATGGAACTGTTGTGTTCTCTCGCTCTGGGGTGACAGCTGTCAGTGGCACTTCCGGGTTTTTGCTCTGTTGTGGGCGGTGTCCCTGTCAGCTGTCAGTCCTGTCTTCTCCCCTCTCATTTCTCTCAGCTGACCACAGTTGGTAATCATTGTCATCCCCTGCCCGCTCATGTGATCCACACCTTTGTTCAATTGTCTCATGCTCTATTTAAAACCATTGTTTCTTTCATTCTTTGTTCAAGCCTCAGCTAACCTGCACCAGAACCCTTTCCCTGTTGTGGTGCTTCCACCTGTGTTTTCCCTACCTACTCCTTGCCGGCTCAGTTTGTAAGTTATTTTGTGCATTGTTGGACTTTTATGTTTTCTTATTAAATACTGCAAACTACAATTCAGGGTAAAAAAAATCCAAACCTACGTGGCCCTGTGTGAAAAAGTGATTTCCCCCTAAACCTAATAACTGGTTGGGCCACCCTTAGCAGCAACAGCTGCAATCAAGCATTTATGATAACTGGCAATGAGTCTTTTACAGCGCTATGGAGGAATTTTGGCCCACTCATCTTTGTAGAATTGTTGTAGTTCAGCCACATTGTAGGGTTTTTGAGTATGAACTGCCTTTTTAAGGTCATGCCACAGCATCTCAATTGGATTCAGGTCAGGACTTTGACGAGGCCACTCCAAAGTCTTGATTTTGTTTTTCTTAAGCCGTTCAGAGGTGGGTTCGATCCCAGCCCCCGACCAACAGTGATCTGTGTGGACTTTGTATGTTTTCCCTGTGTCTGCGTGGGTTTACTCCGAGATTTCTCTGGTTTCTTCCCACATGCCAAAAACATGCAAGCTAGATCAATTGGCATCAAACTGGGGATTCTAAATTGTCCTTAGGTATGGCTGTGAGAGTGAATGGTTGTCTGTCTTTCTGTGTTGGCCCTGTGATGGACTGGCGATCTGTCCAGGGTGTACCCTGCCTCTCGCCCAAAGATGCTAGGATAGGCTCCAGCCCCACTGCGACCTGAAAAGGATTAAGCGGAAGAAGATGGATAGATGGATTCAGAGGTGGATTTGCTGGTGTGTTTTGGATCATTATTCTGCTGCAGAATCCAATTGCGCTTCAGCTTTAGGTCATAAACAGATGGCCAGACATTCTCCTTCAGGACTTTTTGGTAGACAGCAGAATTCATGGTTTCATTTACCACAGCAAGTCTTCCAGGTCCTGAAGCAGCACAACAGCTCCAGACCATCACACCACCACCACCACCACCATATTTTACTGTTGGTATGATGTTCCTTTTCTGAAATGCAGTGTTACTTTTACGCTGGATGTAATGGGACATACACCTTCCAAAAAGTTCAACTTTTGTCTCGTCAGTCCACAGAGTATTTTCCCAAAAGTCTTGGGGATCATCAAGATGTTTTCTGGCAAAACTGAGACGAGCCTTTATGTTCTTTTTGCTCAGCAGTGGTTTTTGTCTTGGAACTCTGCCATGCAGGCCATTTTTGCCCAGTCTCTTTCTTATGGTGGAGTCATGAACACTGACCTTAACTGAGGCAAGTGAGGCCTGCAGTTCTTTGGATGCTGTTGTGGGGTCTTTTTTTTACCTTTTGGATGAGTCGTCGCTGTGCTCTTGGGGTAATTGTGGTCGGCCAGCCACTCCTGGGAAGGTTCACCACTGTTCCATGTTTTCGCCATTTGTGGATAATGGCTCTCACTGTGGTTCGCTGGAGTCCCAAAGCTTTAAAAATGGCTTTATAACTTTTTCCAGACTGATAGATCTCAATTACTTTATTTCTCATTTGTTCCTGAATTTCTTTGGATGGAAACATGATGTCTAGCTTTTGAGGATCTTTTGGTCTACTTAACTTTGTCAGGAAGGTTCTATTTAAGTGATTTCTTGATTGAGAACAGGTGTGGCAGTAATCAGGCCTGTGTGTGGCTAGAGAACTTGAAGTCAGCTTTCCAAAGATGTGATTAAACCACAGTTAATTTATGTTTTAACAGGGGGTGGGGGGCAATCACTTTTTCACACAGAGCCATGTAGGTGTGGGATTTTTTCCCCCTTAATAATAAACACCTTCATTTAAAAACTGCATTTTGTGTTTACTTGTGTTATCTTTGTGTAATATTTAAATTAATTTGATGATCTGAAACATTTAAGTGTGACAAACATACAAAAAAATGAGAACTCAGGAAGGGGGCAAACACTTTTTCACACCACTGCGCGCACGCGCGCGCACACACACACACACACACACATTCATGTTAATCTTGTATAAAGGAGGAAAATTAGGGGTTCTTTCTTATTTATCTCCATGAAGTTAAATGTATTAGAGAAGTTAGTATAAATTGAATAAAGCCAGAGATAGATTTAACATTGTCTGTGATGGAAGACTAGAGCAGAGAAAGATGTCAGAATTAACTATGCCCTGGCACAGTAGTGGAGTAAGTATGGGGCTTGAGTCAGCTTAACAGTGAGGGAATCATCTTATTTGGAAGACTTGAAGTGAACTTATAGCTAAGCTACAGAATGTCTGACTTCAAATTGAAGAGAGTGACTCAATATAGTTTGTGAATTGTCTGTATGGGTCAGTTTTTGAAGTCTTGACATACTCAGAGATGCATAAATTGTAACTGAAGAAGGTTCAATAATAATTTTTTATAATTTTGAGTGACATGAAGCAGTTGCGATGCAGTGATGTTGTGCTATGTCTACCAACACAACAGCATAATGACTGCACTAGAAGCACTGTGCTGCTGCTTTAGGAACACAGAGTGGGCCAGCAGGCCAGTTATAATTATAAAAAGGTGCAAAGAAAGCAACATCGTGAATAGCAGCAAATTAACTTTGTTTAAAATCACACCATTGTTACCTTTTTTCACACAAGGTTGGAAACAAATGAAAGTGCAAACAATGTCTCATCGGTTGTGTTTTGCTTCTATTCTGTCATAATGTGCTCAAATTTTTACCTTTCCTTGCAATATCTCTGGTTGTCTGTAGATAAAAACTTGGAACATTTTCAAAGTCTCATAAGGAATTTATGTAAAGCTAAATATCAACAAAACTACCAGTGATTATATATACTTTACAAACTTTCTTGAGGTGTCTGTGTATGTGTGCATTTCCTGCACTTTGTTAAGAACACTTTAAAATTGTTGTGATGAAAACCCATCAGATCCATCACCCATATTCCATACTGATAAATGAACATGTGATAAACCTCTTTGACAAACTTATTCATGGAAAGAGGATTAAAAAGTCCAATCTATTAATATTAATGAAGGTATGGACAAATGTTTCCACTGTAGGCACAGTATTGTTGCTTTGTGTCAGAGGAGAAAGAAAATATATTTCATGTGCTTACAGCTGGTTAATGTTGTATTATAAGATTAGAGACAGACACTTGGTAGGTATAGAGACTTCAAAGTATAATTCTGTTCCTCCTCTGGATCTAGGGATGTCTGGTGATAAGCACCACCTCGGTGTGAACAGGGTCACCGACTTTGTTTTACCTGTCCTCCTGCTTAATGGATTATTGACTGGTGGGCACACTGTGATGTGGTTCCTTTCTGGTGCTGAATATACCCAGGCTAATGAATATATTCTCAGAAATCTGATCTTATAAAGAAAATAGTGATTCAATATTCTGAGATTTTATTTGTCAATACTACTATACGTACAAGACATACAGTAAGAATTAAAATGCCATTTCTCTCTCTTCAGTGGTGTGCACAATATATAAAAAAGGGATAAGGCTGGAAAAACAACAGCAGTCTGTGTACAGTGATACTCCCCGTAGTGCAAATAACAGTAAAAGATAAAACCCAAACAATGTCATATGCTCTCCGTGTGCTCTGCCATACCACACGGGGAAGGAGAAGGAAGGACGGATTTACGCGCCGGGTTTCACCAAACACACATTTATTGACAAACAGTTCATACTAAAGACTCACAAGAAGGGAGTTATGTACACAAAATGGCTGACACAAAATGGCCAGTGGGCAGACCACTGTGTACCGTGGCCACAAGAAAATAATATTACACAACTGCGCTCGGGAGAGCGAGGAAGACTTGAGGAGGTACAACTGACTCAGGGAAAAGCAAACTGGGCAACAGCTCAGCGTAGCAAAATTATTGCACAGGGAGTTGCTAGACAATTTACTCATGAGTAGGTACCGTCCAAGTAGTCCAGATCTCCCATCGAGCACAAGTCACAAATCCTTCGGGACTGACGGCCACATGATGGAGAATGAGAGTGTAACTCGTATAATGACCCAGCGGTGTTTGTCTAGCGAAGAGCTGCTTAAATACAAACGTCACTGGTCACACAAATTGGGCACACCTGAGCGAGGCACAGGAGAGATAATTACTGGGCTGGGAACAGCTGGTGGAATTACGGAGAGCGAGGGGCGTGGTTGGACCAACAGACTGTCAGCAGTGTGGGAAGAAGATCATGGAAGCTGACTAACAGCTGCCGATCAGGCAGTGGCTATGGTAGTAGAATAGGTACAGAAATACACAAAAATGCACATAAACAGTGAAACCGAACCCACAAAAAGATCGAGCCAGAGCCGGGGAAAGCCAAGCCGGCTCGGCTTGAGACAAACAGCCCATAGTGCAAATAAAGTTAAACAATAAATCCCAGCAATCCTATATACAGAAAAAGGTAGAGCAATAATACTCGTAGTTGCAAGTTCGATGCGGTAGTGTAGGTGCAGACAGTGACAGATTGGACTTCACATGATCAATATTGCAATAACAGACAGCAGCAGGTATGGCATTTGTGCCAATGGTTGCAATAAGGTGCAGAGACATACAGTAGCAGGCTGTATGTCTGTACTGTTGGTGTGTCAGTCTTTCTTTGCCAACAGCTGAAGTAGTTATTGTGTGGGTGAGTGCATTATGGTTCGGGGGTGGGGGGTGGGGGAGTGGACAGAGTTCAGGGTCCTGATGGCCAGGTGGCCTGGTGATAATAATCATGTCGTAGTTTGACACATTTTACTAAGTAATTCCCTCCACCTGTGGACTTTTTTTGAAGCCTCATACATACCATTTAATAATGTTCAGGTTTCAGACAGAGGGTTTGGTTTCACAGTATTTTCCATCCTTTGAACCTGTGTGATGTTTAATAGAGGAGACTAGCAGCAATACTTTTTTATCCAAATTTCCAAAACCTTGACTACTCAGAGTTGGGACCAGGAAGCAGAGTCGCAGTCTTACACGCCTCTCTGCAGCTCCTCTTCATCTGCCACCCCTCAGCTTAGCCCCTGTCTTCCCCATCAGAGAATCGTTGTCTGCTCCCTCCAAAGTGAATAAAAATATAATGTATAAGCATCCCAAAGTGATAAAGCAAAATATTGGTAAAACTCAAATTAAACATAAAGCCTCTAAATTGAATGATTTGGCCTCTGTTCCTCCTCATAATTTAAAAATTAAATGTGGTTTATTAAATATTAGGTCTCTAACTCCCAAGTCTCTTAGTCCATGATTTGTTAATTGATCATCAGATTGATTTAATTTCCCTTACAGAGACTTGGTTAGGACAAGAGGATTATGTTGGTTTAAATGAATCAACTCCCTCTGGTTATTTAAACTGTCAAAATCCCAGAAGTTCTGGTCGTGGAGGAGTAGTAGCAACAATTTACCATTCCAAATTACTAGTTAATGTAAAGCAAAAAACATGTTATAATTCCTTTGAGGGCCTGGTCCTCAGTATTGGGCACTTTAGCAATTTTAGGTTAAACCCAATTTTATTTGCCATAGTTTATCGTCCCCCATCAACCTACTCAGAATTTTTATCTGAATTTGCTGATTTCTTAGCTGATTTAGTGCTGAAATCTGATAGAATAATTATAGTAGGGGACTTTAATATACATGTGGATGTAGATAGTGACTGCCTTAATGTGGCATTCAATTCAATATTAGACTCGATTGGGTTTTCTCAGAAAGTAGGAAATTCTACTCATTACCTCCACCATACATTGGACCTTGTTTTGACATATGGCATAGAAATAGAAAATCTTGTAGTGTCTCCTCATAACCCTGTACTGTCAGACCATTGTCTGTTAACCTTTGATTTTACTATTTCTGACTATTTGGCTCCTAAGGAAAAATATTATTACAGTAGATCCCTCTCAGATGATGCTGTTTCCAAATTTATGCAGATTGTTTCCTCTATGCCATGTGTCAACACAACAGAAATAAGCTATAGACAGCTTGCTCCTTCTGTAATTGATAACATGGTGGATAGTGTTTCAGCTTCTCTGCATCAGACTCTAGACTTGGTGGCCCCCTTAAAAAAGAAAAAGTCTAATCAGAGATTTCTAACTCCTTGGTTCAACACAGAAACTCGTAGCTTAAAACAGAAGACTCGTCAATTAGAAAGAAAATGGTGCTCTACTAATTTAGATGAAATCTATTTAGCTTGGAGAAATCATCTTTTAATTTATAAAAAATCTCTTAGAAAAGCTAGAACGAGTTATTACTCTGCATTAATAGAAGAGAACAAGAATAATCCCAGGTTTCTTTTCAGTACTGTAGCCAGGTTGACAAAGAGTCAGGACTCTGTCAATCCTAGCATTCCCTTAGAGCTTACTAGTCAGGACTTTATGAACTTTTTCAATAATAAAATTTCATCCATCAGAGATAAAATCAATCAGATTCTTCCCACAGTTAACTTAAATACTGTAACTACTACAACTCCTTCTATTGATCTCTGTCTTGATGAGTTTACTCCAATCGACCTTTGTGAGTTAGACAAAATAGTTTCCTCATCCAAACCTTCAACTTGTCTTTTAGACCCTATTCCTACCAGGTTATTTAAAGAAGTCTTCCCACTTATTGGTAGCTTTATTCTTCATATGATCAATTCTTCATTAACTTTAGGCCATGTACCGCAGGCTTTTAAAACGGCTGTAATTAAACCCTTACTCAAAAAGCCAACGCTAGATCCAGGAGCTTTAGCTAACTATAGACCAATCTCTAATCTCCCTTTCATTTCAAAAATCTTAGAAAGAGTTGTTGCTACGCAATTATTTGACCACCTGCAGGGAAATGGTTTACTTGAAGAGTTTCAATCTGGGTTTAGAATCCATCATAGTACTGAAACAGCCTTAGCGAAGGTCACTAACGACCTCCTCATTGCATCTGATAATGGACTAGTTTCTGTACTTGTCCTTTTAGACCTTAGTGCAGCTTTTGATGCTATCGATCATAATATTCTACTTGATAGATTAGAACACTATGTTGGACTTAATGGAACTTCGTTGCAATGGTTTAGATCTTATTTATCTGATAGGTTCCAGTTTGTTCATGTAAATAATGAGTTTTCTTTCAACTCAAAGCTTAGTCATGGAGTTCCACAGGGATCTGTGCTAGGCCCTACTCTTTTTAGTTTATATATGCTTCCGTTAGGCAACATTATTAGAAAGCACTGTATACATTTTCATTGTTATGCAGATGACACACAATTATACCTGTCAATGAAGCCAGATGATAGTAATCAATTAGCCAAGTTAGAAGCCTGTCTTAAGGAAATCAAAGCTTGGATGACTTGTAATTTCCTGCTATTAAATTCAGATAAGACTGAAGTCATTCTTGTTGGTCCAAAAAACCTTAGAAATTCCTTTCCAAATCAAACTTTCAGTTTGGATGCGGTTACTCTTTCTCTTAATAGCTCTGTGAGGAACCTTGGAGTTATTTTTGATCAGGATTTGTCCTTCAATTCACATATTAAATTTGTTTCTAAGACTGCCTTCTATCATTTGCGTAATATTGCCAAGATTAGGAGCATCTTGTCTCAGAGTGATGCTGAGAAACTGATCCACGCTTTTGTTAGCTCGAGATTAGATTATTGTAATTCTTTATTATCAGGCTGTCCTAAAACATCTTTAAAAAGTCTTCAGCTGATCCAAAATGCTGCAGCAAGAGTTTTAACAGGTACTAGAAAGAGAGATCATATCTCTCCGGTTCTGGCCTCCCTTCATTGGCTTCCCATAGAGTTTAGAATTAAGTTTAAAATCCTCCTTCTTACTTACAAAGCTCTAAACAATCAGGCTCCTTTTTATTTAAAAGATCTGATACTACTGTATTATCCTAACAGAGCACTACGCTCCCAAAATGCAGGATTACTTGTAATACCTAGAATCTCCAAAAGTACAATGGGAGGCAGAGCCTTCAGTTATCAAACTCCTCTCCTGTGGAATCAGCTGCCAATCTGGATTCGGGAGTCAGACTCGATCTCTGTTTTTAAGAATAGGGCTAAAACCTACCTTTTTGATATAGCCTATAATTAGGGAGGGATCATGTGTTTCTGAACCCTCCCTTAGTTATGCTGCTAATAGGTTTAGTTAGCCGGGGGACCTCCAGTAATGCACTGGGCCTCACTCCTTTCCTCACTCTCTATGAAATATTTTTTTTTTGCTGGTCATTAACATCTGTTTGTTCTCTCCCATAGATTGAGTCCCCATCGTGCTGTTTGCTCTCTACATGTCTGTTCTTTTCTTCTTCTCTATCCCCTCACCCCCCAGCCAGTCGCAGCAGATGACTGCCCCTCCCTGAGCCTGGTTCTGCTGGAGGTTTCTTCCTGTTAAAAGGGAGTTTTTCCTCTCCACCGTCGCCAAGTGCTTGCTCACAGGGGATCGCCTGATTGCTGGGGTCTTTCTGCAACTGTGGGGGTTCCCCCCCTACAGTTGATAGTGCTATGAGATAACTGTTGTTGTGAAATGGCGCTATATAAATAAAGTTGAATTGAATTGAATTGAATTGAATACCCGTTGAATGTGGCATGCATAGTTTAGTCGGAATGAAACTACAATAGCAAATAGGAAGCAAGTTTTGGCTACATCTATACATATATACACCAGTGCCACAATGCATTTGCTGTGTAGTGTTCAATCATAATTATAAAGAAACAGCAACAACAAGGTGATGATACAGTATATAAACTTGCTGCAGCAATGACCATTCCAGACATCTCTGATTTATTTTCCTGTAAAGGGAGTATTATGTTTTAATGGGAAGGCACATTAGGGTAGGATATGCATTAGAATAGGCTGTTTACTTATTTATCCATCCATCCATCCATCCATCCATCCATCCATCCATCCATCCATCTTCTTCCACTTAATCCTTTTCGGGTCGCGGGGTGGCTGGAGCCCATCTCAGCATCTTTGGGCGAGAGGCAAAGGCACTGAATAAATGGATTATTAGAGGGTAAACCACTTGAGTTAATGACCCCAGTTGCATGGCCTTTATCAAATTTTTCTGCATACAGGGTTGCACATTAACTTTTTTTGCTCATAGCACCGGTGCTACAGAGGTTCATAGTCATGTAGCATAAGACAAAAACTTGTAGCATGATAAAAACATCTGGTACTTTTCTAACACTGACTGCAAGGGTAACACACTTCGTCGTCGGCCTCCGTCAGTCTATGACCATGGAAGAGAATCCTAAACGTCTACTCTGCTGGAACAGCACCGCCTGTGGCTGAACAGGCCGATACGCACCGGTGTTCTACCTTCCAGCGTTGGGCGTTGGTAGGATTCAAGCCTGGGCAGGAAGATATGGAGGACAAGATGTTACCCATGCAGCATGTCCCCCCTCTCCACGTCACTGATGAATCCAAAGGAACAGCAGGGCTGCTATAGTTTGGCACCAGCGTTGTCGCAGGAGCTGCCAGAACGATGTTGAGCACAACAGAGAACTGCCTTAGGGGCTCCGACTCCGGATTTTTCCTCAGGGTTGACTCCCGAAGCCTTTCCCGTGACCGGGTGTGCCGCAAGGCAGCGGAGATTTGAAATCAGGGTTTACCTTCCCCTAGATGGGCTACCTTCCCAGGTTGACGAGCCACCATCTACCTGAAGCATCTGGTTTTAAGGTGCCAGAGATCCGCCCTCGCCTCTTCTCCTATTAGTAAAAGCAGTTCCGCCGGGCTTAGAGACTAAACCACACGGGCAGGCTAGGAGTTGGACTTAGTTGTCAGAGGCTTTTCGAGACGCACGCCGTGAGGAGCATTTTATGAGCACTGGAAGCTTAACCCCAGTGCCGCTTCTGGCTATGACAACCTTGGAACCTGCAAGGGTAAGCACCTGTACTTATATAGTGCTTTTCTAGTCTCAAAGACCACTTGAAGCATTTCACTAGTACTAACCCTCTATTCTAAGAGAAATAGATACCTAGGGACCATTTAGAATCACCAATTAACCTAACATACAGTCACGTGAAAAAATTTAGGATACCCCATTAAATATTCAGTTCTTTATTAAGAAATGTTCACATATCTGTGTCTAACCTTGTTTTTGTTTTTATTTGCCTTTAACATTTATTTTAGCCATTTTAAGTGGGAATGAATGTGGGGGTGTCCTAAAAAAGATGGGGGGGGGCCTAATTTATTCCTCACTATCCATCTATCCATCCATCTTCTTCTGCTTAATCCTTTTCGGGTCGCGGGGGGGCTGGAGCCTATCCCAGCATCTTTGGGCGAGAGGCAGGGTACACCCTGGACAGATCGCCAGTCCATCGCAGGGCCAACACAGAGAGACAGACAACCATTCACTCTCACAGTCATACCTAAGGACAATTTAGAATCCCCAGTTTGATGCCAATTAACCTAACTTGCATGTTTTTAGCATGTGGGAGGAAACTGGAGAAATCCCGGAGTAAGCCCACGCAGACACGGGGAGAACATGCAAACTCCACACAGATCACTGTTGGTCGGGGGCTGGGATCGAACCCGGGATCCCCGCCCAAGGGTGAGTTGCTGTGCTGCCGCAGCGCTAACCACTCCTCCACCGTGCTGTCTGTTCCTCACTATTTGTTTATAAATATATTTTACAGAAAATTTGAAAAAAGTCTTTAATTCATTTTTAATTGTTTAGTTGTTTTACATGAACCTCCCAGTATTTTAAACATTGATATTAAATATCCATATGTTCAAATATATTAAAAAAAAACCACACACAGGCATATACAGGGTATCCTAATTTTTTTCACATGACTGTACATGTCTTTGGATTGTGGGAGGAAACCCCCCACAACACAGGGAAAACAGGCAAACTCCACACAGAAAGGTTCCCACCCCTGCCAGGCTGGGGATTTGAACCTGGAACTTCTAGCTGTGAGGCAATAGTGCTAACCTCTGCAGCACAGAGGCAGCATAGAAGTCACACTGTGCTGCCCTTGACCACTGTGCAAGTAGTGCAGTTTAATTATTAAAATATAGTATTTCACTCTATGATTAAAAACAACTTGTCACGATCTAGAAATTATTTTAAATTTACGTACATTTCCACATCAGTCATCAATCCTAACCACCTAAACACACTCAGCACACCATACAAACTAACGGGCCAGTTTTGATCCGCGGGACGTATGTTTGACACTGTAGACTGTAAAAATAGCCCACGCCACCCCATGGGGTTCTTTCTCCATCACACTCCTCTTCCAGAGACCCGTGCAACATGAACCCGCTGTGGGTGCAGGAGAAGCCAGAAGAAATGAAAAAAAAAATGTTTCTTTTATAAGAGCATTTTTTCAGTCACTACGTCAGAGCTGCAGCAGCGGAGAAGAAACCAGCCTGTCCTGTCGGCGAGGAGCAGTGTATGCATCCTGGTTCATTCGGATCCGCTCTTTTATTTTTCCATGACATCCCCCTCCAAAACAAAACATATCCTGCTTTGTGTGGTGCTACATGCAACACTCAAAAGTGCAGCCTGCGCACATAAATACACAGTGCCTGTTCTTGTAAATGTGAAAGCTGTTCAGCACTGATATGAAAAAAATGTCTGATGCATTTTGCAGTCCTCTCCATTGTAGTGGAGGACAAAGAGCAGCAACCACTGAACTCTATAGTTCGGTGTATTCCACCCCTGATCTGCGGTGAGTTTAACATGGGCCGACAAAATTAAGAGACTTATAAAAATGCTGGTGACTCTCCATAGCAGCCTGCATCGCCAGCTTCCAGGCTGTCCGGCACTATCAGTGATGTGAGGACATGAAACTTAATATCCAGGAGAAATGTGCTGTTATCTACGGGAGATTGTTGAGGTGTGAATTTATGTTGATGGGACTCATGACTGCAGCTCACGAACTGTAGTTTTAGAGCGGTATAACTGTAGTTTAAAGTGGCTATACACACAAACTGGCCTGTTTCTCATTGCACTGGTGCTACTTCAGCTCATTCATTCTTCGCACAGACCAATTTTTACATTGCACATGCAACATACGATGTAAAAATTGGTCTGTGCGAAGAATGAATGAGCTGAAGTAGCACCGGTGCAATGAGAAACAGGCCAGTTTGTGTGTATAGCCACTTTAAAGGCCAAATGTCACGTAACAGGGTACTTTAAATATCTTGAAACTAGATATAAAAGGGAACCGATCCGTTCGGGTCTTGGTGCATATGCTTCAGTAACAACGGAATATTCGTTAATTTAAAACTGCCGCGCTTGGCCTGACACGGCCCCTGGAATCGCCTGGGGAAGAAGGCGGAAGTGACGAAATCGATTGTACCCTAGTTTGATGCTTGGGGTATTTCAATTGATTGTTTATATGGAGACTGGAAGGTTGAAGTGAGCAACAAGAAAGAAAAAATTGGATATTTCACCCATACCTTAAAACGGGACTATCAGGGACAGCTGGGTAATAAGGGACACTTCTCTGGGAAATGTTTTCATACCTGTCAAGTGAGACGTTTTCGCTGTACTTCAACACCGTAAAAAGCGGCTATAAGGAACGGCGGAGCAACAAGGGACACCTCTGTGAAATGCCCCAAATGCAACTCGTGTTGTTATTGTCAAATATTTTAAGGATTCATGGATATTTGACAATAACAAAACAACTGAGCGTCCGGCGCAAAATAAAAAAAAAAAGCAGAATTCTGTATTTGTCAGGCGATCTCTGTCTGTTCCGCAACCGCTGCACAGCTCAACGTGTTAAACCATTGTCTTGACTCTTGACTTCTCATGGTAGTGAGAATAGCTCAAGCCGAGCGATTAGCCCGCCCAGACAATTAAACTAATGATTGACTCCACACTTCGAACAGTAGTGAGAATAGCTCAAGCTGAGCGATCAGCCCGCCCCGACAATTAAACTAATTAGTGACTCCACACTTCTCATGGTAGTGCGAATAGCTTCCGCTGAGCGATCTTACAGCCCCAGCTGTGAGTGATCACACACAGGAGTTCTCAAGACACTCAGTTTTTTTTCCAGTATATTTTTTCTTTTGGGCGTACAGAAATGGCAATACGCCCGTTTTTGCTAAAATTGCATTTTCCCTGTATTTTCCTTAAAATATTTGACAATAACAACACGAACTACATTTAAAACATTTCCCAGAAAAGTGTCCCAAACCACTCCACCATCTCCCACAGCCGCGCTTGGCACCAAAATACGGCGAAAACGTCTCTCTTGACAGGTATGCGCCTCCATTTTCATATTGATCTGGTCAATTTCTTGACAGCAGCGGCTCTCCTCCACTGTAATAATAATGGCTTCCGAAAAATCAATATTTATGGGGCGCCCTGGACAGACCCCCTTTGGCTTCGCAATTCTGGAGGCAATTAATGTCCAGTTCAATGACATTTTCCACTGGTTCTGCTCTCTGGTCATCGTTGGAACTGTTGTCATCAGACAAAGCATCTGATTCCGTCTCGGACGGCTCGAACCTGTAAGGTTCTATGCCTCTGTCACTGTCTGAACCACTGACAAAAAAAAAAAGACAAAAAAAAAAAGACAAAACTAAACTAATTTGTTCACAATCGCTGTCACTTTCCGTCATGATTGTCCAATGTTGATAAGTGTGAATGTGGATAGGCAGGGCAGCCAGGGTACAACTGGTGATGTCAAAAACATGGGCGTGGTCTGGACTGGCTGTCACAAGCCAGCAAGCAAGGTGGGGCCTTCACCTGGTGTATTTTGTGCAATTATGTAAATACAGGTGGGTGATATGGTCTCCGGTATGAATATTTGGTTTAAGCTATGTGTATTTTATCTAAATTCGTTGTCATTTAGAAAAAAAAATTACGTGACATTTGGCCTTTAAGCTACAGTTATGCCGCTCTATTTTTACATCGCACATGCAACATACGGGCAGCACGGTGGCGCAGTGGTTAGCACAGTGGCAGCACAGCAAGAAGGTCATGGGATCGATTCCACCCTTGACCATCGTGGGTTCGATCCCACCCCCAGACCATCGGTGACCCTTCTGTGTGGAGTTTGGACTGGCGATCTGTCCAGGGTGTACCCTGCCTCTCGCCCAAAGATGCTGGGATAGGCTCCAGCCCCCCCGCGACCCGAAAGGATTAAGCGGTAGAAGATGGATGGATGGATGGATGGACATGCAACATACTGTATATGTTGCACTGTACAGCCCTGGTTTACATGGCCACTTGATTAATTAGATAACTTCAGAAATACAATCATAACCAGTTTGTTCATGTACATGTAAACATGAGTTTTGGACACCAATGTTATGGAAATGTCAAGGTAAAAAAACAAACAAACAAACAAACAACTAAAGCTTGGAAACTATAGTAGAAGTATGTACAATAGCAGAAAGCCAAAACAAAGGGAAAATTACCTAAAACAGCAATAAAATACTGACAGTACTGTATGTCAGTATGCATATTTCCTTCCACAGCTGTGTTGTAAAAGCAGTTTAGACAGTCTATTTGCACAATATGCTCCTCTGAACACATGGAGTATTAAGATCCACAGAGAGGCATAAATTAGGCTTTACCTGCAGTCCACAGACTGCTTTCCAGTTTGGATGTGCAACAGCACCATACCCGTCCATTTCCCTGTCCAATGACACTCCATTGTGAGAGTATGGAGAGAGAAGCTACAGTGTACTTCACCAGTACTGTCTTCTCCCTGCTCCATTCTCTGGGAATATCAGTTAACTGCCCTTCACACAATTTCTCTATTTGAAACACCCTACAGTATTGCCTCCCTCCTCCGTGCATTACCACAGTAACCATCAGCACGTACTGATACTACTGTGGACATGTTATACTTCTTAAATAAAACATTATTATAAATATATTTTTATCAGTGTCAATTGATATGAACAATAACCAGTGTTAGTTTCGCTTGTTAATAATTTTAGCAACAGTTTATTTTAGTCATGTTTGAGCTGCGGTAACTTATGGGTAACCTTGTCAATTTCCGGCGAAGTGATGTATGCTTGTTCACTTCTTCCCTGCTCAGTTCTCAGTTCCCTTTGAACTACTTCCCTCTGCCACATACATACATACTGTACATCACAGAATTCCTTTTATATATACAGTGGTGTGAAAAAGTGTTTTTCCCCTTCCTGATTTCTCATTTTTTTCTATGTTTGTCACACTTAAATGTTTCAGATCATCAAACAAATTTAAATATTAGACAAAGATAACACAAGTAAACACAAAATGCAGTTTTTAAATGAAGGTGTTTATTATTGGGATCAGTCCGCCAAGGTCTCCGCCTTTGACCGCCACCTAATCCACATAGCACTGGACCCCCATGATCCCTCCTGCAGGTGGTGAGCCCACTGGAGGGCGGACCCATGTAACTCCTTCAGGCTGAGCCCGGCCAGGTCCCATGGGTGGAAACCCGACCACCAGACGCTAGCCTTCAAGCCCCTCCCCCAGGCCTGGCTCCAGGGTGGGGCCCCGGTAACCCCATACCAGGCGGGGTACACTGAATCATTGATATAGAATTTATCATGAGAGTCTGTTGGATCGTTCTTAGTCTGGCCCTTCACCCAGGACCAGTTTATCTTGGGTGACCCTACCAGAGGCAAATTGTCCCAGACAACATAGCTCCTGGGATCACTGGGGCACGCAAACTCCCCCACCACGATAAGGTGACGATCCATGAGGGGGATCAAGGAACAAAATCACGGATACAAGCGGTTGAAATGAGCTTTCTCCGTAGGATTGCTGGACTCACCCTCAGAGATAGGGTGAGGAGCTCAGTCATCCGGGAGAGGCTCAGCGTAGAACCGCTGCTTCTCCACATTGAAAGGAGTCAGTTGAGGTGGTATGGGCATCTGATTAGGATGCCTCCTGGACGCCTCCCACTTGAGGTGTTTCAGGCACGTCCCGCTGGGAGGAGACCCCGGGGCAGACCCAGGACTCGGTGGAGAGACTATGTCTCCCAGCTGGTCTGGGAACGCCTTGGTATCCTCTCTGAAGAGCTGGAGCAGGTGGCTGGGGAGAGGGAAGTCTGGGCTTCTCTGCTTGAACTGCTGCCTCCGCGACCCGGACCTCCGGAAAAGCGGTAGAAGATGGATGGATGGATGGATGGTGTTTATTATTAAGGGGAAAAAAAACCTACATGGCCCTGTGTGAAAAAGTGATTGCCCCCTAAACCTAACAACTGGTTGGGCCACCCTTAGCAGCAACAACTGCTATCAAGCGTTTACAATAACTGGCAATGAGTCTTTTACAGCGCTGTGGAGGAATTTTGGCCCACTCATCTTTGCAGAATTGTTGTAATTCAGCCACATTGGAGGCTTTTCGAGCATGAACCAACTTTTTAAGGTCATGCCACAACATCTTAATCAAATTCAGGTCAGGACTTTGACTAGGCCACTCCAAAGTCTTGATTTTGTTTTTCTTAAGCCATTTAGAGGTGGACTTGCTGGTGTGTTTTGGATCATTATCCTGCTGCAGAACCCAAGTCCGCTTGAGCTTGAAGGTCACAAACAGATGACCGGACATTCTCCTTCAGGAATTTTTGGTAGACAGCAGAATTCATGGTTCCATTTACCACAGCAAGTCTTCCAGGTCCTGAAGCAGCACAACAGCCCCAGACCATCACACTACCACCACCATATTTTACTGCTGGTATGATGTTCCTTTTCTAAAATGCAGTGTTACTTTTACGCCAGATGTAATGGGACACACACCTTCCCAAAAGTTCAGCTTTTGTCTCATCAGTCCACAGAGTATTTTCCCAAAAGTCTTGAGGATCATCAAGATGTTTTCTGGCAAAACTGAGAGGAGCCATTATGTTCTTTTTGCTCGGTAGTGGTTTTCATCATGGAACTCTGCCATGCAGGCCATTTTTGCCCAGTTATGGTGAAGTCATGAACACTGACCTTAACTGAGGCAAGTGAGGCCTGCAGTTCTTTGGATGTTGTTGTGGGGTCTTTTTTGACCTCTTGAATGAGTCATCGCTGCGCTCTTGGGATAATTGTGGTCGGCCAACCACTCCTGGGAAGGTTCACCACTGTTCCATGTTTTCGCCATTTGTTGATAATGGCTCTCACTGTGGTTCACTGGAGTCCCAAAGCTTTAGAAATGGCTTTATAACCTTTTCCAGACTGATAAGATCTCAATTACTTTGTTTCTCATTTGTTCCGAAATTTCTTTGGATGGCAGCTTGATGTCTAGATTTTGAGGATCTTTTGGTCTACTTCACTTTGTCAGGCAGGTCCTATTGAAGTGATTTCTTGATTGAGAGCAGGTGTGGCAGTAATCAGGTCTGGGTGTGGCTAGAGAAAATGAACTCAGCTTTCCAAAGATGTGATAAACCACAGTTAATTTATGTTTTAATGGGGAGGGGGGCAATCACTTTTTCACACAGGGCCATGTAGGTTTGGATTTTTTTTACCCTTAATAATAAACACTTTTATTTAAAAACTGCATTTTGTGTTTACTTGTGTTATCTTTGTCTAATATTTAAATTTGTTTGATGATCTGAAACATTTAAGTGTGACAAACAGAGAAAAAAATGAGAAATCAGGAAGGGGGCAAACACTTTTTCACACCACTGTATATATTGATATCCTTTAAAGAATTTGTTTTAGACATTGCTTAAAGGACTAATAGAAGTGTTTGTCTTGCTTTATTCATTGTTAGTAAATTTCAAGGCTGGCAGTTATAGCTGTTGTGCTGCTAGTATATTAGGCTGTAATGTAACCGTTGGCTGGAACAGCTAGAGGCACATTCAGGTCAGTTAGCTTTATGCTGGACCGGTGTGTTTTCTTCCAGGAAAACATCATGTCCTTTCTTCAGTGAACACATAGTGATGGGAACAGTTGCCCCTGAGGGGTAGAATTTGAAAACTTTCAGAAATTTTTGTGCTTCTCTTTTTGTATATGTCGCTGTCTGACTCAGAGTTGTGTGCAGTAATACTAGGAATAGCCATCATGTATCTGGTCAATGTTATCATCATTCCCATAATAGAACTATGAAGCCATGTGGCAAATTTGAGAACTGATACTTTGAGATGAAATAAAATCAGTTGTTGTATCTGAGTTTGCACACAAAGTTAGAGATTGTGCTGTTCTTAGATTTCTTTCTAAAAGAAAAATAACCAATTGTGTGCATGTATGAGTGTGCAGTATTGTGGACACTGGCATAACCAATCATGCTCCACTAGCATGGTACCACACCTGCCCTGTATTTAAAGCAGCACTATGTAACTTTCTTGGATGGTAGGATCACTGAAGACTACAACTATAGTGACTATGACCTCAGTCCCAACAGCCAGTCACAGGTTGCTTAGTTATTGGTGGATAAAGTTGTGCCCCGTGATTGGCTGTTGAGACTCAGGTCATAGTCACAGTAGTTGTAGTCTTTTCAGTGTTGCTAACAAGAACAGAGCTGTTGAAGGTAATGTGGGCACACACAGGCTATGGGGGAAGTAACATTTACCTGGCTAAAGATTGATGTACTTTCAAAATAATTTTGGGAACATTATTTTAAGGCAAAAATCTTACATAGTGTGGGTTTAAGCTTAACTTCAGCAGAAGGCCTTGTAGAGCAAAGGCAGTGAAGAATGTAAAAATAGCAAATTAACAATGTGGAAGCATTCTTTCCAAAAAACGTGGCATAAAAGTTACTTTGTTTGGACTGTTTAATTTGTAACTGTGACCCAGATGTTGTAGTACAAAGCCTAGAGGGAGATATGATGCTCAGTATAAATGTTTCTCTGTGTTACTGAAGGTTATGTTCAGTGTATACAGTATGCGTGTATGTTATGGTCTTGAGACTCTTGGCTGTCTCAAATCACATGGAAACCTTCACACAAAATGTTTAGTCACAGCAGTGCAGAGTACCTTTTTTACTTTAGATAATTAGATTTTTACTTTAGATAATTAGATAATTTAAATACCACACCATTTACTTGACTGTAGCCATGTTTACATGTGCAAAATTTCTTAAATCTGATTACAGTTCAGATCAGAACTTTACTGTTTACATGGACCCTGAAATAATTGATCCGATTATGACGTGTGTTTACATGTGTCACACGTTTGAACGGACTAAATCATTTTGACATGCACAGAATTGTCTGACATCCTGGAAGCAGTAGAAGAAGAAGCAACTTCCAATGTAAACAAACCCCGCTTCATGTCTTTCTCTTTTTGAAATGGACCTGTATTGTGTTATTCAGACTGTACTTTTTGCTTCTGCTGGTCTCTGTAATGAAGCTACAAGTCCAGCAGTACATACTTCTACATATGACGAACAGAGGGAGAAAGCAGGGTGATACAGACCAGTTCTGTTTTACTCCCACCATGTCTTCTGCTAGCTGCTGTAAAGGCGGAAATACATCACATCGACGTGTGGCTGACGTACAGACATGTGCAGTAAACATATTTTCTACCCAAACGTCGGAATGTGTTTATATGCACACCAATTGGATTAACAATTGGCATAACCCACCTGTCTCAATCGGAAGGAAATTTTGATCCGAAGGAGTGTGATCGAGTCTGAATCTTCAGACTGGCATGTTTACATGAAGCATTGTTATTCCGATCAGGTTTTTAATCCAGTTACTTGTGTCCATGTAAACATGGTTTGTAGTGATGTGAGGGTAAAGACCAAGGAACACATGGTAAGTGAAGAACTGATTCAGAGTCGTTAATTATTTATATATTTAATTTTCTGCCAAATAATACAAGATGGAATGATAAGATTAGCTCTCCATAATGCAAGCAGGTGCTCTCTGTACTGCTGTGATTGAATACTGTGTGTATTTTTTGTGTTTTAATGCATACCCTCTAATGCTGCCACTCATTTTTGTTTTTTAACTGCCATGAGTTCTATTCAGTGACATCATACGCATACCCTCTATTCAGCCACATTGGAGAGCTTGAGCTTGAGGTCACGAACCGATGGTCGGCCATTCTCCTTCAGGATTTTCTGGTAGAGAGCAGAATTCATGGTTCCATCAATTACAGCAAGTTGTCCAGGTCCAGAAGCAGCAAAGCAGCCCCAGACCATTACACTACCACCACCATGTTTGACTGTTGGTATAGTGTTCTGACACAGACAGAGGTTCTACAGCTCCTGACCAGATAGAGTGATGATATAGAGTGAAGTACATGGCGGTAATGCACCTGTAAACTGGTAGCCAACCACCAATCAAATCTAAAAGAAGAAGGAAAAAGAAGAAGGCATAGTTTCTTTTTATGAAATGCTGTGTTAGTCTTATGCTAGGTGGAATGGGACGCACACCTTCCAAAACTTAAATTTTTATCTCGTCAATCCACAGAATATTGTTCCAAAAGTCTTGGAGATCATCAAGATGGGTTTTTCTTTGGTAAATGTGAGATAAGGCTTTGTGTTCTTTGTGGTCAGCAGTGGTTTTTACCTTGGAACTCTCCCATGGATGCCATTTTTGCACAGTCTCTTTCTTATTGTTGAATCATGGACCAGTGTCCCCATCATCCCCCCATCATAGCAGTCTGTCGCAGGCCACAATGACTGTCTCACTTAGGTCCAATCAGATTCCTTCACGCAGCTCCGTCCCCTGCCCTCCGCTGCCAGGAACTCCCCACCCTGCAAACCCGGGCAACGTCTGAGCCGGTATGAGTTGCTTTCTGACTGACTATTTCATGAAACTGCTTGTAAAGTATTTCAGTACCGCTAGCTTTTGCTGGGCTAGTGGCACATTCTTGGCAGATAGAGGTATTATCAATAGCATTATCCTTATTATCAATAAGGACAGGCCAAGACAAACTGACTCCAGTACCTGTTGCAGTGACTGACCACTGAGGCAAATGAGGCCTGCAGTTCTTTAGATGTTGTTCTGGGTTTTTGTTTCTCATCTATCTGTTCTTGAATTTCTTTAGATCGCAGCATCATGTGTTGCTGTTTGAGATCTTTTAACCTACTTCACTTTGTCAGACAGGTTCTATTTAAATGTTTTTTTTTTTTGAGTCAACAGGTCTGGCAGTGAAAAGGTCTGGGTGTGGCTAGTGAAAATGAACTCAGCTTTCCAAAACATGTGGTTAATCACAGTTAATTCATGATTTAACAAGGGGGACAATTACTTTTTCACATAGGGCCAGGTAGGTTTGGATATCTTTTTCCATTAATAAATTACCTCATCATTTAAAAACTGTATTTTGTATTTATTCACGGTATCTTTGTCTAATATTAAAAATTGTTTAATATGAAACATTTAACCCCTTGCACGCCAAAAAATAACGTGCCCAAAGTCAATCAAAAGCTGTTCTTCAACTCTTTGCAGCATATTCATGGGGTTGGTCTCATTTAAAAGAAAACATTTTGAATTTTTTGGCAAAACAGTCATAATCTCTCTAAGTGCTCCGGCCACTGAGTAACAGTCATCTAAACATAGTGAACTTGAAGAAAATAAATTTCGCCTGGGTGTTTGTTTGGATACAAATGCTTGCAAATAACACACAGCTTCAGATCCGGGCTGGAAAATGCAACAGAAATGTAGAACCAAGTGTTATCCAGCTGAGGTCAAAATTTTGTAACAATACCACAAAAAATGAATATATTACACAGCTTTGTTCTCAGGTAGTTCCCAGGCGTTTTTGAACTGTGCCAAATTGTGCCAAATGGCACAGTTTGGAAAAACGTCTGTAACTTTTGAATGATTCAATATAGAAGCTTCATCTTGGGCTCTAATGAAAGGTGACACTCAGGGCTGTGTGTGTGTGTGTGTGTGTGTGGGGGGGTTGTTTATTCATTCATTCATGAATGAATGAACAAACAAGCCCCCACACACAAAGAAGCATGCCACATAAAAAATGTGTGGCTTTTTTTTACAAGAAAAAATAACCTACAGTGCACTAAAAATTATTCTAAAATATTTGTAATGTAGAAGATAACAACTCCCACCCACCCCCACCCCCCGCTACAGAGGATGGACATCGGCCATCGCTACATGACGGATCAGTCATGTGGCGATGTGGCGACCGCGGCGCACAGTCCCCGCGGCCCCCCCCGCTACAGAAGAGTAGCGGGGGGGGGCGTTCATGGTCCCGACGCGGCGCACGAACCGTGTACCGTGGCACACAGTCCCCGCGGTCCCCGCCCCCCTCCCTCCGCTACAGAAGAGTAGCGGGGGGGGGGGCGTTCACGGTCTGGACGCGGCGCACGTACCGCGGCGCACAGACTTCGGACTTTGTGCGCCGCACAGTTGTAATTTACAGATCGGTCAAAAGTCATTTTTGATTACAATTTTCAGGGATAAAGAATAATTTAGCTCATAACACTTACCTGTTCACAACAGCATGTGGACAGTCTATGATGACCATGGAAGAGACTCCTAAATGTCTACTCTGCTGGGACAGCACTGCCTGTGGCTGAACAGGCCGATGCGCAAATGGCAGTCCATGTCACACAGGTCGCACTTGTGGGTGGTCTCCGTGCTGCTGGGTCTGTGGCGGTTCTTCCTGCGGGTCCTTTTTTCATCTGCTGCAGCAGTCAGTCTCTCTTCACCCAGCCTTACACAAAACAGCTTTTGAACTTCTGTGCTTCAATTGGCTCGCTGCATTCGCAGCCTTTGGTAGGCAGGTCCTTCTTGCTAGGTTTTCAGTCATTGGTTCTTCAAGGTTTCAGAAACCCAATTCAAGGCTCTTATTAGTCGAATGAGAGGTCAATCACATCTAAACCAATCAAAGCACTCCTTTGGCTTTCTGTTCGCGGCTGTGTCTGTAGTGGAAGAACGGAAATGCAGCTTTTTTTTTCAGTGCCTCCTAGGACGCAGCGCCCTCGTGTGCACTTGTGTGCCCTCGTGCGCTCTAGGATGCAGAGACGTGCCCGCCCGCGGTACACCGGAGTGCAAGAGGTTAAGTTTGACAAATATGCAAAAATATAAGAAATCAGGAATGGGGGAAATACTTTTTCACTGCATTGTACAATATTATACAATCCAAAGGAAACCATTTTACAACTATAGTAAATCATGCCAAGTATTATATATAGTCTGTGACCATAAATGTCTTGCATCAGTTACCTGTCTCTTCACTGAGTTCCCAGTTCCTTGAATAAAGCCACCCTTTGCAGCTATTACAGCTTCAACTCTTCTGGGAAGGCTTTCCACAAGGTTTTTAGGAGTGTGTTTATGGATTTATTTATTTTTTTTTTTTTACTATTGTTAGGTTAATTGGTTGTTCTAAATTGTCCCTAGATATACAGTATGTCTCCTATACGCCCTTAGAATAGAGGGTTCGTACTAGTGAAGCATTTTGAGCGGTCTTTGAGACTAGAAAAGCGCTATATAAGTGCAGGCCCCCTTATCCCTTATACTTTCAGAAGCACATTTGTGAGGTCAGGCACTGATGTTGGACACGAAGGCCTGGCTTGCAATCTCTGCTCTAAGTCATCCCAAAGATGATCTGTTGGGTTGAGGTCAGGGCTCTATGCAGGCCAGTCAAGTTCCTCCACACCAAACTTGCTCATCAATGTCTTTATGGTGCTCGCTTTGCGCATTGGTGCCCAGTTATTCGGAAGAGTGTCCCAGTACTTTTGACAATTGAGTGTATATACGTATACTGTGTCTCTTCAATCGCCCAAGAAACTCTCAGTGATCCCTCAGCAATCTTTCCTGGTCTCTCAAGGATCTCTCAAGGATCTTTCAAAGATCAGTATAGATTGCCATGAGAGTTGCCAACAGTTGAGTATTTGATAGCGCAATGATCTCCCAAGCATTTACACAGAAATGGCTTTTTTGAGGCTTTAGGAGATCGTTGAGAGAAGACAATTTTTGATCTCTCAATAGTCACTTAAGATCTTTGTGATCTCTGTGTTGTGTAAAGGGGCCCTTAGTGATTAAACCTGTGACACATAAAAATCAACAGTGCAGAGCAGAAAATTTAAATAAATGAGACACTTAACCCCTTGACGCCTATTGTCGTGAATTCACATCAATCCAAAAAAAAAGAAACAAATCAAAAAAACAACGATTTTCAATTATGAAAAAAAAAAAATGTTCACAGTTGGAAATAAATTCAGGCGTCAAGGGGTTAATGTCATGTTGACTGAATGATCAGCTCAAGTGCAGGGTGCAACACCAGAGAAAGACACTCTGACACAGAAAAAAGCGTTAAACACTTTATTAATTTCAGAGGGGAGTACTGCTAGGGAAAATGCCACTTGCCAGAGGAAAACGCAATCTGTGGAGGAGAGACGAGAGCAATTAGCAGGAGAAGGGAGGAGGAAGGTGGAAAACACAAATTTGCCACTTAACTTGGGCCGAGCAGAGAACTCGACACAATGCCCAGTGCGAATAGATGAACCAGCAGGGTGATGCTGGTGAGGAGTAGGAAGGGAGATGGCTGAACAGTGTCTGACCAGGTGGAGAATGGAAGCTGCAGCGGGATGAGGATGATGAGGCAGGTGAGCGCACAGCAATCCCTGAAGACGCACCACTCGAATGGCAGCAACCTGGAGAAGGAAAAAGGGAGAGGATATGAGACAAATAATCCTCAGCATTCAAATTATACTTGCTTGTTGTCTGCTTTAGGCAGTATACCCAATGAGCCAGCGCTGAAGCTCCTGCCTGATGATCCTTATAAGCGCTGGCGAGGAACAGGCGTCAGGTGCGTCTAATCACTCAGGTGTGATGATTGCCTGAGGAGCTGGAAAATCAGGAAGGAGGGGACGCATGCTCACCAGGATATGACACTTAATATCATCTCATCACAGCAGTTCCCCTGTAGTCAGTGTCGAGGTGGTTAAACGGAATTGTGTGATGTACTACAGTAAATGAACCAAATACCTAGTTTAATTAGTATAAAGGCACAAAAGGGACACAAATGAGGATATTGTTTTGGCATGTAAGTGCCATTTCTGTGCCAACATGGCCTACAGTATAACATTCTATTGAGGCCCTTTTTCACAGGAATAAATGTTTCTTCAATTATAAGTTTGAGTTTGCACTTTTTTATATTCAATTCAGTTACTAGAGAAAACAAGCCTGTTGAGCTTGAAAGTCTATATTAATTTACTTGTTACAGTGAGTGGAATCTGGTTGTGCATCTGGAAAGAAGGTATCCTAAGAATATCTCTGAAATAAAGCTGCATGTTTTGTTTTTTTGTGTAAGTAATTAATTTAAAAACAGACACTGAGCTGTCAAAATAAACAATATTGGACAATGTAGTGTTCTGTCCCCTCACTCAGCTGGAGGACTTATCCAGGCACAGGTTGACTATATTGATTTATAGCCCTAGATTCAGTAACAGGAAACCTGAGGTTGTTAAAATCTCAACACTAAGTACTATCTAACATCAGTGACATGGGATGTAAGATATAGACTAGTCAGAAATAGTTGTGTAAATGTTTGAGCCACCTGACGGCAGTTCATAAAATCACCAAAAATTTTTAGTGCACATTTCATTGTGAGTTACTGCACCAAAGTGTAACAATGGTTTGTAACAAAGAGAAGAGGATGAAAAAAGGGAAGGTTTTTCTCTTCCTCTCCATTCAGCTGTATCGAATATTAGAGGGCTGCCATTGGATTACAGTCATTTATCTTTTCAATGTGTATGTGGCATTATGAGTAATGGTATTTTCATGCTTTTTAGCTCTCTTGATTACTTTGCCCCCCCCCCATTCCACCTTCCCCATGCCTTTTTATTCCAATGACATATTCTTTTTTCTTTTTAATGTAACTCAACAACTTTGACAAAAGTCAGCCAGACACAGCAAAGGATTAAAAGTGAATGTACAGCTGGCAAGAGGAGGCAAGAATTGCCTTAACCTTTGAACAACTAGGATGAAAATAGATTTAGATGCTGTTACCTTGGCGGCCAGCAAACGCTAACGGTGCTCAAATACTTTGCAAGCAGTTTCATGAAATGGTCAGTCAGAAAGCAACTCATACCGGCTCGGACATCGCCTGGGTTAACAAGGTCAGGAGTTCCTGGCAGCGGAGGGCAAAGGACAGAGCTGCGTGGAGGAATCTGATCAGACCTAAATGAAACAGTCATTGTCGCCCCTGACAGACTGCTATGATGATGATGATGACCTTGGCGGCACTGAAAAACTACTGACAGTGATTTCTTAACCCTTTATACTTAGTTGTTTTCAATCTGTGCATATATTTCACATTTCAGGCATGGTGTTCTGTTGCAGTGTTGCTTTAGTCTCCATCTTTTTGGAGGCTATTGCTATTCAATATCACATTGAGTCTTTCAAGAGAATCAGCCTTCAGGGTTATTATCAATGTAAAGTTGAAGCAGTGCTGTAGCCATGGCAGCCTTGTTAGATGGCTGACTGGCTACTAGTTATAGCTGTTTTTTCCCCCTTGGTGCTGCTCTGAAGGTTTGTGCTGATGAGAAAACCTGATTATACCACCTTTATACAGTGGTGGAGCTCATTGAGAGATCATTGAGCGATCTGGCCAATTTTTGATCTTCAGTAATCTCCACAGTCGCTATGGTTTCCTCAAAGACTCAGTCCAAAACACACAAGGATCTCCCAAACAATCCCAAACATCAAAAATTGGCCAGATCTCTCACAGATCTCTATGTTGTGTAAATGGAGCCCTTATAATTGCTTGATGTTTTCCCATCCAACAATATTTATGCAAATTTTGCATAAGAAATTTTGGATGGCAAAGGCATTAAAATCAATTAAATTCAACAATACATATCATAAATTTAGGTAGCACATTATAATACAGAACAAAGTGGAAAAAGGGGGGGGGATAATTATGAGGAAAGTGCAGGGTGAGTACAGGTGTGGGCTATATTGTTCCTTGACACTGATCAGACATTAACTGTGTAAGTACAGAGGGACAAACAGGGCAAAAACAGGCTAAGTACTAGGAAGTTGCCAAGTAATTATGGGGAAAGTAAGAGGTAAGGTTGTGGGGAAGGGCTACATTAATCCTTAACTTTGATCAAACATAGTTACCCTTTAAGTACTCTCAGATCCCGAGTTTTGTTTTTTTTAAACTTTGTACAAAGATCCGGTACCAGCTCCAGTAGTGTAGTAAAACTTTGTATTCTCAAAATATGCATAAACATAGCTAGATCAGCTGAATAACGCCCCCCCCCCCACCAGCTTCTGTAAACTCAACGTTACTTGACAGTATAGAAGAAGTAAGAGGTAAGTGCAGAGTAAGCATAACCATCTACAGAAAAGATTATGCCATTATCAAGGTGGTTCATTTATTTTTTGTGCTGAGTAAACAAGGATTACAAGACTGCACCTCTCTTAACCCTTTGAGTGTGTTGAATTTTTGGCAGGAAAATGCAGAGTTTGACCTCAGATTTTCAAATGACAATAGCTTCAGAATGGTAATAGTTAGAGACAAAGTCCCTATTACAACAGTGTTGCAGAGGTACCCAAGTGTCTGCCAGGTGAACTTGCATCCATTCATTGTGCATAATTGGACCTAATTTGCATATTGCGACAATCCAAATTTTACAACACTACAGCTCCAGAACGGTAATAGTTAGATGCAAAGTCCCAATTACAAAAATGTTGCAGAGGAACCCAATTTTCTGCAAAGTGAACTTGCATCTATGCATTGTGCATAATTGGACCTAATTTGCATATTACAACAATCCAAATTTTATTATAACACTATAGCTTCAGAATTACAGTTAGATGCAAAGTCCCAATTATAAGTGTTGCAGAGGTACCCAAGTGTCTGCCAGGTGAACTTGCATCCATGCATTGTGCATAATTGGACCTAATTACCGCTCCGGAAAAGTGGTAAGAGATGGATGGATGGACAATTTTTGTTTTACACACTGTCACCACATGGTCCTTTTGTCCCATCATTGACAAAATTACTAAAAATCATTCAAAACGGCTTCCGGTTATGGCTGCCACGTAAGACGGACGTGTCTCACTCTGCTCTGCTCCTGGAGAAAAAAATCGGCAAATAACTCTCTCATTTGGGACAGAACGTATCCCAGCGTTTGGGCGAGGATATGTCGGCGAAGCCTAAGGCTGGAAAATCAGGTAAAGGAAAAAGCGAGCCGCCGAAACAGTCCAAATTAACGGACTTTCAGGTCTGTGACGCAGCAAACAAAACTCCATATATGGCGGAGGAGGCTGGCAACGGTGCGAAATCTGCGGGGAACGGCGCAGATGCGCTGATGGCTGCCATGAGTTCAATGAGAGCGGACTTTTCCTCTAGATTTGATGGGATTATGACAGCATTGGAAGGAATAAGAAAGGAATTGGGTGACTGTGTAGAACGAACGGCGCAGATGGAGCTCCGTCTCGCTAGTGCTGAAGATGACGTCACCCGTCTTCAATTAAAGGTGCGCACTTTGGAAAAAAAAAAAAAAAATCTAGAAGATACTATTTTGGATTTGGAATCTCGGTCGAGACAGAATAACTTGAGGCTGGTGGGTCTTCCAGAGGAATTAGAAGGTCGGGACGTATATTCCTTTCTGGAAAAGTGGATTCCGGAGGTGCTGGGCAGCGAGGAGTTGCAGTCAGCAGTGGTTCTGGAAAAAGCACATCGTATTGGCCCACGGAGAGATAAGGGACCGCCGAGGACCTTAATTATGAAGTTTCTTAGCAACAGAGACAGGATGAAGATCTTCAACGCTGCACGAGTTAAAGGAGAGATTAAACACCAGGACCAGCAGGTGCGGTTCTACCCAGATTTGGCCACAGGAATCCAACAATTGAGGAAGCAGTTTGATCCCATACGTAAGGAGCTGCGCAACCTTGGGATTCATCATGGTGTAATCTATCCTGCGAGACTGCTGACCACGTATGAGGGCAGAACCCACATCTTCAAGACCCCAGAGGAGGCGCAGGAGTTCATCAAGAAGATCAAAGAAGAAGAAGAGACTGGTGGGAGCTAAGCATGAACAAAATATAAGGTAGAATAATTAAGCATTTGCACAGGCATCTGACTGACTTGAAGTAAATAGCAAGTTTACAAAATATAGATTGTATTATATATTAAAAAAAACAAAAACAAAACAAACAAAAAAAAACTATGATGTACAAAGTTGTTAAAAATTTTGGAGTTAAGTTGGAAAACTACAGAGGAGAGTTAATGTTACGTCATTAAAAGCAGTAGAGTTAGGGTGATTGGGAGGATGAAGAAGGAGTGGCTTAGGCTGTTCCCCGTGGGTGTGGAACAGTCGATGGCTATATCGGGAGACGGAATTTTTCTTTTGATTTTGGGGGGTTCGCCACAAGTGTGGGAAGGGGGAATTTGTTTGTGTGTAGTTTGTAGGATGAATGTTCAACCACTCATGTTTTTGCTTCTCTGTATGAGCATGTTTACACTGCAAGGTAATCCCAAACTCTCTATTGATCATAAACCAAAGTGTTAATCTTAATTTAACTTCATGGAATTGCAGAGGTCTACAAAATTTAAAAAAACTTAAACAAGTTATGAATAAAATAAAAGACATGGGTTCAAAAATTGTGTTTTTACAAGAAACTCATTTAATAGAGGAGGATATAAAAAGAATTAGGAGTAGATGGCAAGGAAGTGTATTCACCTCATCATTCTCATCCCGGGCCAGGGGAGTTATGACTCTCATACATAAATCAGTCCCTTTTCAAGTGAAAAATGTAATTGGAGACAAGCTTGGAAGATATGTAATCATTCAAGGTTCTTTGCTATTAGAAAATATAAATCTTGTGAACTTATATGGTCCCAATACAGATGATCAAAAGTTCTTTGCTAATTTATTTCTTATTTTATCATCACTTACAGGGCAACATATAATAGCAGGGGATTTTAATTGTACATTGAATCCAGGTATAGATAGATCAACAGGACTGGATTGTACGCACAATGGATGTAGGATGACTATTAATCATTTTATGAAAGAATTGAGATTGTTAGATATATGGAGAGAAATGAAACCACAAGTTAAAGCCTATTCTTGTTACTCCAGTACCTACAAGACATTCTCACGTATTGATTATTTTTTGATTTCCACAGAATTAAGATCCAAGATTCAAAACTGCTTTTATGATAACATCGTGATCTCTGATCATGCACCCTGTTGTCTAATATATGTAGATAAAAAATTGACAAAGGAATCAGGTAGATGGCAATTTCAGCATAAATGGCTTCAGGATGAGGAATTTGTCAAGTATATAGAAAAACAGATAGACGAGTACTTTGACATCAATACTACACAAACATCAGCATGTGTAAAGTGGGAGGCTTTCAAAGCTTTTATTAGGGGACATATTATTAGTTATACAGGATCAAAATCTAAGAAGACTCGAGAGGAGAGAGCTAAATTGGAACATAAAATGAAAAGTCTTCAGGAAAAAGTGTATGCAGGAAGTGATCCAAGGTTGGAGAATGAATTACTGATTTTGAGAGCTGAATACGACAAAAAATCAGCGAATAGAGCTGCCTCGAGTCTTCTAAGATTGAAACAATCTTTTTATGAACAAGGTGAAAAATCAGGAAAATTATTGGCATGGCAGATTAAACAACTAGAAATTAAAACACCAATTACTAGTATTATAAGTAACGGACAGGTAGTTATAGATCCTTTAGAAATTAACAGAGCCTTTAGAGATTACTATGAAAAATTATATGATACTAAAAATGAATTTGATTTAACAAAACTAAATGGGTTTTTGAACGAACTATCTATACCGTGTATTCCAAATGAAAACAGGGAGATATTGGAGTCTAAAATTAGTCAAGAAGAAGTTGGGCTAGCCATTGATAATATGAAATCAGGAAAAAGTGCAGGACCAGATGGTCTTCCAGTTGACCTTTATAAAAAATTTAAGAATAAATTAATAAAACCTTTTTTGGAAATGGTTTTAGAAGCATTTCAAAATAATAATTTACCATCATACATAAATAATGCCTTAATTATACTGCTGCCAAAACCAGGTAAGCCCTCTAATAAATGTGAAAATATGAGACCAATAAGCCTATTAAATGCCGACCTTAAGATAATCTGTAAAATTTTAGCAAGACGAATACAAGAAATTTTACCAAATATTATTAATCGAGATCAGAATGGCTTTATAAAGGGAAGACAAGGCTTCCATAATGTAAGAAGACTATTTAATATTATTTATTTTAATAAAGAAGCACCGGATACAGCTCTCCTATCACTGGACGCCGAAAAGGCCTTTGATAGAGTTGAATGGCCCTTTCTTTTTGAAGTCCTACAAAGGTTTGGACTTGGAAATAATTTCATAAAATGGGTTCAAATAATATACAATAATGCTACAGCAGAAATCCTAACAAATAACAATATTTCAAAACCAATAAAAATCAATAGAGGATGTCGACAAGGCTGTCCACTTTCACCTTTACTGTTTACTATGGCAATTGAACCTTTAGCGATAGCGATACGTTTACATTCACAAATATATGGAATTAAAGTTGGACCAACAGAACATAAAATCTCCCTGTACGCCGATGACATAATTTTGTTTATGTCGAATCTAAAAAAATCAATTCCAACCTTGTTGAATTTAATAAAGAATTTTGGGGAAATATCAGGATATAAAATAAATAAAACTAAATCTTCAATATTAATGCTAAATGAGACTCAGAGAAATTACCCAGCCCCTGAGGTAAATCAATTCAATGTTGTAAATCAGTTTAAATATTTAGGAATCCAAATTGTGCCTAAGCTAGAATCAGTCGCCAGTGTCAACTATGAAGCCTTAATGACAGATATCAATGAGTTAACTCAGAGATGGATGTCACTACCAATCTCGATGATCGGGAGAATCAATATACTTAAAAGTAATATTTTACCTAAAATACTTTATTTATTTCAATACATTCCCTTATCACCACCTTTAGATTTATTCTCAAGAATAAAAAAAAAGTTAGTGGAATTTATATGGAACAACAGGAGGGCTAGATTACGTCTGTCTTTATTATATTTACCATTTGATCGTGGAGGTCTGAAATGTCCAAATTTTATGTTGTATTATTGGTCGGCACAACTGAGGTCTATGACATATTATTTTTCATCAAATGATCTCCCTCACTGGACTGAAATGGAATCATACAATTTACCTTTACCTCTTCCCATATTCATATACTCAGATTCGGCAAAAAAATTACAAAAACAAGTTAAAAATCCATTTGTAAAGCATATGATCAAAATATGGCGTGAAGCTAAAAACTATTTAAAAGAACCACAGTTATTGTCACAATTTAGTCCAATTTGGGGTAATCAATATTTTAAACCAGGAAGAGCGGACGCTGTATTTAAAGTATGGAATTTAAAAGGGATACAAAAGATTCAGGATTTATATTTGCCATGTGCAGATAACATAATGTCTTTTGAAGAGCTGAGGATCAAATTTAATCTCAATAGAACACATTTTTTTAAATATCTTCAACTTAGAAACTTTATTCGATCAAATCAAAATAAAGCTCTCACTCGACCTATTTATTCATCCTTGGAAAAAATGATGATGAAAGATAGTAAAAGAAAGGGTATTATTTCAGAGTTTTATAACTCATTGACACTATCTTCAAGTGAAAATTCACTGAAAAGATTAAACTACTGGAAAGAAGATCTGCAAACTGAAATTTCAGAGGAACAATGGGAATTGGCTTGTACAGAAGCTCAAACCAAATCAATAAATGTACGCCTTAAATTGATACATTTCAAATGGTTAATGCGGATGTATGTTACACCGGAGGAGTTAAATAAATATAACAAAAATATACCAGATACATGCACAAAATGCATGGAAAGTAAAGGAACTCTATTTTATTGTGTATGGGAATGTAGATTAATAAGAATGTTTTGGGAAGAGGTGAGGGTAACAATTGAAAAAATAATCTCAAAACAAATCATATTGAATCCTCAATTGTTTTTGTTGGGTCTGTACCCAGAAAAGCATAATTTTAATAAAAGTGAAAGAACATTCATAGACCTCAGTTTGCTTAATGCCAAAAAATGTATTGCACTATTATGGAAAAAGACTCATAGACCAGATGTGACTCAGTGGTTAAGACAGATGTTAACAAACCTTCCATTAGAAAGAATAACATATATACTGAAATCAAAGGAAATTGTGTTTGAGAATATATGGAGACCTTTTATTGATTATGTAAAAAATTTAAACATAACTCTTGAAGAAGAAGGTGAATGATGTGTGTGGACCTTGTAAATTCCAAACTGGTGAACATAATATGTATACTTATGTATTGGATTGTTTAGACTAAACAGAGGAGCATTGTTGAAGATTTGATTTGCTGGTGGTTGTTGGTGTTTTTAGTGCATCTTTTTTTTTTTTTTTTTTTTTTTTTGTAGTACTTTAGTGTTAGTGTTTGATTGTTTGTATCATGTTTGTTAAAAAAAAAAAGGTTCAATAAAGATATTGTGGAAAAAAAAAATCATTCAAAACAAAAACAATTTTGGTGTCACACTGTCACCAGATGGCCTTTTGTCCCTTCATCTTCTACCACTCTGGAAAAGCGGTAGAAGATGGATGGATGGACAATTTTTGTTTCACACTTTGTCAGCACATGGTACTTTTGTCCCTTCATTTGTCCCTTCATCTTCTACTGCTCTGGAAAAGCGGTAGAAGATGGATGGATGGACAGTTTTTGTTTCACACACTGCCACCACATAGCCTTTTGTCCCATCATTGACAAAACTACTAAAAATCATAAAAAAACATCAATCTCATGGCACATTTGTTTCACACTAAACTAAATGAAGCAAATGAAACATAGTTGCAACAAATATGTACCTGATTGTTTCGTCGGTCACAAGCATCCAGAATTCCGGAGTCCAAAAAAGCGACACAAAATCAGTGGCAGGCGCAGATGACAGGTCCTTCTCTCCACGATATCCAACTGGCTGTCCAAATGCTTTCAGCCACAGCTCATAAACTTCTTCATCTCTAAGAAGCTCCCAGCCATCAATGTCCAAACCTCCTGCCTCATCGCCGCTACCTGCCACCGCCCACACGTGGCACACGTGGATGCACACCAGCTGTGCGCTCTTGCTCAACCAAACGTCGGCCACGGGCTGCTCTGGACCTTTTTGCTCTGCGACCACGGTTTGGCAAAGCAGAACAATCTGCAGACGAGGCTCCTGTGCCGTTTTGGGCACGGCTGGACACAGAAAACGCAGCTGCAGCATCGCGCGCAAGATGCCCGACTCCACTTTCGCAAGAACTGCTTGCACCATTGTCCAAAGGCACATAATCAGAGCTGGACTCTAACTCAGATGACGAACTAGTGCTAAGCTCTTCCTCTGAACCAGGAGCGGCGAATACCAGCGCTAAAACCTCTTCAGCTGAGAGCGTCTTCCTCACCATCCTGTCTCCAAGGTGTCAAACAGCAGAATGAAAGGGGGCGTGCTTCAAACACTGATATGGCCTACTTTTTGAATTGGACCGTTTCCAGTTCTCGCAGTAAATGAAAAGCCACACCTCTCGGCCACCAAGGGGTGTTAAAAGGTTTGTACATTTCACACTCTATTAAGCTGTACAGGCTTTGTTTGGACTGATCAGCTGACAGTTGCACTTCTGCGTCATACACACTCAGAGGGTTAAGTTGTTACTTTAGTGATTGTCATAAATCGCCCTTTTCAAGGACAGCATAAGACACCAAACGCCATCTGTGAGTTTGCAACATTTATGAGAGATGAGGAGATGAGAGACACCAGACCCAACAATGCAGATGACCCGAAGACCGCTATCAAAGCAACCTGGGCTTCCATTACACCTGAGCAGTGCCACAGGCTGATCGCCTCCATGCCACGTCGCACTGATGAAGCAATTCATGCAAAAGGAGGCCCAACCAAGTATTGAGTGCATAGAAATGAACATACTTTTCAGAAGCCTGACATGTCTGTTTAAAAGATCCTTTTTTTTATTGAACCTATGTAATATTCTAATTTTCTGAGACACTGAATTTTGGGTTTTCGTTATCTGTAAGCCATAATCATCAAAATTTCAATAAATAAAGGCTTGAAATATTTCACTCTATGTGTAATAAATCTATATAATATATGGGTTTCACTTTCTGAAATGAGTGACAAAAAATATTGAACTTTTTCATGATATTCTAATTTTTTGAGATGTACCTGTATATCCATTAGACCTACGCAATTTTATGGTATATAGCGGCTCCATACTTCGTGGATGTGATGAGCAGTGCGCCCCCCCCCCCCCCCGCATTCTCTATGGCGAATATGCAACTTTGTGGTATATATTTTGACTGAGTGGCTCCATACTCGTGGATAAACACCCTCGTAACCTCAGCAGCAAAGCATTTCTAAAATCTTTGTTTGTATTGTTTGCAAAGTGTTGTGGTGACTGACAGGTCCTGATGCTGTGTTATCCAATCAGCATGGTCGTGATGCCGTGTATTTTCCAGTCAGCATGGCCGTGATGCGGCGTGTTCTCCAATGAGCATGGAGTCAATCCGAAACCCCGCCCACACTTCTTGAAGCCAGGGGATGAAGACATAGAGCGGTCACACAGCGGTGGCTAAACTTTTATTAATAAAAATAACATATTTTGACTGAGTGACTCCATATTTGGGGATGCACACCCTTGTAGCTTCAGCAAAGCACATTTAAAATCTTAGGTCCGTGTGATGAACGGTTTGAGAGATGTCTGAGGAACACACAGACAGACAGACAGACACGCAAACAGACAGAGAGATGTTGAATTTATAGATAGATATGTTTAAACTTTAAGGAGGGTTTGAGACCCCCCCTGATAAAAGGAGTTTGAGGCTCCTTGGAGGAATTGACAAAACCTAAGGCTATTTGGATTAGTCAAAACATTGTTTTTTTTTTCACGTATAAAAAATAAAAGTAAAGGAAAGGAGGTCCAAGGCCTTCTAATGTGTAGATTCCTTTTGCACCTTGCTGTAATGCTTTAATGCTTTTATGTAAAGCACTTTGAATTGTCTTGTACACGAAATGTGCTATACAAATAAACTTGCCAGCACTTTTGACTGGGTTTAATTCAAAATTTGAAGATAGCCTTGACCTCATTTTTTTGTTAGAAGCCATGCTTTCCTTCAAACAATTTAATACATAAAATTGAAGAGGATTTCCTTAACAAGATGTAATTAAGCCACATCTTATTCTTATTATAAAGGAGGACTGGACCTCTGAAGAGAATTGTCCCTGTGATATTCAAACAGAGCTAGAGTTAGCTGTCAGTATTTGAATTAAAAGAGAGAGAGAGAGAGAGAGAGAGTGAGAGACAGAGACATGCTCACAGAACTGTTACAGGGAAATCTTTGATTAAAAATGAACTACATGTGCAGAAACATGATGTTTAAAGGTGAAAATACAAAGTTGCTTTGAGGTGCTTCACTGACTTTACGGACATGAACTGATAATAGGTGGATAACCTTTCATTTGCATCAGTTCCACTTTTCACAGATTTAATGACTTTTTTTTATTATGTAAAGATGTCTATTCAATTTGTTGAATATAACGCCTTACTTTTCTTATACATATCAGTGAATTTCAGCCAGGGCTAATGGACCTGTCAGAACATTAAGGCTCTTGGCTGCTAATAAAGATGATTGAAAAATGCATGTACTGTATGTCCAATGCAGATACATAGTTTACACACTTGCTTTGTCTATTACAGAAGGGGGTTCATTCAGTTTCTTATTCAGATTTTCTTCTCTTTTCTCTAGTCTTCCTGTCAATGAGAAGGTCCAAATGGTGTATGTTTCTTATCTGTGCTGGTACTTAAGGCTAACAGATGAAGTGGCAGCGCAGTAGCATGTGGTCGTATGGATTAAATGTATCACAGTATCTACTTAAGATGGTGTGAAAAGATTTCAGTCTCTTACCACTGTGACACTTCAGCTTAAAGCCCAGTTGCCTGGACTTTTATAATCCTTTTCTTTTCACTTCTTCCGTGGAGGCACTTGACAATGAATGATAACCGGATCAGTTTCAGTTTTGAGGGGCCATAGGCATTCTAATTCAGATGTCTTTTGTTAAATCAGAGTAATATTTCCCATGTTTAATTTTTCATTGGAAATTAAATTTTAGCACTTCTCCTTGAACTCCCTTCCATCCTTCCCGGTACCCTGAGGTGGTGGTGATTTATCTGCCGTGCTACCTTTTGGTGTGAAACAAATCCCTGCAGTGTACCCCATCTTTCTTTCTCGATACAGGATACAGCCATTTTTCTACCCCTTTCTTTTTCTAATCTATTTTTTACTGGCTACATGCTCTCATCTAATACAGTTTCCACTACATAATACTCAAACATGGACAACTGCACAACCCTTGCATATACGTATAAATGGAACACACTGTCCTTAAGCTTTATATGCAGAGCAGTGTGTTCTATTTGACATGTTACAAAATCTTCTGCATCCACACCAGTGGCTGCTGGTCCCATTTATTTCCACGTTATACTACATCCTCTGAGTCACATCTGAAATCTTCTGGGTTTTATATCAGTCTGCAGCAAATAACAAATAAACAGACGCACACAGTGAGAAGTAGCATGTTGCCCCAAGGCTGTTGTTGAAGTGACTGGCAAACCACCAAGAGTTACATGGACTGCTTGAACTCTGTCAGTGAATAGGCCATCACCCCTGTTTTTTTCTGCCATGGTGGTTTGGTTGTAGCCTCGGGCTGTGTGTGTGTAAGTCTGCGTTTTTGTGATTCTGGAGGCATGAAATGCAGGTATAGAGATGAAGTGCAACAGGGAGAAACAGGAAGAAATGTTTAAATATTTATTAACAGATTAACAAAATAGTTTTCCAATAGTGGGTGTGCCATTTCAGTTAAAATGGGTCCCCCCAGGGCAAGAATCAGCAGTATTTATCTTAAGACCACTTGCAAAACAAGAACTAAATTGAATGCAGTAAATTTACTTGATTAAATCCCAGTTAACGAGTTCCCTTCAGGTTGCTGAATATTGGAGTGAAGATACTTACTGCTGTGAATGCTCACCTTTGATTTGAAAACATGTCTCCATGGCAGCATCACAACTCCAAATATCAGCAGTCTGAGCCTTGCAAACACTTTCAGTATGTTTATAATATGTTTGGTTGTGTCACATAGCAGTAGTTAAACTGCACTAGCTGGGTTGCTGTGAAAATGAACTATTCCAGAAGATGCAAACAGTTTGTTTGATGTTCCCGAATTATCAAAAGTCACAATTTTAGGGTGATGACTTGTACCAGGTTACTTTTCAACAAGTCACAACTAATTATAAGGTAAAAGAGATGGCAATTGACAATTTGTACTTTTTTAATCTGTTCCTCTGACATTAACTGTCACTGTGACCCATTAAATGTAAGATTTTATTTGTAAACCAACTATCAACTTTCAGTTGCCTGTATCCAGCCCCAAATAGGAACACATTTGTGCACAAATCCAACATCTTTAGTACATTTCACATTTTTACCTACGCTGATGAGTCGCGTGGGTAGAGCGGTCAGTGCCGTCTGCAGCCGACTGACTATCCGGCTCTGTCCGTAAGATCAGAATACCCTACAAACTTTACCTCAACAACAAAGAAAGCAGGGATCACCAAACTTGGTATATAGGTTTACCTTAGGATTCTGACCTCTGACTTTGGGTTTGGAGTTTAAAGGTCAAAGGTCATTCTCACTTGCACTGTCAAAGGGAATATGCACCTGCTCACACCTTGGCACTGATTTTACTGAATATACAGCTTTCATGTCAATTTTTTTTTTTTTTTAATTTTTACTGGCACGGTGGCCTCGAGGGAGAGCATCTGCCCCACAACCGGGAGGCCGGAGTTTAAGTCCTGGCTGGGTCATACCAAAGACCATATAAAAATGGAACTTCCTGCTGTCCAGCTTGGTGCTCAGCAATTATGGAACAGAGGAGGGAAACATTGGTTACCCAGCCACGGGGGTGCACAAGCCAGTGTTTTCCCTATGCTGGTCCCAAGCCTGGATAAAATGGGCAGGGTTGTGTCAGGATGGGTATCTGGTGTAAAAACCTTTGCCAAATCAACATACGGCTCATTGCAGTATAAGGTGATGATACGCTGTGGCAACCTCAAAATTAGTAGCCAAAAGACAAAAAAAAATATACAGCTTTCGTGTCAATAAAATGCAATTTATGTTGTCCACAGGGTTCATGATTGTTAGGCAATGACTTTCTAGACTGTAGGTAGATAATAGGTAGAGCTGAGCTAATAGCGAGACTCAAATATGTCAGAAAAGAAACATTGGTTGTGAAGTTGAAGATTTGCCTTTGTCATGTACAGTAAGCTATTGTTGGTCATGTTTACATGCATACTAATAAACTGATTATAACTAGATTTATGTAGTTACCTGGTTATTCAAGTAGTCATGTAAACAGAACTATAATGCACTCAACTGAGATGCAGACCCACACCTTTTGCAGCCCTATAATTTTAAAACTTTGACCTTTTGACCCCAAACACATAGAGCTTAAGGTGAACCTGTGTAGAAAGTTTAGTAACCCTAGCTTTTGTTGTTCTTGAGATACAGTTTATATGGCATCTTTGACCTCAACCTCGATCCCAAACCCATAGTCAGAGGTCAGGATCCCAAGGTGAACCTGTATACCACGTTTGGTGGCCATAGCCTCATTTGACGTCAGCTTAGAGCAGGGACATAGCCAGATAGCCAGATCATGATCTGATTATTACCTGTTATCAGATTATATGGCCATGTAACTGGGCTCATAGTGTATTTTGATATGGCTGTCTTTGATGTGCTAGGCGTCAATGCAATGTGCATTATTTGAGCACTTCAACACTGTTTATTCACAATAACGTAATAGTGCAAAAGATACAACAATTTTGATTGTGTAATTGTGTGACATGCAAGATTTAACTTGGGAGCAAACTATGATCTGATGTCATGAATCACCCCTCAGGGCAGAGAGAAACAGACCCACGCGCCAACTGCAGTTTGTGTTTTTTATTAACAAAAGCACACAAAGTGCCACAGTTCAACATGGCAAAAATGCCATTTTTTTTTTTTTTTTTTTTCTCCTCTCGGCGCCACACCAGTCGGCTGCCTTTTGCAACAGCGGCTCGATTCCGAGTTTTTTTTCCCTTCCTCTCTCTTTTGATCACTTTTTTTTTTTTTTTTTTCACCCCACTTATATCACGGACACACAGATCATCCCAAATGTCTCCTGAGCCGGTGGACGGAGCCACTGTTTATAGCAGGATACGATATAACAGGGAAGAGCTGCTAGCATTTAACCGCCACCCGGTCCCACTGGAAAAACTCGACATACCGAGAGAACTGAGGCGAAAACGCCGCGGCTGCCGGGCTGGAGTAAGGCGGAGGACAAAAAATATAAGGTACAGACCCTCCCTTCCATCTGTTGTCATGGGAAATGTACGGTCGATACTGGGAAAGTTAGATGAGCTAGCGGCTATCTCCCGTTATGATAGCACTTACCGGGAGTGCTCTCTCCTTTTGTTTACTGAGACGTGGCTAACTGAACTAGCAGCAGATGCTAACATTGAGCTGGAGGGTTTTCACACGATACGAGCTGACCGAACACCAGAGAGTGGCAAAACTAGGGGCGGTGGAGTGATCATGTATGTTAACAACAACTGGTGCAGACCGGGACATATCACTGTTAAACAACGACACTGCAGCAAAGACATTGAGTTGCTAGCTGTTAGCATGAGGCCTACATATCTCCCGAGAGAACACTCACACGTGATCTGCATTGTTGTTTATGCAAATCCGACGGCGAACGCTGGGACAGCGCGTGACGTCATCCATTCAGTAACCAGCAGGCTGCAGACAGAACACCCAGATGCTCTTCTCCTCATCTCAGGCGATTTCAACCACGTTTCACTGTCTCCCATTCTGCCCACTTTCACCCAGTATGTCACATGCCACACTAGAGACAATAAAACACTGGATTTGTTCTACGCAAACACTAAGGAGGCGTACACCTCATCACAACTCCCCCCACTTGGGAGATCGGATCACAACTTGGTTCATCTCCGACCGGTGTACAAACCCCTAGTGCACAGACAACCTCCGGCCATGCACACTGTGGAGTTATGGTCTGAGGAGACAATGGACACTCTAAAGGACTGTTTTGAAGCCACTGCCTGGAAGCAGCTCTGCGATCCACATGGTGAGGACATCGATGGCCTCATTCACACCTTCACGGGCTACCTCAGCTTCTGTGTGGACAAATCCGTTCCCACCAAGACCATACGGCGTCACTCAAACAACAAACCCTGGATCAACCCTGAGATAAAAACACTTCTGAGAGAGAAGAAGAGGATCTTCAGGTCGGGGAACAGGGAGATGCTGAAGTCCGTACAGAGGGAGCTGAGGAGAAAGATCAGAGAAGGCAAGGACAGCTTCAGGAAGAAGATGGAGGACAAGCTGCAACAGAGTGACATCAGCGGGGTCTGGAGAAACCTCAAAACCATCTCGGGGCTCCAGAATACCTCCCCCCAGGCCACGGGGGGCAGGGAGTGGGCGAACAACCTGAATCTGTTTTTCAATAGATTTGACCAACCGCCCTCCCCCCTGTCTGCACAACAACCACTGCTGCCTCTAAGAAATCAAGTCCTGCTACCCACTCCCCACTCCACCGACACCCCCCCCACTCCCAACACACAGCCCCCCATCCTGACCCTGACCAAGACCCAGGTGAGGACGGAGCTGAGGAAGATCAAGGCGAGGAAGGCGTCGGGACCGGACGGCATCAGCGCAAAGCTCCTCAAGTCCTGTGCAGACCAGCTGTGTGGGATTGTGACGTATATCTTCAACATGAGCCTGAAACTGGGGAGGGTACCACAGCTGTGGAAAACATCTTGTGTGGTACCTGTACCAAAAACTTCCCACCCCAAAGACCTGAACAGCTTCAGACCGGTGGCCTTGACGTCCCACTTGATGAAGACCCTGGAGAGACTGCTCCTTGCTCATCTCCGCCCCCTGGTGGAACCAGCGATGGATCCACTCCAGTTCGCCTACCAGCATGGCATTGGGGTGGAGGATGCGGTGATCTTCCTCCTTCACCGTTCTCTGTCCCACCTGGAGAAGCCCGGGAATATGGTGAGGATCATGTTCTTTGACTTCTCCAGTGCTTTCAACACCATCCAACCGATGATCCTGAAGGACAAGCTGCTGCGCGCAGGGGTGGACCAGCACCTGTCATCATGGATCCTGGACTACCTCACGAACCGGCCTCAGTTTGTGAGAACCCGGGACTGTGTTTCCGACACGATCATCAGTAGCACGGGGGCCCCCCAGGGAACGGTGCTGGCTCCCTTCTTGTTCACTCTTTATACTGCGGACTTCTCACACAACACAACACATTGCCATCTACAGAAGTTCTCTGATGACTCTGCGATCGTTGGTCTCATCTCCAGCGGAGATGAAGCTGAGTACAGAGGGCTTATCCAGGACTTTGTGGACTGGTGCCATCGGAACTGCCTCCAGATCAACGCGAGGAAAACTAAGGAGCTGGTGGTGGACTGCCGCAGGCATGGGCAGCCCCTCACAGCACCAGTAAATATACAGGGAACAGACATCGAGATGGTGACATCCTACAAGTACCTGGGTATTCATCTGAACAATAAACTAGACTGGTCACACAATACTGACGCACTCTACAAGAAGGGACAGCGCAGGCTGTTCCTGCTGAGGAGACTCAGGTCTTTTGGTGTACAAGGGGCGCTGCTGAAGTCATTCTATGACACGGTGGTGGCATCAGCCATCACTTTTGGAGTGGTCTGCTGGGGCAGTGGCATTACTGCAGCCGATAGGAAGAGACTGAACAAACTGATTAAGAAAGCTAGCTCTGTCCTGGGGCAACGCCTTGATCCGATGGAGGAGATAGGAGAGAGAAGGACGGTGGCTAAACTGTCATCTCTGCTGGAGTCCGAGTTCCACCCTATGCAGGACATACTGGATGCACTGAGGAGCTCATTTAGCAGCAGACTACATCATCCCAGGTGCACAACCGAGAGGTTTCGTAGGTCCTTCCTACCAACGGCTGTCAGACTGTACAACCTAAGCAGGGCTGCTCGCAGAGATAGCAAAAAGACGTAACAAACTAATAGTTTTTTTTTTTTTTTTTTTTTTTTTTTTTTTTTTTGAATGCAAAAGATGCAATAGACTTACACAATGGTCCTCTCCGGCATACAACTAGGAACATACCGGTCGCTATGGAGGGTGAGAATATGTATGGGCACATAATCATACCATGTAGGATAACTAAATAGACGGTTATGCTGTTTCATCCCACCTAGCAACAATGCTCTGCACTGTGTGTGTTTATATATTTACATATTTATTCCATCTAGCTACAATGCTCTGCACTGGGTGTGTTTATATTTATATATCTATATATTTATTCCATCTAGCTACAATGCTCCGCACTGTGTTTTTATATATCTACATATTATTCCATCTAGCTACATTGCTCCGCACTGTGTGTGTTTATATACTTGCATATTTATTCCACCTAGCTGCAATGCTCCATACTGTGGGTGTTTATATATTTACATATTTATTCCATCTAGCTACAATGCTCTGCACTGTGTGTTCATATATTCATATATTTATTCCATCCAGCTACAATGCTCTGCACTGTGTGTCTGTGTGTGTGTGTGTATATATATATATTTTATAGTAATATGTACATATGTATATTAGCTGCTCTTGCTTGCTTGTTTTTTCTTGCCTTCTGATTGTTGCTCTGAGTGTTGCTATCCCTGTGCTGTTGCAATCCTGGAATTTCCCCGTTGTGGGACTAATAAAGGCTTATCTTATCTTATCTTAAATCCAAATACAGAAAATGAAGTAACTTACAGATTAGTACCAGAACAGGGATGGGACTCTAGTGGCGAAGAGAGAGGATTCTCATTAAGACTGCTGCAGTGAGACAACGATCAGACAGTCTTTAAATAGTTGGGGAACAGGATGAAACAATGGGTGGCAGGTGCGGGCTGCATGAGCGGGCAGGTGACCTAATTAAACAACAACTCACAGCTGAGACGACTAGGGAACAGGCAGTGAGACGATGACAGGGTGGGAGTGTCTGGAAGAGGAGGTAAGGCAATCATGTCGCATAGAAACAAAATATAAATCCTAAACTACAGGAACTGACAAAATAATAATAATACTAAAGACATAAATGGCTTGGGCGCATGCGCATGCAGCGACCGGCAGCCGGTGAAAAAAGTTTGACGTCTGTGTCTCTGTTTTTAAGCACTTTAATGTGTTTTAACGAAATTCTCTGTGTCATTTTTGTCCTTGAATGTTTGTGGACTATATAACGAAGAGCTCCCTGGTTCCATCAGTATGGATTTCCTCCTTGTTTTCTAAAGACATAAATGGCTTGGGCGCATGCGCATGCAGCGACCGGCAGCTGGTGAAGAAAGTTTGACGTTTGTGTCTCTGTTTTTATGCACTTTAATGTGTTTTAACGAAATTCTCTGTGTCGTTTTTGTCCTTGAATGTTTGTGGACCACATAACGAAGAGCTCCCTGGTTCCATCAGTATGGATTTCCTCCTTGTTTTGCACTGTCATTTCTTTCCTACCGGCTCTTTGTTTTGGAGATAAGCGCAATCGCGATCATGCCGGGAAGAAAACAGTATTCCAGAGACATGTTACTGCATTTAAACATGGATAATGCAGCATCTGTGTTCGAGTCTGTGCTGCAACTGCCGGACTTTATTTTAAGAGATTTTCATGGACACAGCGATGAAAAGAGAGACAAGAGGAGGAAATGCGGAAAGCGTGGAGGCATAAGATTAAATCTGAGGAGGTGTCAGCTTAGCCACATTCCTCTTCCTTCCATTATTATGGGGAGCGTACAATCCCTGAGAAATAAAGTGGATGAAATTCAAGGGAATGTACGATATCAGAAGGACTTCAAGAACTGCTGTGTCATGGCTTACATGGAGACGTGGCTTACAGCGCATGACCGGGATGCGGACCTTTGGATTGACGGCTTTGGAGCCCCACTTCGTTCGGATCGGCAGGAAGAGGTAACGGGGAAATGTCAGGGGGGCGGCGTATGTTTATATATTAATAAACAGTACTGTACATATGTTACAGTCAGAGAGTGCATCTGTACACCCGATGTGGAGCTTCTGTCTGTGTCACTACGCCCCTTTTATTTGCCCTGCGAGTTCCCCCAACTTTTCATAACGACTGTGTACATTCATCCGAGGGCGGATGCTGACTCCGCCTCCAGCACCGTCTTTGATGTGGTACAGCGGTTGCAGTCGGTTTCCCCAGAGGCTCCAAACTTTTTTCTTGGGGATTTTAACCATGTTTCTTTAAAGAAAACACTTAAAAACTTTTATCAGTATGTCTCCTGCCCAACCAGGCGAAAAAAGACATTGGACCTGTGCTGTGGATCCATAGAGAGGGCACAAAAGTCAGGGCCCTGATAATATACAGTATGTGGGTGATTGGTAAATTCCTGTGCACATGAATTGAGTCCTGTATTTCACTACATTTTCAGTAAGTCCTTACAGACACAACATGTGCCTAAGATTGTCACGGTGGCCCTCGCAAGCCACCATAAGACGCCACAAGTCTCCGGTGAGTTTGCAATGATGTTTATTCAGGAACAGAAGGGTAACACAAAGTGACAAAGTAAAGAGCCACGATGGGCTAAAACACACTACACAAGAACAGAGGCAGTAAGGCTGAACAAGCACACTTACGATAGAGGATTAGGATGAGGGATGATAGTAGCCGAGGAATCAAATAAGGAAAACTGACGTCTGAGACGAGGAACGCTCGCTCGACGTCTGAACACGGGGATGTTTGACGGCGACTGCTGCGTCGGGCTGCATTCAGTGACCGCTTTAAATGCCGGCCGCTAATGACCCCTGAATGCAGCCCAGCTGGCAGGCTTTGACAGCAGGAAGCTCCCCCGAGCGCTGTCACAATAAGAGCCCGGGGAGCCAGAAGGTACTCACCGCTGTCAAGCCTGCCGGAGATGACGTATGACCCAAGCGTGGACGAGATCGGCACTCGGATCATGACAGTACCTCCCCTTCGAGGGCGGGCTCTGAACGCCCAATGACACCCAAGGCCCCCCCCCCCTAGGGTGGGCGGAGGGGGAGCAGACCAGAGGGGAGCGGACCAGCAAAGACCAAAAAAAAAAAAAAAAAAAACCATGACGACAACAGGAGCGCGTAGGCAGACAGAGGAAAAAAAAAACCCCGACACTCCCATGCATAAATTACAATCAAGGAGGAACGATCACAAGGCAAAATAACAATGAACAGGATATTAAAAATACACAAACCATGATCAAGGCAGACAGGAAAAAATAACAATTACAGAGTGCAACAACAGAAAATACCAAATTCCAAAAGGCAAAAATACACCAACTGTTACGGGCAGTGAATGGACATTAAACAGAGGGAAAACGAACAAAAACACCCGCTAGGAAAGGGTGAGATACACAATTACAAATACAAGACCCCCCGCACATCCCAAAAGGTTACAGAACCAACGAAAATGAAGACTCGGGATGACGGCAGTCCAAGCTCTGTGGCATGAAGGCCGATAGTTCGGGGGGCCGCCCTGCATCTAGCGTCCACATCGCAGGCAGGAGGAAAAGAGACAATTCGGGCGGCCTACCCCAGTCCCATGCCCGGGGATACAGTTCCTCTGGCGGCTGGGCCCAATCGCCGAAAGGGCGGAAAAGTTCATCGGGTGGCCGACCCAGAACGCCGAACCGGCGAAACAGCTCGCCAGGCGGCCGACCCGCATCACACAGCCACCAGGACTGTAGGGGGGAAGTAGAAGGAGGCCTCCTTGGAGAGGGGGAAGACGAGGGAGAGCCGGGTGGAGTATTCGGAACCCCAACGGCCCCCGGTGGAGATGAGCTGTGATGCTGATCCTGAGGACGAGGACGATGATGATGAAGAAGATGAGCCAGTCCAGTGTCCGGTGGCAAGGGATCTGCAGCTCCCTCGCCAACCGTGGATTCGGCTAGCGCTGCACCCACGATGGACCCCGATTGGGTCACGGCTGCACCCGCGTCGGACCCCGATTGGGTCGGCGCCGCACCAGAACCGACCTCCAACCCTGAACCCGAAACCTCTGGCACAGCGACCGAAATCAGCACCGCACCGGTGACCCTGGGAGAAGGCTCAGGAGAGAGAAAAGAACTGGGATCAGGATCACCAGTAGCGCCAGAACCCGGCGAGACAAGCTCGGATGCAGCGGACGGCTGCACCCGGCTCGCCTCCCCAAGGGACAGGCAAAAATGCTCTAAAATGGAGAAGAGAAAGACAACACAGAGCACTTGCCTGATCTCGAGTTCCGACGCCGTCCAGGACTTTGACTATCTGTGCTCAGACGGGAGGAGATCGTCCTCTGGCTCCCACTCAGCTATGTCGGGCTCCGCAGCAGGCATGATGGTGTCCGCAGCCTGAGGACTCTCCGGCACTGACGTCCACGCCGACGACCCGCACGGCGTGGTGGCTGGGGACCCTCGACCCGCTGGACCGGACCGCTCGTCTGTGGAGACCCGATGACGCTTCTTCGTCGGCGCAGGCTCCACGCTGCAGTCTGCTCTCCTCCTCCGCCCACGACATGGCTGCGGGACCGGAACCAGGCTCTCCAGAACCGCAGGCCCCCTCCTCATCCAGCGACATTGGCCTGGCGTCGAGGACTGCTCAGCGGAGGGAGACACAGAGGAAGCGGGTTTAATAATACAAGCTACAGCAGGTGGTGGGAGCTCGGGGGACTGCGAACCCCGAACTCCACCCCCAGGAGTCAGACAAGGCAAATCACAATAATGAGGAGAAGAGTGAACTTGAACTTGCCTGTCTTCCGGAGGGAGGATGGTGCCTGCTGTAGCAGACGTTGCTCCTCCCTTTCCCCGCTGGATGGTGACAGAGGGCCCCCTGGGAGGATGAGGGGGAGCCGCTCGCGATGGACCTGGGACAGGGCTCGCCGGAACAGGACTCTGAACTCTCTCTGCAGCAGGAGGTGACGTCACAGAGGAGGGGGCGACAGCCGAGACGATCCGGGCACGACGAGCTGACGGGACAGCAGGAACAGGTGGCCCGGGGGGAGAGGCTGTGGGGATTCCCTCCTGATGTGACGCCGAAGAAGCAGCTGACTGGGAGGCAGGGTTCCTCCAACGACCCGGAACAGGATCCGGACGGGGTTTTGGCTGAGGGTTATCTTGGCCGGGGCGCCGACATCTTCGACGACCCCCGGGTGGCGCGAACTCCCGGAGTGGATCGAGGGCAGGAACGGGATCCCAAAGCGGTAAGCGGGGATGCCTCCTCCTCTGCTTACCCCCGTAGTCCTCCTGCACCATGTGGAGTATCTCGCGCTGTGCAACGATGTCACCCCTCCGCACGCTGACTTCTGGGTGGTTGGCGTAGCGGGGAGGATGATTTAAAACATCCTCAGCACAGTCCAGGTACCAGCGCACGTCGCTGTGGTAGTCGAGGAGGGAGGTGGCGATGAGCGTCTCATCGACGTATTCAAGGGGGTCCGCCAGCTCGTTGCTCTGACTCTGAGCGTGGACCCTCCGTGACGGCATGCTTCCAGCACGCGGTACCCAGACAGGAAGGAGCACAGTCCAAATGCAAAACTCACCGGAAACGGCGTCTCGGTGTGGCGCCTCCGTTTAGGCGCCCTGGCAGCAATCTACTGTCACGGTGGGCCTCGCGAGCCACCATAAGACGCCACAAGTCTCCGGTGAGTTTGCAATGATGTTTATTCAGGAACAGAAGGGTAGCACAAAGTGACAAAGTAAAGAGCCACGATGGGCTAAAACACACTACACGAGAACAGAGGCAGTAAGGCTGAACAAGCACACTAACGATAGAGGATTAGGATGAGGGATGATCGTAGCCGAGGAATCAAATAAGGAAAACTGACGTCTAAGACGAGGAACGCTCGCTCGACGTCTGAACACGGGGATATTTGACGGCGACTGCTGCGTTGGGCTGCATTCAGCGACCGCTTTAAATGCCGGCCACTAATGACCCCTGAATGCAGCCCAGCTGGCAGGCTTTGACAGCAGGAAGCTCCCCCGAGCGCTGTCACAATAAGAGCCCGGGGTGCCAGAAGGTACTCACCGCTGTCAAGCCTGCCGGAGATGACGTATGACCCGAGCGCAGACAAGATTGGCGCGCGGATCATGACAAAGATCTGGAAAGATGCCATGGTTGTCCCCGTTCCAAAATCCAGCTGCCCTAAAACGGTAAACGACTTTAGACTGGTTGCTTTGACTTCAATTTTAATGAAAATTTTTGAAAAACCGGTCAGATTTGAGGTCCTAAAGCAGACTGAGCATGCATTGGATCCTCTGCAGTTTGCCTATAGGCCTCACAGAGGAGTGGAGGATGCCACTGTCACTCTGTTTAACATGCTTTTTAAACATCTGGATTTTAATGGGACACACGCCAGGCTTTTATTTGTGGACTTTTCTTCCGCCTTTAATACAATCCAACCTCATATTTTAGTTGAAAGGCTCCTGCAACAATTTGATTTGAGCAATAATCTGGTGGGTTGGATTCTGGATTTTTTAACCAACAGGACACAGAGAGTAAGGGTCAATGGTACATTGTCTGACCAAAAGTGCTCTTCTACTGGCTCTGCTCAGGGGTGTGTGTTGTCACCACTACTCTTCATCCTGCACACAAACATGTGTCGGCGCAGACATGACAACAGACACATTATAAAGTATGCTGATGATTCAGTTGTTGTCAGTCTCCTCCAGGATGGTGAGAGTGGCCACGGCCCAGTAGTTGATGATTTTGTTGACTGGTGTGAGGATTCCTACCTGCAGCTGAATACGACAGAAACTAAAGATATGATTATTGACTTTAGGAGGAAAACTCCCAGGCACGAAGTCACTGTACTAAAAGGCCAGACCACTGAATGTGTACAATCCTACAAATATCTTGGGATGATTATTGATAGTAATTTAAACTTTGAAGAGAAGTGTGAAAGGGTGTGCAAAAAGGGTCAGCAACATTTGCATTGTTTAAGGAAACTTGCACGCTTCCAAATTGACCGAACCATAATGACAATGTTTTATCGGGCTTTTATTGAATCTGTTTTATCCTTTTCTTTAGTGTCATGGTTTGGTCAGATAAAACTGAAACAGAGGAAATCTTTGGATCAGGTAGTTAGATGGTCCAGTCGTTTGCTTGGTGAGTCACAGCTGAGCCTGACATCCCTGTACACCAGACAGGTACAGAGGATTGCTACCTCCATTTTAAATGATGACTCCCACCCTTTGCACTGCCACTTTCAGCTTCTTCCCTCAAGACGGAGGTTTGCTGTCCCAAAAAGTAAAACCCAGCGCTACAAAAACAGCTTTGTTCCTGCTGCTGTCAAAGAGTTGAACAAGTTGTAACAATATATTGCTATTGTTACCTATTTATTAATTTCATTTTATATTTACTTATTTTTGTAGGTTTTTATTTGGGTTCTAAATCTTTTATTGGGTTTTAGACTTTTGAGTTTTTAACCTCTTTGACTAGTCTTTAACTTTTTAATATGACCCTTCTCTCTTATCTCTGTTTTTTCTTTCATTTCTTTGTCTTATATCCTGATTGATGGAGCCTTGAGTATTTCTATCATGTTTATAGTCAGCTTCATGTGTGCCTGCGTTTGTGTTTATGTTGAATGTAATTGTGGTTTGTAAATATGGATGTCACCTGACTGCAAAACAAATCTACCTATGGGTACAAATAAAGTAACCTGAACCTGAACCTGATAAATGACTAAGAGAACGATAAACCACCAAGGAGACATCATAACTCAATACACAGAAAAACAACACAAAGCTGGAAAAATACAGAAAATATTCAGAAATAAATTAAGAGCCTGAGCCCGGTGAAACACAGCGCTCAGTCTCATGACATCTGACTTCATTGTTGTGACAGGTCTTCAGACTGTTCGGCACAAATTTCGGTGATGAGTGTGCGCTTGTTTTCCAGAGAAAGAAATGCTGAAATGAACATTGATCCACACATACACACTCGCACCCACAACCCCCACCACACCACAACAAATTGAAGAAATGCTAGTATTTACAGAATATTATACTTTTTGTCCTCTGAAATCAGAAAAACACACTGAGCCAAATTTTCATTTTGATGTCAGAGGAAACTTGACACCCGGTTTAGTATGGGAATAGTTGCTGTTACTGCTGAGAGACACTGGACCTGCTAAAGCTGTGGTTAGATGTGTGCACAATTGCAAAACTACTTTTCAGTATAAACTAAAGTACCCAAATTCAGATGTCCCAACTTCGTCAAGTTTCAATCAATCAAACTTTATTTGTATAGCACTGTTCAAACATTAGATGCTGTGCAAAGTGCTTTACGTAGATAAAAACAGTAGACACATTTAGTTACATATTTTACATGATACATCCCCACCCCTTCCAACCCTCCCATAACATACCCATAAACACAACACACACAGGCACATACATCACCCCCTACTTCTCTTACACACATATAAAATAAAAGAAACATTGCTCGGCACCGAGGCACCACATGAAGGAGCAACCATCTTGTGGAGCCCCCCACGCTGGGACACCACACAGCCAGTAGCCACAGAAGGCGCCACAAGGGCCGCCCAACCAGGACAGGCCGGGGCCGCACCACAGCTGTAGGCAGTGGTATAAAGCCCTCACCCACCCAAGCTAGAGTGAACCACGAGACCAACACCCCTGCAGATGGGCCAGGCAGCATCTGGCATGAGGGGACCCACTGAGGAAACACTGGAGCTAAAACACATAAATACAAAATAAAACTAAGAACACACAGAGCAAAGGGAACTAAAGACCCATACTGAGAAACTGAGTTAAGAACACATCAAAATAAGAAAATCTAAAAGCAAATGGAGCTAAGAAGAATGTAAAAACAATGGAACATAAATGACTACTTCAATAATAGTTAAATGGTTTGTTAAAAGCCAAATTTAAAAAGGTATAAAAAGAACTAAGAACACATAAAAACAGGAACTAAACACCCATACTTAAAAAACTGAACTAAACACATCAATAAAAAGATGAGAAAATCTAAGAACAAATGGCGCCAAGAAGAACATAAAACAATGGAACATAAATGACTACTTCAGTAATAACTAGAAAAGCACTCGGAGAGCGCAGACCTCCGCCTAGCGCCACAATTCCCCCCATACAGTGTTTGTGTGTACGTTTTCAGATTCCTTGAGCATGTAAACATATGACTAGCAATTGGATTCACAAGGATTATTTGTTTATTTGACAGGGACAGTGCAATAAACACACAATTAATCAATGACAATCAATCTGATAGTGATAGGATTAGTGGTTCAGTAGTAAAAGCATTGCCTCCTTGGCAGAGGTAATAAACTGAAGTGTTGCTGTTGTGTCCATCTCCTCCACTGACGGATGCAAATTGGGTAGACAGGTTGCCGTGGGTTTTATATTATATTATTTTGGGGTTTCGCTCCGCGGCAAACGAGAATTTAGAAGCTTCGCCGGCAGAGAGCTCGTTATTGTGCAGCGCGTATGGCTGGCCGGGGAATTTCTGCCAAATGCGCAGCGCCTATGGCTGGCCGGGGAATTTCTGCCAAATGCGCAGCTCCTATGGCTGGCCAGTGAATTTCTGCCAAATGCGCAGCGCCTATGGCTGGCCAGTGAATTTCTGCCAAATGCGCAGCTCCTATGGCTGGCCGGTGAATTTCTGCCAAATGCGCAGCTCCTATGGCTGGCCGGGGAATTTCTGCCAAAGAATCCGTCGGCGGACAGCTGCCCGTGTGAGGTTTTGCAGTTGCGCGCAAACACAAGCACGCTGGCGGGCCCAGGCCAGCAGTGTTTTCCGCGTGCTTTTGTGCCTAAAACGTTGAAGAACGCAGAGTTTGTGTTGCAGACACGATGACCAGCGCCCTCCATTGCGCCTGCGCACATGTTGAAAATGGCCCTATGTCACAGTGTTGAAAAATGCTTTAAAAAAATTCCTGTATCCAGACGGTGAACCGGATCACCCCCAAAATTTAATCAGTTCTTCCTTGTACCATTTCCAACAACGCCTGAAAGTTTCATGCAAATCCGTCCAAGACTTTTTGAGTTATCTTGCTAACCAACAGACAAACAGACAGACAGACAGACAGACAAACAGACAAACACACAAACCTTGGCAAAAACATAACCTCCTCCTGGCCTTTTCGGCCTGGCGGAGGTAATTAAACAGGTTTATTAAAAGCCAAATTAAAAAGTTTGCTTGGTAGATCTTAATATAGATTTACTGTACATGGCTGCAGTTTGTTTTTTAACAGAACATCCCAATACTAGACAGACTGTTCTCCAAAAGAAAGCAACCTATATGATTATTTTTTTTACCAGCAGGTCTTACAGTCTGTGGTATATGTACTGTATGTTTTCTCATCAAGGTGGCTATGCAAATAATGACATGAAGTGACATAATGGAGGGTTACAGTTACATTGTGTGTAAATAAGTCATCTCTTTCTAACCCTAACACTCACATTAGCTTTTCTTAAACAAGTATTTTTGGTGCCTAACCCTAACTATGATACTAACTTTAATGACTTAAAATTAGTATTTAATTCCTAAAAGAAGTTATTCATGGAATTGGAAATGAACTGCAAGCAAGGAAGTGAAAGTAAACAAAGAGTAAAAGTCAAGAGCGGAATGTGAACTTTTGAATCCAGGTTGAAAATGTTATTTTTAGTCCTCCCACTATCTCCCGAACCATCTTATCTACTGATCTATCTATCTGTCTAGCGATCAATCGATCGATCGATAGATAGATACAGTAGTGTGAAAAAGTGTTTGCCCCTTTCCTGATTTCTCATTTTTTTGTATGTTTGTCGCACTTAAATGTTTCAGATCATCAAACAAATTTAAATATTAGACAAAGATAACACAAGTAAACACAAAATGCAGTTTTTAAATGAAGGTGTTTATTATTAAGGGGAAAAAATCCAAACCTACATGGCCCTGTGTGAAAAAGTGATTGTCCCCTAAACCTAATAACTGTTTGGGCCACACTTAGCAGCAACAACTGCAATCAAGCGTTTGTGATAACTGGCAATGAGTCTTTTACAGCACTGTGGAGGAATTTTGGCCCACTCATCTTTGCAGAATTGTTGTAATTCGGCCACACCGGAGGGTTTTCAGGCATGAACCAACTTTTTAAGGTCATGCCATAGCATCTCAATCGGATTCAGGTCAGGACCTTGACTAGGCCACTCCAAAGTCTTCATTTTGTTTTTCTTAAGCCATTAAGAGGTGGACTTGCTGGTGTGTTTTGAATCATTGTCCTGCTGCAGAACCCAAGTGCGCTTGAGCTTGAAGGTCATGAACAGATGGCCAGATATTCTCCTTCAGGATTTTTTGGTAGACAGCAGAATTCATGGTTCCATTTAACACAGCAAGTCTTCCAGGTGAAGCAGCAAAACAGCCCCAGACCATCACACTACCACCACCATATTTTACTACTGGTATGATGTTCCTTTTCTGAAATGCTGTGTTACTTTTACGCCGGATGTAATGGAACACACACCTTCCAAAAAGTTCAACTTTTGTCTCGTCAGTCCACAGAATATTTTTCCAAAAGTTTTGGGGATCATCAAGATGTTTTCTGGCAAAACTGAGACGAGCCTTTATGTTCAGCAGTAGTTTTCATCTTGTAACTCTGCCATGCAGGCCATTTTTGCCCAGTCGCTTTCTTATGGTGGAATCATGAACACTGACCTTAACTGAGGCAAATGAGGCCTGCATTTCTTTGGATGTTGTTGTGGGGTGTTTTGTGACCTCTTGGATGAGTTGTCGCTGCGCTCTTGGGGTAAGTTTGGTCGGCTGGCCACTCCTGGGAAGGCTCACCACTGTTCCATGTTTCTGCCATTTGTGGGTAATAGCTCTCACTGTGGTTTGCTGGAGTCCCAAAGCTTTAGAAAGGGCTTTATAACCTTTTCCAGACTGATAGAGCTCATTTACTTTGTTTCTCATTTGTTCCTGAATTTCTTTGGATCACAGCATGATGTCTAGCTTTTGAGGATCTTTTGGTCAGCTTCACTTTGTCAGGCAGGTCCTATTTAAATGGTTTCTTGATTGAGAACAGGTGTGGCAGTCATCAGACCTGGGTGTGGCTAGAGAAATTGAACTCATCTTTCCAAAGATGTGATAAACCACAGGGGAGCAATCACTTTTTCACACAGGGCCATGTAGGCTTGGATTTTTTTTTTTTTTTACCCCTAATAATAAACACCTTCATTTAAAAACTGCATTTTGTGTTTACTTGTGTTATCTTTGTCTTAGTATTTAAATTTGTTTGATGATCAGAAACATTTAAGTGTGACAAACATACAAAAAAATGAGAACTCAGGAAGGGGGCAAACACTTTTCACACCACTATAGATAGATAGATAGATAGATAGATAGATAGATAGATAGATAGATAGATAGATAGATAGATAGATAGATAGAATTTACAGGTGGTAAATTGTTGTTTGAAGTTAGCTGGCTGCTAGTTTGCATTAGCTAGTTAAAGCTATGGGAGTACACCACAGAATAAATGCTGCTTGGTAGGATTTAGCTGATCTGACAAATGATTAGCTTTTCTCATACAAATTTGGGCTTTACATTGTATTAATCATTCATAAAATGTGATCAGAACGGGTTTGCTCGTCAACAGAGTGAAATTTACATATGTTTCAGTACTCATCAAAATGTTGGCAGCTCCGAGCACTTATCAAATACAAACAAAATCTCTATACCACTGGTCCTTAAATATAAATGCCTTTAAATATTGCTTGTCATCCCCACAAAATTCAAGTTAGCCTTAAACTGTTCTGTATTGTTAAAATGTCATTATTTTGATAATTATAAGATTCAATTAAAAAGCAAGTTTTACTACTTTTGATTATAGACTAAGTCACTCTGAAGGCTATTCTTAAATATCCACATTGAAAGAAATTTATTATTTTCCCTGCAGATAATTTTCAGATCTTTTATCCTCTGTTAAAATACCACAACTGCACAAAAGAATATCTAAATGAATATATAAGAAATAAACACCAAATAGATGAATGGAAGAACAGATGCATTTCATCAGCTTAAACTTTTTAAAATATCTCATTAATGAAAATACAGCACTCTAAATTTAACCATATGCATCATGTATTAAAAGGATTTCAAAGCACTACAATACAGCATCACTGATTTATTTGGAATTTAATTATTGAGCTTAAAATTGCATTTCTAGTTTTCCGTTCCCATTTTATTTAATCAGGAGACAGCATTACACAAATTAGGCAGTGATCAAACACTGAGATATTAATACCTGATTATCATCACTGTATAGTGATTGAACACCTAGTGTAACAAGATTCATTGCCTTAACAATGTACCTTTTGAGTTTGTTGGTGTTTAAGGGTCCATTTGCAATAAAAGAAGTGCTAAAAATATAAATAAATTGATCAATAAAAAGTTGCAATGCTTCTTCCACCATTTTTTTTTTCTTGCAGTATTTGTCATCTCCTCCTATTGCTTTTCCTGTATGGTCACTTCAGTACTGAATATACGTGTGTGTGTGTGTATGTATATAGTATATTATATATCAACTAAAAGCATATTATAAACCCATTTAAAGTTAGAGCTGTTCTCACTACCAACTTTTGGGGCTCCAAATATTCTGTCCAATCTTTTTTCTCCCTTAGTAAACTTCATTAGTGTTTTATGTAGCACTGTGACGTTTCTAATGTCACTTTTTCGTGTGTGCAACTTTTTTGTCATAGTTTTACAACTTTTGTTGTAAATCAGAGACAGTTTTTTCTTGTAAATTTGCTTACTTTTTGTATAAAAATGCAGTATTTTCCCTGTGTTGTTTTCCCCCTACATTCAGTTTCTCATAAAATGTAGCATTTTTCTTAAATTTGCAATTTTTGTCATGGAAAATAAGTCTTTTTCCTTACATATTTATAGATATATATAATCATTTAAATTTCAGATTTTTTAAAAAATAAGTTTTTTTAACTGTTGTCAAGTTGCTACTTTCTTCTTGTGAATTTATACTATTTTCTCCTAAATTTGCATGTTTTTCTCTGGTAAATTTCATGAAAGTAAATTTATTATTTACCTTTTTTTTTGGGGGGGGGGGTCAAATACCTGAATCCTAAATTTGAAAACTGAATGTCATTGTAAAAAATTAATTGTCTAAATAATGAATCCAGAGTAAGTTTTTAATACCAGGATGATTTAGTCACAAGTCTACTCACAGATGTACTGTTATTTCATTAAAGAAACAGCACACCCAAGGTGTGGTGTGCTGTGTTCGTAATGCCTCTGCAGGCAGGATAACTGTTACCTTTGTCATAGTCTAGCTGACTGGGACTGAATATCCAAAAAACTGATTCTGGACTTCAGGTTAAAACAGACAGGACCCCCCCCCCCCCTTCCTTTCCATAAATGGTGACCGGGTGGAAAACGTCTTCGCCTTCAGGTTCCTGGGCACCCACATATCCTCTGACCTCTCCTGTACTGTCAACATCAAGGCCCTGATGAAGAAAGCCCAGCAGCGGTTGCACTTCCTCTGTGTCCTCAGGAAGCACAACCTGGACCAGAAGCTGCTGCTGGCCTTCTACCACTGCTCAGTGGAGAGCGTGCTCACTTACTTTTTGGGTGTGTGGTACGCCGGCTTCAGGAAGGCTGTGCAGATGGTTACCAACACCGCCCAAAAAATTATCAGCAGCCCTCTGCCCTCCCTGGAAGACATCTTCAGGTCCTCCTGTCTCAGAAGGATCAAGGCCATCACAGGAGACCCCTCACATCCTACCCACCACCTGTTTGACCTGCTTCTCTCTGGACGACGGTTCAGATTGATCAGGTCCCACACCTCCAGACTGACAAACAGTTTCTTCCCCTGGGCCATCCGAACTGCAAACTGAGGCCCCACCCCCCTCCCTCTGAACACTCACATGCACAGAACTGAGGACCTTTTAATTATCACTATAACTCTCCTGTCGTTGCACTCCACACTTTCATGTATATTGGCCCATCCGTGAAATCACTACTGTGCATATAATATACATAATCCTTGGGCCATTTTACTCTATTATGTGTTCTGCACTCCGCACTCTTATGTACATAGGTCCGCCCACGAAGCCACTTCCGTACCTGTGTATATACCAATGGGCTATTTGTTATTTTTATTTATACCTTTACCTCAGTCGTATGGTTAATCGTGTGTTCTGTAACTGTTTTATTTCAAATTCTTCTCACTTACTTTATTGCACAATAGCCTGGTTGAATACCCACAATTTTGTTGTGCTGTACAACTGTACAATGACAATAAAGCCTATTCTATTCGTTTTATTCTATTCTGTTCTATTCTATTCTATTCTAAATCACAGTAGTGTCCTTAGTTCATTTGCTTGGTAAGAAATAGCCACATGGTGGCAAGTGGTGACATCATAAATTAATGAAAAAACATTAGTCTTGTCAGAATAAATGTGTTGTGTCACCACAACTGATTAACAAGAAAATAAAATGAGTTAAGAATAATGGTGATTAAGCCTCATTCAGCGGCTAGATTAACCTCAGTTAATACTGATTGCACTGTTAAGATGCTATTAAGAGGGAAAAAGGGGTAAAGAATATTTTACATCTTTCCAAGTTTTTGGCATTGGAAAATCTAGCATGATTTCATCATCATCATCATAGCAATCTGTCGGGGGTGACCATGACTGTTTCATTTAGGTCTGATCAGATTTCTCCACGCAGCTCTGTCCTTAACGGCACATGGCTGCACGGTGGCGCAGTGGTTAGCACTGCGGCAGCACAGTTTACCCTTGGCCGGAGGATTGTGGGGATCGTGGGATCGTGGGTTCGATCCCAGCCCCCGACCAACAGTGATCTGTGTGGAGTTTGCATGTTCTCCCCGTGTTGCGTGGGTTTACTCCGGGATTTCTCCGGTTTCCTCCCACATGCCAAAGACATGCATGTTAGGTTAAGTGGCTGTTCTAAATTGTCCCTGGATATCTGTTTCCTATAGGCCCTTAGAATAGAGGGTTAGTATTAATGAAAGCGCTTTGAGTGGTCTTTGTGACTTGAAAAGCGCTATATAAGTGCAGGTTAGTTAGTTAGTTAGTTAACCTTCTGCAGCCAGGAACTCCTGACCTTGTTAACCCAGGCGACGTCCGAGCCGGTATGAGTTGCTTTCTGACTGACCATTTCATGAAACTGCTTTGCAAAGTATTTGAGTACCCCTAGCTTTTGCTGGACTAGCAGCACATTCTTGGCAGACAGAGGTATTATCAGTGGCAAGGACAGGCCAAGACAAACTGACTCCGGTATCTGTTGCAGTGACTGACCAGATGATAGATTTTTGAATTACATCCTCCAAAATTGTCCATGAAGTACCTCTTTTAAACCATTTGAACATTGAGCTTTTTTATATCAGGAGCAAGAGTGTGGCAGCAGCAGGGTGAACCAAGAAGGAGAGAAGAGAGGAGTTAAAGGTAACCAGAGAATCAGCACAGGTGTCCAGAGGAAGAGAGAGACAGTACTGATGACTAGAGAGAGGATGTGTCATAAATTGGCCCCTCAGAGCAGAACGAAGACACCAAACGGCCGCTGTGAGTTTGCAAGTTTAATAGTGAAAACACAAAATTAACATAAAGACAAAACTTACACTAAACACAAACAGGAGGAGATACCTGTAGGCGTATAGGAACGCCAGGGAAGACGGGGCTCACGTCTGGAGGATGAGGAAGAACAGCCTGAATGGGACCAGGTTGACACAAACGGAAACGCCAGAACAGGGAGGAAAGAAGCTAAGTCCAAGATGGAGCACACCTGTACGGAAACACACAGTACATTGTGAAACGAAAATGACGCTGCGCCGAGGAGCGGCACAGCCATCTTTAAATAGAGTAAAATAACTAGACATAAATGATTACAGGTGTGGGGCAGGTTGTGCGAGGCACAACGTGCCCCCTCCTGGAGGAGGTAGCTGGAACCATTGCCTTCCGTGGATCACAGGGGTTGAGAGGTGGATACCCGATGAGGGGAATGACTGCCCAGCGAGGCAACCAGGTGGCAATGATGGTTGATCAGTACTGACCTTAGGCGACGATGGAGGACCCACAGCAACCTTGGTTGGAGAAAGAGGACCCATGGTGACCTCAAGCAAAGGCGGAGGACCCATGGTGACCTCGGGCGAAGGCAGAGGACCCATGTTGACCTCGGGTGAAGGCAGAGGACCCATGGTGACCTCGGGTGAAGGCAGAGGACCCACGGTGACCTCAGGCGAAGGCAGAGGACCCACGGTGTCTTCAGACGAAGGTGGAGGACCCACAGTGACCTCGGGTGAAAGCAGAGGACCCACAATGACTTTGGGTGAAGGCTGAAGATCCTCGGTGACCTCAGGCGATGGCTCAGACAAGAGAACAGAGACAAACAGCAGATCAGAATCACTGGCACCAGTGGAGTCCGTTGAGGAGACCTCAGAAGCAGAGAGCATCTGCAACTGATTCTCCCCACTACGAGCAAGACAAGGTTTCTCTAAAACTGATGGCGTAGAAATAGAACAGAGTACTTGCCTGGACTTGAGCTCCACCACTGTCCAGAACTCCGACGATTTAGGCAGGGGCATCTCCGGTTCATCCGTCTGGGAGTTCATCCCCAACACAACCATCTCAGATGGGGAGGAGGAGGCAGACATTGGAACACCGTTACAGGCGGCAGTGGAGCCCGGTGAGGAGAATTCAGAAGCAGAGGGCATCTGCAACCGATTCTCCCCACCACGAGCAAGACAAGATTTCTCTAGAACTGGTGGTGCAGAAGCAGAACAGAGTACTTGCCTTGACTCGGGCTCTACCGCTGTCCAGGACTTCGGCGAATCAGGCTGGGACATCTCAGATCCATTCATCGGGGCGTCCATTCCCAACATGGTCACCTTGGATGAAGAAAGAGGATAAAACACCGGAACACAATTACCGACAGCAGTGGAGCCCGGCAAGGAGAACTCAGGAGCAGAGGAAATCTGCAACTGACTCCTCCCACCACAAGCTAGACAAGATTTCTCTAGATCTGAAGGTGTAATAACAGAACAGAGTACTTGCCTTGACTCAAGTTCCACCGCTGTCCAGGACTCCGGCGACTCTGCTGCGGCGACCCTGGCAGCAGGATGATGATGGTGGGTGGGTGCACCTGAAGGACCCCCAGGCATGACGGCCAACACAGGTGGAGTCTCCGACGTGACGGTTGATGATGGAAGTTGCCTCACCACTGGCGCTGACTCCTGTACCGCTGAAGCCAGGGGACACTCTCCTGTCGGCTCAGTCTTCAGGACACAGGGGGTGCTCTCCTCCCATCCAGGACATGGCTGCGGGGCTGAAACAGGCTGTTCCAGGGCCACAGGCCCCTCCGTTGTCCGAACATTCATGGGAAACAGGAGAGGACATGGGACATGCGGGTTAAGGAGAAGTTACAGCAGCAGACGATGAGGGTTCAGTTAAATTGGGCTGCTGTTGCTGAGCCTCACCACTGGGAATAAGGCAAGGCAGTTCATTTTTATATGTAGGAGAATGAAAAAACATTTGCCTTAATTCCTGGGGCGTGATAGTAGCTGCTGCTGCTGAACCAGACGATGTCCTCCCGGGAGTGGGGGAGGTCGTCTGGTGAGGAGGCGGAGACAGGCGAGACACCCGAGTCCGGGGACGCTGGTTTGTTGGTGCAGATGGTTTACTGGGCCTCCTCTCGCGGAGTGACTGCGGGGCTGAAGCAGATGGAACCCCAGCCCGAAGTAACGGAGCCAGGGAACGCCTCACCGATGGCACTGGGTCCTGCAGTGCCAAAACTGGGGGACACTTCTTTGTCGGCGCAGGCTTCGGGACACAGGGGACGCTCTTCTCCCATGCAGGATGTGGCCGAAGGGTTGGATCTAGACCCTCTGGAACCACAAACCCCTCCATCATCTGGCGGCTCCCTCCCAGGACCAGCGGGCACTCAGGAAACAAGGAGACGGACATGAGAGAAGCAGGTGAGGAGGAAATAACAGCAGCAGGCGGTGAGGACTCAGCTAAATTAAAAAAAAAAAAAAAAAAAAAAAGGGCTCCAGCTGCTGAGCCTCACTACCGGGAATAAGGCAAGATGGTTTATTTTTACATGTAAGAGAATGAAAAGAAACTTGCTTTAATTCCCGGGGCGTTATGGTAACTGCTGCTGCTTTACCTTTTACCTTGGCATTCGTTCGGAGAGCAAAGTAAGAATTTCATGTGGCATGTGGCATTTCTTAACTGTGCACATGATAATAAAGACTTTGAATCTTTGAATCACCGGGAGCGGTGGAGGTTGTCTGGCAAGGAAGTGGAGGTGTCTGCACCAGGGGATGCTCTTTCATCGGCTCAGGTACAAATGGACTTCAGGGAAGAGTGGAGGTTGACACTGGAGGGCGGCGTCTCGAGACTAGCAAATGGCGAGTGGCTAAAGACGTCTGTACCAGGGGACGCTTCTTCGTCAGCACAGGTACAGTAGGTGGATAGCTTCTCACCCACTCGCGGAATTTATGTTGAGACTTGGAAACGGAGGCAAGGAGAACCATGAGTCCTTGATACCTCCATAGGCTGGGGTATGCCTCAGTTACCTGTGCTGTGCTGTCCTGACATTTCAGGGCTGCTTCGGGAGTGTGGGAGGCGTGAGCATCTGAGATAAAGTCCACCACTAATCTCGCAGCCCCACACTCCTCCTCATCCAGTCCCAACACACTAAAGTCTATACCTGCTGAGTCCATTGATGGTGTCATACTACCCGGTACTCCCTCCGGTAGAATCGGCAACTCAAAAAAGCCAGTAGGAAAAGCAGAGAAAGGGGGGAAAAAAAAGGCAAACCCACAGCTGCTGGTGTCTAAACTGGCACCGTCTTTCTGTCCTAAATTGGCCCCTCAGAGCAGAACGAAGACACCAAACGCCCATTGTGAGTTTGCAAGTCTAATAGTGAAAACACAAAAATAACAAAGACAAAACTTACACTAAACACAACCAGGAGGAGATACCAGTAGGCATATAGGAATGCCAGGGAAGACGGGGCTCACGTTTGGAGGATGAGGAAGAACAGCCTGGACGGGACCAGGCTGAGACGCATGGAAACGCCAGGAGGACAGGAAGGAAAGAAGCTAAGTCCAAGATGGAGCACACCTGTACGGAAACACACAGTACATTGTGAAACGAAAACGACGCTGTGCTGAGGAGCAGCACAGCTGTCTTTAAATAGAGCAAAATAACTAGACATAAATGATTAAAGGTGTGGGTACAAGAGTGAGGAATAATCAGATAACCTGATGACAGCTGTGATGGTCTGGGAACTTGAGCTGCAAGAGGAAGTAAACAATACACGCTGTCAAAGTAAAAGCACAAACCGGGCTGAATTTAAATCACAATAAGGACTAGAGAATGATGATAACCAACCAAGGTGAAAACAAGAGAAAATACAAAACCAAGAGATACTAATAATATAATATTCGAAAATACCAACATACGAAAAAGGGAACTGAATGCAAAGGTGAAGGTAGGCTCATGTCTAAGAACAGGCAGAAATAATAAACTATGAAACTGAATGGTAACGGATGCATAATGAAAATGACAGAATAATAATAACAAAACTAAGAACAGAAACAAAAACCACTGGCAAACTGAAACTCACTTAATACATCCAAACCCAAACATGAAGTCAACAATAAAACTGAGACGAGAAAATGCAGAAAATAATCAGACACAATCTAAAAGCATGAGCACGGTACTCCCCACTGTGCTCAGCATCATGACAGGAGGCACAGGAGGCACACATGACCAGGTAACAATAGTCAAAATTGATTTCTGCCTGTCCTGAAATACTTAACACATAATAGGTATTAAGTAGGCCTGCTGCTTCATAGTGGCATAGACTATTACAAGGCTGAGTATACTGTAGATTTGGTAAATCAGGGAAATAATTTTTAAATTTCCTTTAAAAATGAAAAAGCGGACATTGGAGACAACTCCCCGTACTGATGGCCTGACAGTCTTATAATAAAAAGATTTTTAAAAAAAAATCCTTATACGGGCAGAGATCACCCCCCCCCCCAATGTAAGAAACAAAGTTATGCGCTTGGCCCTAAACCATTCACAGCTTTATAAACCAACAGCAGTATTTTGAAATCTATTCTTTGACAGACAGGAAGCCATTGTAAAGATCTGAGTACTGGAGTTATATGATCTACTTTCTAGGTCTCAGTGAGGACTCGAGCTGGAGCGTTCTGAACTAACTGCAGCTGTCTGATGGACTTTTTAGGGAGACCTGTAAGGACAGCATTACTGGGTGTAATAAAAGCAGAATAATTCAAAGCCACTGTTCACTGGACTTGGAAGCCATGTCCTTTCTGTGTAGGCGCTTCTATTTACCCTGCGAGCTAACGGCAGTAAATGTAACAGCTGTTTACGTCCGTCCAGATGCTAGCGTTAGCTTAGCACTCAGTCACCTCCAGCACATTGTTAGCAGGCAGCAGAAAGATCACCCAACGTGGTCCACATTGTTGCAGGAGATTTTAACAAAGCATGCTCTCTTATACTTCCGGATACCGGGGCTGAGCGTGTTTAATTGTTTTTTTTTAAAAATCTCAGCTGCATCATAGTGAATTGTGTTAAACATGCTTACAGAAGGCAGGCATGCCTTACATCATTTGAAAGCTTAGAATTTCATCTATTTAGTTATTAAAACAGATTTTGGAAAAATGATAACACTGGATTGAAATATAACTTTTAACTAGGTAACGTTAGCATGAGCTCGAACGAGTGACTTACCTAAAGTAGCTTGTTGCCATCCCAGAATCAATGATTGTTCCACAAATACGGTCCATTTGTATTGCAAAGGGTCCAATATATCCATCTGAGTAATATTTATATTTTCATCTTGATGACGACGGGGAAAACTGACCATAAATAGACCATAAAACTGCCGAAAATCGACCAAAAACAGTTAGCTTTGTAAGCTAGAAATGTATCTCTGGACTTCCGGTTATGGCTGCCACGTAGGACGGACGTGTCTCGCTCTGCTCTGCTCCTGGAGAAAAAAAATCGGCAAATAACTCTCTCATTTGGGACAGAACGTATCTCAGCATTTGGGCGAGGATATGTCGGCGAAGCCTAAGGCTGGAAAACCAGGAAAAGGAAAAAGCGAGCCGCCGAAACAGTCCAAATTAACGGACTTTCAGGTCTGTGACGCAGCAAACAAAACTCCATATATGGCGGAGGAGGCTGGCAACGGTACGATGTCTGCGCGGGGAGGCGCAGATGCGCTGATGGCTGCCATGAGTTCAATGAGAGCGGACTTTTCCTCTAGATTTGATGGGATTATGACAGCGTTGGAAGGAATAAGAAAGGAATTGGGTGACTGTGTAGAACGAACGGCGCAGATGGAGCTCCGTCTCGCTAGTGCTGAAGATGACGTCACCCGTCTTCAATTAAAGGTGCGCACTTTGGAAAAAAAAAAAAATCTCTGGAAGATAATATTTTGGATTTGGAATCTCGGTCAAGACAGAATAATTTGAGGCTGGTGGGTCTTCCAGAGGAATCAGAAGGTCGGGACGTATGTTCCTTTCTGGAAAAGTGGATTCCGGAGGTGCTGGGCAGCGAGGAGTTGCAATCAGCAGTGGTTCTGGAAAAAGCACATCGTATTGGCCCACGGAGAGATAAGGGACCGCCGAGGACCTTAATTATGAAGTTTCTTAGCAACAGAGACAGGATGAAGATCTTCAACGCTGCACGTGCTAAAGGAGAGATTAAACACCAGGACCAGCAGGTGCGGTTCTACCCAGATTTGGCCACAGGAATCCAGCAATTGAGGAAGCAGTTTGATCCCATACGTAAGGAGCTGCGCAACCTTGGGATTCGTCATGGTGTAATCTATCCTGCGAGACTGCTGACCACGTATGAGGGCAGAACCCACATCTTCAAGACCCCAGAGGAGGCGCAGGAGTTCATCAAGAAGATCAAAGAAGAAGAAGAGACTGGTGGGAGCTAAGCATGAACAAAATATAAGGTAGAATAATTAAGCATTTGCACAGGCATCTGACTGACTTGAAGTAAATAGTAAGTTTACAAAATATAGATTGTATTATATATTAAAAAAACAAAACAAAAACAAAACAAACAAAAAAAAAAACTATGATGTACAAAGTTGTTAAAAATTTTGGAGTTAAGTTGGAAAACTACAGAGGAGAGTTAATGTTACGTCATTAAAAGCAGTAGAGTTAGGGTGATTGGGAGGATGAAGAAGGAGTGGCTTAGGCTGTTCCCCGTGGGTGTGGAACGGTCGATGGCTATATCGGGAGACAGAATTTTTCTTTTGATTTTGGGGGGTTTGCCACAAGTGTGGGAAGGGGAAATTTGTTTGTGTGTAGTTTGTAGGATGAATGTTCAACCACTCATGTTTTTGCTTCTCTGTATGAGCATGTTTACACTGCAAGGTAATCCCAAACTCTCTATTGATCATGGACCAAAGTGTTAATCTTAATTTAACTTCATGGAATTGCAGAGGTCTACAAAATTTAAAAAAACTTAAACAAGTTATGAATAAAATAAAGGACATGGGTTCAAGAATTGTGTTTTTACAAGAAACTCATCTGATAGAGGAGGATGTTAAAAGAATTAGGAGTAGATGGCAGGGAAGTGTATTCACCTCTTCATTTTCATCCCGAGCCAGGGGAGTTATGACTCTCATACATAAATCAGTTCCTTTTCAAGTGAAAAATGTAATTGGAGACAAATTTGGAAGATATGTAATCATTCAAGGTTCTTTGCTATTAGAAAATATAAATCTTGTGAACTTATATGGTCCCAATATAGATGATCAGAAGTTCTTTGCTAATTTATTTCTCATCTTATCATCACTTACAGGGCAACATATAATAGCAGGGGATTTTAATTGTACATTGAATCCAGGTGTGGATAGATCAACAGGACTGGATTGTACGCACATTGGATGTAGGATGACTATTAATCATTTTATGAAAGAATTGAGATTGTTAGACATATGGAGAGAAATGAAACCACAAGTTAAAGCCTATTCTTGTTATTCCAGTACCTACAAGACATTCTCACGTATTGATTATTTTTTGATTTCCACAGAATTAAGGTCCAAGGTTCAAAACTGCTTTTATAATAACATCGTGATCTCTGATCATGCACCCTGTTGTCTAATATATGTAGATAAAAAATTGACAAAGGAATCAGGCAGATGGCAATTTCAGCATAAATGGCTTCAGGATGAGGAATTTGTCAAGTATATAGAAAAACAGATAGACGAGTTCTTTGACATCAATACTACACAAACATCAGCATGTGTAAAGTGGGAGGCTTTCAAAGCTTTTATTAGGGGACATATTATTAGTTATACAGGATCAAAATCTAAGAAGACTCGAGAGGAGAGAGCTAAATTGGAACATAAAATAAAAAGTCTTCAGGAAAAAGTGTATGCAGGAAGAGATCCAAGGTTGGAGAATGAATTACTGATTTTGAGAGCTGAATACGACAAAAAATCAGCGAATAGAGCTGCCTCGAGTCTTCTAAGATTGAAACAATCTTTTTATGAACAAGGTGAAAAATCAGGAAAATTATTAGCATGGCAGATTAAACAATTGGAAATTAAAACACCAATAACCAGTATTATAAGTAACGGACAGGTAGTTATAGATCCTTTAGAAATTAATAGAGCCTTTAGAGATTACTATGAAAAATTATATGATACCAAAAATGAACCTGATTTAACAAAACTAAATGGGTTTTTGAACAAACTATCTATACCGTGTATTCCAAATGAAAACAGGGAGATATTGGAGTCTAAAATTAGTCAAGAAGAAGTTGGGCTAGCCATTGATAATATGAAATCAGGAAAAAGTGCAGGACCAGATGGTCTTCCAGTTGACCTTTATAAAAAATTTAAGAATAAATTAATAAAACCTTTTTTGGAAATGGTTTTAGAAGCATTTCAAAATAATAATTTACCATCATACATAAATAATGCCTTAATTATACTGCTGCCAAAACCAGGTAAGCCCTCTAATAAATGTGAAAATATGAGACCAATAAGCCTATTAAACGCCGACCTTAAGGTAATCTGTAAAATTTTAGCAAGACGAATACAAGAAATTTTACCAAATATTATTAATCGAGATCAGAATGGCTTTATAAAGGGTAGACAAGGCTTCCATAATGTAAGAAGACTATTTAATATTATTTATTTTAATAAAGAAGCACCGGATACAGCTCTCCTATCATTGGACGCCGAAAAGGCCTTTGATAGAGTTGATTGGCCCTTTCTTTTTGAAGTCCTACAAAGGTTTGGACTTGGAAATAATTTCATAAAATGGGTTCAAATAATATACAATAATGCTACAGCAGAAATCCTAACAAATAACAATATTTCAAAACCAATAAAAATCAATAGAGGATGTCGACAAGGCTGTCCACTTTCACCTTTACTGTTTACTATGGCAATTGAACCTTTAGCGATAGCGATACGTTTATATTCACAAATATATGGAATTAAAGTTGGACCAACAGAACATAAAATCTCCCTGTACGCCGATGATATAATTTTGTTTATGTCGAATCTAAAAAAATCAATTCCAACCTTGTTGAATTTAATAAAGAATTTTGGGGAAATATCAGGATATAAAATAAATAAAACTAAATCTTCAATATTAATGCTAAATGAGACCCAGAGAAATTACCCAGCCCCTGAGGTAAATCAATTCAATGTTGTAAATCAGTTTAAATATTTAGGAATCCAAATTATGCCTAAGCTAGAATCAGTCGCCAGTGTCAACTATGAAGCCTTAATGTCAGATATCAATGAGTTAACTCAGAGATGGATGTCACTACCAATGTCGATGATCGGGAGAATCAATATACTTAAAAGTAATATTTTACCTAAAATACTTTATTTATTTCAATACATTCCCTTATCACCACCTTTAGATCTATTCTCAAGAATAAAAAAAAAGTTAGTGGAATTTATATGGAACAACAGGAGGGCTAGATTACGTTTGTCTTTATTATATTTACCATTTGATCGTGGAGGTCTGAAATGTCCAAATTTTATGTTGTATTATTGGTCGGCACAACTGAGGTCTATGACATATTATTTTTCATCAAATGATCTCCCTCACTGGACTGAAATGGAATCATACAATTTACCTTTACCTCTTCCCATATTCATATACTCAGATTCGGCAAAAAAATTACAAAAACAAGTTAAAAATCCATTTGTAAAGCATATGATCAAAATATGGTGTGAAGCTAAAAACTATTTAAAAGAACCACAGTTATTGTCACAATTTAGTCCAATATGGGGTAATCAATATTTTAAACCAGGGAGAGCGGACGCTGTATTTAAAGTATGGAATTTAAAAGGGATACAAAAGATTCAGGATTTATATTTGCCATGTGCAGACAACATAATGTCTTTTGAAGAGCTGAGGATCAAATTTAATCTCAATAGAACACATTTTTTAAAATATCTTCAACTTAGAAACTTTATTCGATCAAATCAAAATAAAGCTCTCACTCGACCTATTTATTCATCCTTGGAAAAAATGATGATGAAAGATAGTAAAAGAAAGGGTATTATTTCAGAGTTTTATAACTCATTGACACTATCTTCAAGTGAAAATTCACTGAAAAGATTAAACTACTGGAAAGAAGATCTGCAAATTGAAATTTCAGAGGAACAATGGGAATTGGCTTGTACAGAAGCTCAAACCAAATCAATAAATGCACGCCTTAAATTGATACATTTCAAATGGTTAATGCGGATGTATGTTACACCGGAGGAGTTAAATAGATATAACAAAAATATACCAGATACATGCACAAAATGCATGGAAAGTAAAGGAACCCTATTTCATTGTTTATGGGAATGTAGATTAATAAGAATGTTTTGGGAAGAGGTGAGGGTAACAATTGAAAAAATAATCTCAAAACAAATCATATTGAATCCTAAACTGTTTTTGTTGGGTCTGTACCCAGAAAAGCATAATTTTAATAAAAGTGAAAGAACATTCATAGACCTCAGTTTGCTTAATGCCAAAAAATGTATTGCACTATTATGGAAAAAGACTCATAGACCAGATGTGACTCAGTGGTTAAGACAGATGTTAACAAACCTTCCATTAGAAAGAATAACATATATACTGAAATCAAAGGAAATTGTGTTTGAGAATATATGGAGACCTTTTATTGATTATGTAAAAAATTTAAACATAACTCTTGAAGAAGAAGGTGAATGATGTGTGTGGACCTTGTAAATTCCAAACTGGTGAACATAATATGTATACTTATGTATTGGATTGTCTAGACTAAACAGAGGAGCATTGTTGAAGACTTGATTTTGTTGGTGGTTGTTGGTGTTTTTAGTGCATTTTTTTTTTTTTTTTTGTAGTACTTTAGTGTTAGTGTTTGATTGTTTGTATCATGTTTGTTAAAAAAAAAAAAAAGGTTCAATAAAGATATTGTGGAAAAAAAAAGAAATGTATCTCTGCCAGGAGGTTGAACCAGAAAAAGAATCCTCCCCATCTGGGTTGGGATGGATCATGCTCAGGAGAGCTTGGCAGCTCATTTGACCCAATAGAGCCTCCATTTTTTGATTGACAGCTGTGGAAACCCAATGAGTGATAAAAGTCCATGAAGATCCAGCCTTATTGCTAATGGGAACACAACGAGCCAATTATATCAGAGTAAGCAAATGATGAATGTGTGGCTTAGCCAACAAATTTCTGAATTCAGGGATACCTCACAAGGGGCCCATTCAGCTTTGTTGCCCCTGCGACAGTGCTGCATAATGCAGGTGCGTAAAAGCTAGCGTAAACCAGTCTGTGAATCCAAGAAAGAAGCGTTGTAACATCACTCACCGTTTGGAAAAATGGCAAAAATTAACATGGAACATCGAAGAAATTATTGATTACTTGACCCGGTCATTAGCTGAAGAATCATGGGGTGGGGGGGGCATGACACCGTTTGGCACAATTTGAAGACGCCTGACAAAAAGGTGTGCAATATAGTCATTTCTTGTCCTATTGTTACCAAATTTTTACCTGAACTTCATAATACTTGGTTCTACATTCCTATTATATTTTCCAGCCAGTATATAACAGCTGTATGTTATTTTCAGGCATTTGTGTCTAAAAAAAAACACCCAGGCAAGCTTTTATTTCTTCAAACTTTGTATGCTTGCAGTGTATCCGGAAAGTATTCACAGTGCTTTACTTTTTCCACATTTTGTTATGTTACAGCCTTATTCCAAAAGGGATTAAATTCATTTTTTTCCTCAAAATTCTACACACAGCACCCCAAAATGACAATTTGAAAAAAGTTTTTTTTTTAAATTTTTGCAGATTTATTAAAAACTAGAAAAGCACTCGGAGAGCGCAGACCTCCGCCAAGCGCCACAGTTCCCCCCATACAGTGTTTGTGTGTACGTTTTCAGATTCCTTGAGCATGCAAACATATGACTAGCAATTGGATTCACAATGATTATTTGTTTGTTTGACAGGGACAGTGCAATAAACATAGATAATTAATCAATGACAATCAATCTGTTAGTGATAGGATTAGTGGTTCAGTATTAAAAGCATTGCCTCCTTGGCGGAGGTAATAAACTGAAGTGTTGCTGTTGTGTCCATCTCCTCCAGTGACGGATGCAGATTGGGTAGACAATTAATCAATGACAATCAATGTGATAGTGATAGGATTAGTGGTTCAGTATTAAAAGTATTGCCTCCTTGGCAGAGGTAATAAACTGAAGTGTTGGTGTGTCCATCTCCTCCACTGACGGATGCAGATTGGGTAGACAGGTTGCCGTGGGTTTTATATTATATTATTGGGGTTGCGCTCTGCAGCAAAACAGAATTTAGAAGCTTCCCCGGCAGAGAGCTCGTTTTTGCGCAGCGCCTATGGTTGGCCGCTGAATTTCTGCCAAATGCGCAGCACCTATGGCTGGGCGGGGAATTTCTGCCAAATAATCCGGCGGCGGACAGCTGCGCGTGTCAGGTGTTGCAGCTGCGCGCAAACACAGGCATGCTGGCGGGCCCAGGCCACCAGTATTTTCCGCGTGCTTTTGTGCCTAAAACGTTGAAGAACGCGGAGTTTGTGTTGCAGACACGACGACCAGCGCCCTCCATTGTGCCTGTGCACAAGTTGAAAATGGCCGTATGTCACAGTGTTAAAAAATGCTTTAAAAAATTCCTGTATCCAGACGGTGATCCGGATCATCCCCAAAATTTAATCAGTTCTTCCTTGTACCATTTCCAACAACGCCTGAAAGTTTAATGGAAATCCGTCCAAGACTTTTTGAGTTATCTTGCTAACCAACAGACAAACAGACAGACAGACAGACAGACAGACAGACAGACAGACAAACACACAGACAAACCCCGGCAAAAACATAACCTCCTCCTGGCCTTTCGGCCTGGCGGAGGTAATAAAAAACTAAGAAATCACATGTACATATGTAAGTATTCACAGCCTTTACTCAGTACTTTGTTGATGCACCTTTGGCAGCAATTACAGCCTCAAGTCTTTTTGAATATGATGCCACAAGCTTGGCACACCTGTCTTGGGACAGTTCCGCCCATTCCTCTTTGCAGCACCTCTCAAGCTCCATCAGGTTGGATGGGAAGCGTTGGTGCACAGCCATTTTCAGATCTCTCCAGAGATGTTCAAGTCTGGGCTGTGGCTGGGCCACTCAAGGGCATTCACAGAGTTGTCCTGAAGCCACTCCTTCGATATCTTGGCTGTGTGCTGTGGGTCGTTGTCCTGCTGAAAGATGACCCATCGCCCCAGTCTGAGGTCAAGAGTGCTCTGGAGCAGGTTTTCATCCAGGATGTCTCTGTACATGGCTGCATTCATCTTTCCCTCTATCCTGACTAGTCTCCCAGTTCCTGCTGCCAAAAAACATCCCCACAGCATGATGCTGCTGCCAACACTGGCGTGGTTATGAACGGTGCCTGGTTTCCTCCAAATATGACGAATGGCATTCACGCCTAAGAGTTCAATCTTTGTCTCATCAGACCAGAGAATTTTGTTTCTCGTGGTCTGAGAGTCCTTCAGGTGCCTTTGGGCAAATTGCAGGTGGGCTGCCATGTGCCTTTTACTAAGGAGTGGCTTCCATCTGGTCTCTCTGCCATAAAGGCCTGATTGGTGGATTGCTGCAGAGATGGTTGCCCTTCTGAAAGATTCTCCTGTCTTCACAGAACAACGCTGGAGCTCTGACAGAGTGACCATCGGGTTCTTGATCACCTCCCTGGCTAAGGCTCTTCTCCCCCAATCACTCAGTTTAGACGGCTGGCCAGCTCTAGGAAGAGTCCTGGTGGTTCCAAACTTCTTCCATTTACAAATGATGGAGGCCACGGTGCTCATTGGGACCTTCAAAGCTGCAGAAATTTTTCTGTACCCTTTCCCAGATTTGTTCCTTAAGACAATCCTGTCTCGGAGGTCTATAGACAATTCCTTTGACTTCATGCTGGATTTGTGCTCTGACATGCACTGTCAACTGTGGGACCTTATATAGACAGGTGTGTGCCTTTCCAGATCATTTCCAATCAACTGAATTTACTACAGGTGGACTCCAGTTAAGCTGTAGAAACATCTCAAGAATGATCAGTGGAAACAGGATGCACCTGAGCTCAATTTTGAACTTACATTGCAAAGGCTGTGCGTACTTACATATGTCCATGTGATTTCTTAGTTTTTTATTTTTAATACATTTGCCAAAATCTAAAAAAAACCCAACCTTTTTTCATGTTGTCATTATGGGGTGCTGTGTGTAGAATTTTGAGGAAAAAATTACTTTAATTCCTTTTGGAATAAGGCTGCAACATAACAAAATGTGGAAAAGTGAAGTGCTGTGAATACTTTTAGGATGCACTGTAGATCGCTGTTACTCAGTGGCTGAAGCGCTTACAGGGATTCTGACTGTTTTACTAAAAAAATTTAGAGTGTTTTCTTTTGAATGAGACCAACCCCATGAAGAAAGTGCAAGGGGCTGAAAAGCAGCTTTCAGTTTAGTTTGGGTATGTTTTTCAGGTGCTTCGAAGGGAAATGGGCTCGAATATTAAGGGGTTTACTGTGATTATGTGTGTAATTATGTATGTAATTGGTGAAATTTGGGGACTGTACTCCCCAAATTCCACCAACATGTTAAGTATCCCACAAGAGGGGAAAGAACACTGGATCATGTTTACAGCAATGTTAAGCATGCCTACAGAGCCGCCCTCCTCCCTTACCTTGGACAATCAGACCATCTCTCCCTGCTTGTAATACCTGCTTACCCCCCCCCCCCCCAGGAAGAGTTCCCCCCCAACCAAACAAACAATTAAAACCTAGCCTGAAAATGCTCTCCTCCAGCTACAGGACTGCTTTAGCTGCACAGACTGGAACATCTTTAAACAGCAGGACCTGGACTCCACACTGAGTCTGTCCTCTTCTACATTAAATGCTGTGTAGAAAATGTGACAGTCACCAAACACATCCAGGTCTTTTCAAACCGGAAACCCTGGATGACCAATGCGGTCCAGGCTCTGATTAGAGCTTGCAACTCAGCCTTCAGGCAGAGGGACAGCTGTCTGTACAGCACTGCCAAAGCCAACCTGAAAACAGGCATAAAACACACTAAGAATGCCTACAGGAGGAAGGTGGAGGGCCTCCTCACAGACAACAACCTCAGACAAGATATGGAGAGGCATACAGGCCTGGATAATGATAATGTTTTATCGGGCTTTTATTGAATCTGATTTATCCTTTTCCTTAGTGTCATGGTTTGGTCAGATAAAACTGAAACAGAGGAAATCCTTGGATCAGGTAGTTAGATGGTCCAGTCGTTTGCTTGGTGAGTCACAGCTGAGCCTGTACACCAGACAGGTACAGAGGATTGCTGCCTCCATTTTAAATGATGACTCCCACCCTTTGCACTGCCACTTTCAGCTTCTTCCCTCCAGACGGAGGTTTGCTGTCCCAAAAAGTAAAACCCAGCGCGACAAAAACAGCTTTGTTCCTGCTGCTGTCAAAGAGTTGAACAAGTTTTAACAATATATTGCACATAATTTAGTTACCAATTTATTAACTTCATTTTATATTTACTTATTTTTGTAGGTTCTTTATTTGGGTTCTAAATCTTTTATTGGGTGTTAAACTTTTGAGTTTTTAACCTTTTTGACTAGTCTTTAACTTTTTAATATGACCCTTCTCTCTTATCTCTCTGTTTTTTCTCTCATCTCATTGTCTTATGTCCTGATTGATGGAGCCTTGAGTATTTTTATCATGTTTATAGTCAGCTTCATGTGTGCCTGCGTTTGTGTTTATGTTGAATGTAATTGTGGTTTGTAAATATGGATGCCACCTGACTGCAAAACAAATCTACCTATGGGTACAAATAAAGTAACCTGAACCTGAACTTGAACAGGCCCTCACCAACTACAAGGGCCAGTGCCCCCCAACATCGGACAGCAGCCTCATTCTGGCAGAGAAGCTTAACAGCTTCTTTGCCTGGTTTGAGCTCACCTCACCTACAGGGAGAACCGGTCTATGGGAGACGCCATCGCCACCACATTCAACAGAGTGCTGAGCCACCTGGAGAACCAAGGAGCTATGTGAGGATGCTCTTTGTGGACTACAGCTCAGCTTTCAACACCATCATCCTGGACATCCTGATCAATAAACTGCACCTCCTTCAGACCCCACCCCCCCACCTGCTCTTGGATAAAGAATTTTCTCACCAACCACCCACAAACAGTCAGACTGGGCCCCCACCACTCCTCCACACTGTCTCTCAGCACTGGCTTCCCCCAGCGCTGTGTGTACACCTTTGACTGTATTCCAACCCACCCAACCACCATCATCGTGAAGTACACGGACAATACCACCTTAGTTGGGCTCATCACCGGTGACGATTAGAAGGCATACGGGGCGGAGGTAGAGAATCTGCTGCTGTGGTGTCAAGCAAACAACCTGAAACTGAATGTCCATAAAACCAAAGAACTCATACTGGACTTCAGAAATAACAGACAGGACCCCCCCCCCCCCCTTCCCTTCTCATAAATGGCGACCACATGGAAACCGTCCCCACCTTCAGGTTCCTGGACACCCACATCTCCTCTGACCTCTCCTGGTCTGTCAACATCAAGGCCCTGGTGAAGAAAGCCCAGCAGCAGCTGCACCGCCTCTGTGTTCCGAGGAAGAACTACCTGGACCAGAAGCTACTGCTGGCCTTTTACCACTGCTCAGTGGAGAGCGTGCTCACCTACTTTTTGGGTGTGTGGTATGTCGGCTCCATGGCCGAGAACAGGAAGGCTGTGCAGGGGGTCATCAACACTGCCCCCCAAAAAAATCATTGGCGGCCCTCTGCCCTCCCTGGAAGACATCTCCAGGTCCTCCTGTCTCAGAAGGATCAAGGTCATCACAGGAGACCCCTCACATCCCACCCACCACCTGTTTGACCTGCTTCCCTCTGGATGACGTTTCAGATCAATCAAGTCCCACACCTCCAGACTGACAAACAGTTTCTTCCCCCACACCATCCAAACTGCAAACAGTCAGAGACCCCACCCCCACCCTCCGAACACGCACATGCACAGAACTGAGGACCTTTTTAATTATCACAATAACACACCTGTCTTTGCACTCCACACTTTCATGTATATTGACCCATCTGTGAAACCACTACTACTGTATGTATATTTTCCATAATCCTTCGGCCATTTTACTCAATCGTGTGTTCAATTGTGTGTTGTGCACTCTGCACTCTTACACACGTGGACAAAATTGTTGGTACCCCTCTGTTGATGAAAGAAAAACCCACAGTGGTCACAGAAATAACATGAATCTGACAAAAATGGTAATAATTAAAAAGTCTATGAAAATTAACCAATGAAAATCAGACAGTGCTTTTGAATTGTGGTTCAACAGAATTATTTTAAAAAACACTCATGAAACAGGCCTGGACAAAAATGATGGTACCCTTAACTTAATATTTTGTTGCACAACCTTTTGAGGCAATCACTGCAATCAAACGATTTCTGTAACTGTCAATGAGACTTCTGTACCTCTTGGCAGGTATTTTGGCCCACTTCTCATGAGCAAACTGCTCCAGTTGTCTCAGGTTTGAAGGGTGCCTTCTCCAGACGACATGTTTCAGCTCCTTCCACAGATGTTCAATAGGATTTAGATCAGGGCTCATAGAAGGCCACTTTAGAATAGTCCAATGTTTCGCTCTTAGCCATTGTTGGGTGTTTTTAGCTGTGTGTTTTGGGTCATTATCCTGTTGCAAGACCCATGACCTGCGACTGAGACCAAGCTGTCTGACACTGGGCAGCACATTTCTCTCTAGAATACCTTGATAGTCTTGAGATTTCATTGTGCCCTGCACAGATTCAAGACACCCTGTGCCAGATGCAGCAAAGCAGCCCCAAAACATAACAGAACCTCCTCCATGTTTCACAGTAGGGACAGTGTTCTTTTCTTGGCATGCTTCATTTTTGCATCTGTGAACATAGAGCTGATGTGCCTTGCCAAAAAGTTGCAGTTTTGTCTCGTCTGTCCATAGGACATTCTCCCAGAAGCTCTGTGGTTTGTCAACATGCAGTTTGGCAAATTCCAGTCTGGCATTTTTATGATTTGTTTTCAACAGTGGTGTCCTCCTTGGTCGTCTCCCATGAAGTCCACTTTGGCTCAAACAACAATGGATGGTGCGATCTGACACTGATGTACCTTGACCTTGGAGTTCACCATGAATGTGTTTAGAGGTTGTTCTGGGCTCTTTTGTTACCATTCGTATTATCCGTCTCTTCCATTTTTCATCAAGTTTCTTCCTGCAGCCACATCCAGGGAGGTTGGCTACAGTCCCCTGGATCTTAAATTTCTGAATAATATGTGCAGCTGTAGCCACAGGAACATCAATCTGGTTGGAGATGGTCTTATAGCCTTTACCTTTAACATGCTTGTCTATAATTTTCTTTCTAATCTCCTGAGACAACTCCTTCCTTTGCTTCCTCTGGTCCATGATTAGTGTGTACCACACTAAACATGTCATGTGTTTAATCATGTGTTCTATAAACTGACTTCACTTGACTGGGTGCTTGCGTTTTGCGCCATTTAGTGGACTGAAAATACCATTGATTAACCGATAACCCAAAAGTATATGTGTGCGCATTTTTTTTAAATTAAAGATCGATCCGTGCATTTATGGATCGATGCATTGTCGTCAGTGCCAAGTGTTGCGATCTATCACTGAATCAATCTCTTTTCCCACCCCTAAGTGTAGCTCACACCATCCTGCTGTCCATCTTGTGGATCTCAATTTTGCTGATGATATTGCTCTTCTTGAGGACACCGTCATCTCTGCTGACGCCCTTCTACATCGTATTGAGCTCACTGCCAAGTCCGTCAGCCTTCAGTTGAACGCAAGCAAAACAAAATGGATGCACTTAAACCTGATGTCTGTCCAGGACCTGCACATACTTGACAGCTCTATTATCAAGAGAGTTGATGACTTCCAATATCTTGGTAGCTACACAAATACTGCACAAGACATTGAATGCAGAAAGGCTAAGGCCTGGGGAGCTCTCAATGCCCTCTCCAAAATCTGGGCTGCTCCCCTGTCCAGAGACACAAAAATAAAGGTGTTTAAAGCATCTGTTGAATCCATCCTTATCTATGGATCGGAGTCTTGGTCACTGGCCAAAACACAAGCGCAGTCCTTGAACGGCATGTACGTATACCAGAATGCTAAGAGGTGTTCTTAGCGTCAGCTGGCAGGACCATTGGTCAAATGATCTACTTTACGGCTCCCTCCCAAGGCTCTCGAACATCATAGCCAAGTGTCGGATGGCGCTATGCGGTCATGTCCTCCGCCACGACCAGCCAGCTACTTTCAGTATTACTCTGTGAACCTGAAGTGAGACGTAAAGTACCACCCTAAAAATGGTCCTAGAGAGAGACACTGGGATACCAGCTGGAAACCTTAGGGCGGCTGTGCTAGACGGGCAGGCCTGGAAACGGATATCATTTCAAGTCACCGGCTTGCCGGAAGACTGACTTACTGAAGTGTAGCCGACTACTAATTGAAGGGTCAGTGGTTCAATTCCCACGCTGTCTGCAGTCTGCATGTCGAAGTGTCCTTGAGCAAGACAGTGAACCCCCAGTTGCTCCTGGTGGGTCAGCGCCGGTGCATGGCGGCTCTGCCGCCATCACTGTGTGCATGTGTGTGTGAATGGGTGGATAGCAGGATTTTTAAAGTGCTTTGGTCATCCAGAGATGACTAAAAAGCGCTAGAGTGGTGTGAAAAAGTGTTTGCCCCCTTCCTGATTTCTCATTTTTTTGTATGTTTGTCACACTTAAATGTTTCAGATCATCAAACAAACTTAAATATTAGACAAAGATTACACAAGTAAACACAAAGTGTAGTTTTTAAATGAAGGTATTTATTATTATTTAATATAATAATAATAATTATTATCATCTAATTATTATTTAATATAATTATTATATTATTATCTAAAATTTAAATTTGTTTGATGATCTCAAACATTTAAGTGTGACAAACACAAAAAACAATGAGAAATCAGGAAAGGGGCAGGCACTTTTTCACACCACTGTATATACAGTAAGTAAAGGTTATTTACCATTTTCAAAATGCAGTGTGAGATATTTTGAGTGTACTAAATAGTGAATGAAATTATTATTTAAGATTGCGAACAGGACTACAAAATGGTTGATTCACTATATCCGATGCTATGTAGGGAACAAGTGAACATTTTTAACACAGTGCGCACTAACCTGAACCAAAAGTTAGCCATTAGCGCAACGCTAACTGAAGAGATTCATTCACGATGTCACTCATTTTAATGTCTAATTAAATATAATCTATGGTCCAAATGTACGTGTTGTATTACATTGTATTACAAAAATACTCTAGCAAATTGATTTGAACATTCAGAATGAAATAAAATGACGAGCTAGAGGCTTGAAGTGCTAAAGACAGGGTGGAACAGTTGTTTTGTGTTTTAAGTTCCGCCATAACAGGAATTGTCATGGGGGCGTTAATTTGCATTAATATTTTTTAATCTATTAATTGAAGTACCAGAATTAATTGTGTTAATATTCCCAGCACTAATTTTTACAATTTTGTTATGCCTTGGTGAACGGAGGGACACAGTAATCACTCAATGCATCTGTGTGTGTCTGTTCGCCTATCTGTTTCAGCTCGTCCGGTCAAAATTAGGTGGTACTAAAGGCTTGTATCATTGTATCACCATTTTTTCTTGACTTTTAATTTGTCAGAATTTCCAGATAAGGCTTTGTTTTCAAAATAAACACAAATTTAACTCACCTATACCATCAATGGAGCCGGGAAAAAAGGCACTGTAATAACTATGCTGGGCCACTAGAGGTGGCAGTGCAGCTTTTTTACAGCACACAGATGACTTCCTGTCACAGTCGATTAGGACTGGGAGATATAACAAATATACTCATTGTATTGGTACATTTGGCTGCCTGCAATACATAAATCATAATCTCGCGGATACTCTAATATTTATCACATTAAAATGAGCTGCTGCTGCTGCAGGACAGGTTTGTCTGCAGCTTGCTGCTGAAGTCTGAAAGAAGTCTGACAGCGGAAGCGCTCTAGCTCACCGTGGCTGCCCCCCCCCACCCCCGTATGCTCACAGAGAAATCTTCACTGCAGTGAGCAGAGATGAAAAGGAAGATAGCAGAAAAAATGTAGGTTCACCATCAGCACAGGAAACAGGGTGTGTGTGTGTGTGGGGGGGGGGGGGATAAACATTTAAAGTCTGAACTCTGCATGTTTGTTCGCTAAGTGCAGAACTTAGCAAATGAACTTTCAAAATAAGAGCTCCTAGCTGGTCTTGCAACCATTCAAAATAAGAGCCAGTGGCTTGCCAAATAAACAACTAATGGAATCTAGACACATTTAAAAAAAGCGATAAATTATACTTCTGTCACTTATTAGACCGCCAAGTATTAACTATGTGTGGTAAACTGAAACATTTCTGCCCATGTAGATACACTTGATTACTTGATAATGTGAGTTCTGTTAACCTCTTGCGCTCTGTTGTACCGCAGGCGGGCAAGTCTCTGCGTCCCAGAGCACACGAGGGTGCTCTCGTGCACTCTCGTGTGCTCTAGGACGCACGAGGGCGCTGCCTCCAAGCGCGTACTGAAAAAAAAAAAAAGTTCTTCCACTACAGACACAGCCGCGAACAGATTAGTTCATCTGATTGACCTCTCATTCAACTAATAAGAGCCTTGAATTGGGTTTCTGAAACCTTGAAGAACCAATGACTGAAAACCTAGCAAGAAGGACCCGCCTACCAAAGCTGTGAATGCAGCGAGCCAATTGAAGCAGAGAAGTTTGCGAGCTGTTTTTTGTAAGGCTGGGTGAAGACAGACTGCTGCAGCAGATAAAAAAAAGGACCCGCAGGAAGAACCGTCACAGACCCAGCAGCACGAAGACCACCCACAAGTGCTACCTGTGTGACAGGGACAGCCATTCGCGCATCGGCCTCTTTAGTCACAGGCGGTGCTTTTTTTTTTTTTATTCGAGCAGAATAGACGTTTAGGATTCTCTTCCATGGTCATCATAGACCGACGGAGGCCGACGACGAAGGTTGTAAATCATTCGCCAAAACCGCAATCATGGAATTATGTTTTGACCGGGTCACGAGACCAGAACCACGAGCGGACCAGCGTTGCGGTCGTCTGACAAAAAGGAAGAGAAGTTCGCTAGGACAGTGCTGCTGTGAAGAGGTAAGGTGTTATAAGGTAAATTATTCTTTATCCCTGAAAATTGTAATCCAAAATGACTTTTGACCGATCGGTAAATTACAACTGTGCGGCGCATGAAGTCCGAAGTTCGTGCGCCGCGGTACACGGGTCGTGCGCCGCGCCCAGACCGTGAACGCCGCCCCCCACCCCCACCGCTACTCTTCTGTAGCGAGCGGGGGGGGGGGAGCCGCGGTGACTGCGCCGCTGTCGCCACATGACTATTCCGTCATGTAGCGATGGCCGATGTCCATCCTCTGTAGCGAGGGGGGGGGACAACCCCCCCCCCCCCCACACACACACACGCACACAGCCCTGAGTGTCACCTTTCATTAGAGCCCAAGATGAAACTTCTATATTGAATCATTCAAAAGTTACAGACGTTTTTCCAAACTGTGCCATTTGGCACAATTTGGCACAGTTCCAAAACGCCTGGGCACAACCTGAGGAAAAAGCTGTGTAATATATTCATTTTCTGTGGTATTGTTACAAAATTTTGACCTCAGCTGGATAACACTTGGTTCTACATCTCTGTTGCATTTTCCAGCCCCGATCTGAAGCTGTGGGTTATTTGCAAGCATTTGTATCCAAAAAAAACACCCAGGCCAAATTTATTTTCTTCAAGTTCAGTATGTTTAGATGACTGTAACTCAGTGGCCGGAGCACTTAGAGAGATTATGACTGTTTTGCCAAAAAATTCAAAGTGTTTTCTTTTAAATGAGACCAACCCCATGAAGATGCTGCAAAGGGTTGAAGAACAGCTTTTGATTTACTTTGGGCACGTTATTTTTTGGCATTTTTAGGGAAATTGACCAGAGTGCAAGGGGTTAAACAAAGAAAAAAATACACTTTGCTCAGTTACATATTGTTGTGAATTAATTTAACTAGTGCATTACCCGTAGAACACAAGTATTCCTGTCTGAAACAGGTATCTCAATTAGGCTTTATAAGCCCAAATGTAGGCTGTGTTTGAAAGTGGAATGCAAAGAGGGCTGCACGGTGGCGCAGTGGTTTAGCACTGTGGCAGTACAGTTTTACCCTCGGCCGGGGGATCGCGGGGATCATGAGATCGTGGGTTCGATCCCAGCCCCCGACCAACAGTGAGCTGTGTGGAGTTTGCATGTTCTCCCCGTGTTGCGTGGGTTTACTCCGGGATTTCTCCGGTTTCCTCCCGCATACCAAAAACATGCAGGTTTAGGGCGCTCGCGCACGCAGCGACTAGCAGCCGGTGGCTTGTCACCAGACTGCAAACCAAATCTACCTACGGGTACAAATAAGTAACAAAAAAAAAAAAAAAAAAAAAAAAAAAAAAAAAAAAAAAAAGAGGTGTGGGCTGTATATTGGTAATCACATGTTAGACTTTGACAAATATAAAAGGGAGTAAATAGCACTAAGATTTATTTGATTGTGTGAATATTAATTACAGAATACTTACAGTGGGGCAAAAAAGTATTTAGTCAGCCACCAATTGTGCAAGTTCTCCCACTTAAAAGATGAGAGAGGTCTCCAATTTTCATCATAGGTATACCTCAACTATGAGAGACAAAATGAGAAAAAAAAAATCCAGAAAATCACATTGAAGGTTTTTTAATGAATTAATTGGTAAATTCCTTGGTAAAATAAGTATTTGGTCACCTACAAACAAGCAAGATTTCTGGCCCTCACAGACCTGTAACTTCTTCTTTAAGAGGCTCCTCTGTCCTCCACGCGTTACCTGTATTAATGGCACCTGTTTGAACTCGTTATCAGTATAAAAGACACCTGTCCACAACCTCAAACAGTCAGACTCACCTCAAACAGTCAGACTCCAAACTCCACTATGGCCAAGACCAAAGAGCTGTCAAAGGACACCAGAAACAAAATTGTAGACCTGCACCAGGCTGGGAAGACTGAATCTGCAATAGGTAAGCAGCTTGGTGTGAAGAAATCAACTGTGGGAGCAATTATTGGAAAATAGAAGACATACAAGACCACTGATAATCTCCCTCGATCTGGGGCTCCACGCAAGATCTCACCCCGTGAGGTCAAAATGATCACGAGAACGGTGAGCAAAAATCCCAGAACCACATGGGGGGACCTAGTGAATGACCTGCAGAGAGCTGGGACCAAAGTAACAAAGGCTACCATCAGTAACACACTACGCCGCCAGGGACTCAAATCCTGCAGTGCCAGACGTGTCCCCCTGCTTAAGCCAGTACATATCCAGGCCCATCTGAAGTTTGCTAGAGAGCATTTGGATGATCCAGAAGAGGATTGGGAAAATGTCATATGGTCAGATGAAACCAAAATAGAACTTTTTGGTAAAAACTCAACTTGTCGTGTTTGGAGGTGAAAGAACACCATACCTACTGTGAAGCATGTGGGTGAAAACATTATACTTTGGGGCTGTTTTTCTGCAAAGGGACCAGGACGACTGATCCGTGTAAAGGAAAGAATGAAAGGGGCCATGTATCGTGGGATTTTGAGTGAAAACTTCCTTCCACCAGCAAGGGCATTGAAGATGAAACGTGGCTGGGTCTTTCAGCACGACAATGATCCCAAACACACCGCCCGGGCAACGAAGGAGTGGCTTCGTAAGAAGCATTTCAAGATCCTGGAGTGGCCTACCCAGTCTCCATATCTCAACCCCATAGAAAATCTTTGGAGGGAGTTGAAAGTCCGTGTTGCCCAGCGACAGCCCCAAAACATCACTGCTGTAGAGGAGATCTGCATGGAGGAATGGGCCAAAACACCAGAAACAGTGTGTGAAAACCTTGTGAAGACTTACAGAAAACGTTTGATCTCTGTCATTGCCAACAAAGGGTGTATAACAAAGTATTGAGATGAACTTTTGTTATTGACCAAATACTTATTTTACCAAGGAATTTACCAATTAATTCATTAAAAATCCTTCAATGTGATTTTGTGGATTTTTTTTTCTCATTTTGTCTCATAGTCGAGGTATACCTATGATGAAAATTGGAGACCTCTCTCATCTTTTAAGTGGGAGAACTTGCACAATTGGTGGCTGACTAAATACTTTTTTTCCCCACTGTAAATATTGAAAATGAATGGGACATCCAGTATTAGCGACTGTTTCAGATTCCTTGTTTAGTTGTTTGTCAGATCACTTATTTGTGTGATCTTTTAGCACTTATATTCAAGATAATAGTGTATGTTGCACTTTGAGTTGTTGAGTCATCATTATAATTATTTTAGTTTATATCACTGTTCAGTGATGGAGTTCAGTGTAATATTGAATTTCTTCTGTGTATCGTCAATAAACTCATGCAGTACTATAACAGGACACGTTTACAAATATCTAAGACCCATTGTAGTGCATCATTTTATATTTTAGTAATATTTTGTTATTAAAATGTTTTTTAAAACTGTAATCAACCGAATGAACTACAAAACACCCAACATTATTATACACTGCAGAATGACCCGTTTGACTGCAACTGTTGCATCAGTGTTGCCCATTTGTCAGTAAATATTTAACTAAAAATGATTTATTTCATTATTTGGGCATTTTTGTGTCCTGCGTTTGGTCGTTAAGTCATTCTAGGCATTCCGCTCCACAATCATGGTGGTATTATTATTAAGTTTTTAACTTTTAGATACTCGCGTGGGAGGGGGGACTCACGGTCCTGCAAAGTACAGTGGTACCATACAAGTGAAGCAGAAGCAGGGACTCCTATCTACTACTGACTGGGCAGGCTGGGTGTGCCACCCCACGAAGGACCGTGGTCTGCATGGTCGGGCTGCTGCTTCTCCTGGCATGTCCTGTTTTAATTTTTAGATACTCGCGCGGGAGGAGGGACTCACGGTCATGCAAAGTACAGTGGTACCACATGGGTGAAGCAGAAGCAGGGACTCCTGTCTACCACTGACTGGGCAGGCTGGGCGTGCCTCCCTGCGAAGGACCTTGGTCCGCTCGGTCAGGCCGCTGCTTCTCCCGGCATGTTCTGTGTTTGATACACCACTGTTCTTTGTCAGACCCGGGTCCCCGCTGACGCTCTGCCCAATCTGCTCATGTGCCTCATGTTCTCCACATATGCTGAATTATCCTTTAGACCTACGCAATCACGGCAGCTTTATGATATAACTTTTTAAGCATTAAATCTTCAGTATTATCTTTTTCTAGTCAAATCTGTCACCTTTGGCTTCCTTGTTTTGCTCATGGTGTGCTGTGGTTACTGATGCCATGATGTCGCTTATTATCCAAGCAGTACGGAGTCAATGCAAAGACCCGCCAACACCTCTAGAAGCCAGAGCATGAGGAAAGTGTGATGATTAAACTCTTATTGATAAAAATGACATATTTTGACTGAACAACTCCATTCTTGGGGATGCACACCCTCGTAACCTCAGCAAAATACCTATAAAATCTTAGGTCAGTCTGACGAACGGTTCAAGAGATATGTGTGGAACAGACACACAGACAGACACACAGACAGACACAGATTCTGTGCATTTATAGACAGATTTAATTTTTTGCCACTATTTCCAGACAAGTCCTTGTTTTCAAAATAAGCACAAATTTAAATCACCTTTACCATCAATGCAGCTGCGAAAAAAGCTATTGTAATAACTTTGCCCACCACTAGAATTGGCAGTGTGACTTTTTTACAACCCCCCCATGCTACCATGCCCCAGGCACTGAGGCATCAGCACCTTGGTGCTTTCATTTTAGTATTAATTTCCAATTAAGATGACTGAGGGCATTATTGTGACTGGGAGACTGTTAAGAAAGAATACTAAAACGGTAGTTAAATGTTCTGAATCCCATTTTCCTGCAGTGATGCATGCTGACTAATTCTCACTGCTGTTGGTTTGTTGGCATGCACATTTTGTGGATACAAAATGTGTCTTCTGTGAAAAGTAACTGTTTTTCCACACTCATGCTTTTCTAGGGGGGCTTATAGACCCCTTCAGCCATGACTAAAGCTTTTTTCCTGCTTTAGAAGTGTCTCTGCTAGCAACTTTAACCTCCCCGAGGTGATTTCTCACTCTTTATCCACAGCAACACACATGGATTTGCAGCTATGTATTTTCCAGCCACATGTTACACCTTTTTATTTAAAGTTCTTTAGCCTGGCAGTCTGAATTAATTTCTTTGCATATTTTTTCAGGAAGGATAAAAACAGATGAGACAAAATGATCAATACAGCAGTGTCATGATGTCACTGATGAACTTTTTATTTTGCTGTGAGAGGACAAGTATTTTAATTTTTTTAATGTTAAATGTATTGTCACTAGGGCTGTGTGATATGGCAAAAAAATCATCAAGATTTAATTCATCTTATATCATGATAATGATATATATCACGATATACGTACATTTTCTGTAAATTCTACAGTTTAGATAATCATATAAAAAGGACCATCTGTTTTTTTACATGTACCCTTTTCCCTCATAATCTTGCAGTGTTATAAAATAGTTTTGTAATGTGCATTTGAGACTTGATTCTCATAAATTTCAGGTTTTTCTTCTAAATCATATATGAATAAAAAGTAAACATCAATAAATTAAATATCTCCTGAGCCAGAGGAGAATAGCAAAAAAAAAAAAAAAAAATGTCTGAAAATTACCCATGGCTGCCATCTACAGATATAAATTAGCTGTTAGTTTAAATCACTGAAAATGTTAGTGTAGACCTGCAATCCAAAGACTGTCATTCTGGCCTGGTTTAACCAGTTTGCTTCTTAGTAAAAATATTTCAGATTGGTCATGATCTGAAAATCAAAGACACAAAAGGTAATTTCATAAAATACATGTGATGACTTTAACTTTATTCATTATCACTACTTAACTAATTAAAATGATTAGAAATCAAATAAATGACGTTAAGAGGCAACTTGCTCCTCCGACCCGTTTTAATGTGTTAGTTAATTCCCTTCCACAGCATGTGGGACACCATGTGGTGTACAGGGGCGGCGCCTATCTCCGTTTCTCTGACTTGAGGCCACACAGCTACTGTAAGTAGTGAAAGCTACAGTAGGGGGTCAATCCTTCGGTAGCTTTGTGTGTAACCGGAGTGGTAGCCTAGTTGGTATAGCATCCGCCCCAAACCTGAGAGGCTGGGGTTTAAATCCCAGCTGGGTCATACCAAAGACCATATAAAAGTGGTACTTTCTGCCTTCTAGCTTGGTGCTCAGCATAATAGAATGGGGAAAGGAACGTTATGCACCATTTTAATCTGTTATTTATTTTATATGTATGTGCCACCATCATACACTTTTGCAGCTTTAATAAATTTTTTTCAGACAAAACTAAGAAACTCAGCAGTAATTTAAACCAAAAAACCCCCCCAAAACAGTCTGCTACAGTTTCCAGTTAGCACAACTTAGCATTGTCATTTAGCATTTTATAATTAGACATGGTGTTAACGTTACTTACCTCCTATTAAAATGAGGTTAGCGAACTATCCTCTCTGACTCAGTACCATGAAAAACGGTCCCACATCCCTGGCAAACAGGAGTAGCAGCTATCTGAACCGGTAGTTTGGAGTTAGCATTAGCAACCACTGTATGACCTGTGATAGCAAATTCAACTTTGATGATGAAAATGTAGCTAATTTACTATACATTTTGTATCCTTTCAAAATGATGGGAAGTGGCAGACATTTACTTTTGTTACATCTTTTTTTTAACTAGGGAAGCTGACTTGCCACTTTCAGACCTTCTGATGTAGTCACTTGGCTACACAGTAAGTTCTATTAAGGACACCACTGTGGAAATAATTTCCTGCTTCCCCTTGTTAGAGCACTATTGGAGCAGATTTTATTCTATAATTGAATTCAACATCCTGCTACATGTGCAGACACACTTCCTGCTCTTTTCAATCCATTTTTTCCTTTGGTGAGCTTGTAGCTGTTATAGTTTGTCTGAAAGAAACTGAAGGGCCACTAGGAAGTGGGTTGAAGGTTGTTAGAGAAATGGTGAAAAACCTGTTGTTTCATTGGAGTTTTCTTAAGGGTGCTTTCACACTTCACCCATTTGACCCAGATTTTTAAGTTCTGGACCCAAATTTTAGCTGTGAAACCTGACCCAAACCACGGTCCGGACCAAAGAGCCCAAATTTCAGAAAATGACACAACCACTCATTAGAGACAAATGAACAGGTATTCCACAGCTGAGATGGAGTGCCTCTAGTTTGCCCGTTATCCTTATTAGCAGGTCATCAAACTGGGCACTGGTTAGCCTCAATGGAAAACAGCCATTATCTAATCATCGTCATGATTAGCTGACAGCTCAAGTACATGATGCTAGCACAAGATGGAACCACACAAGGGAGGAACGTTCAATGATTTATTAAATGGAGAAAACAGCTCTTCGTTAAGGAAACAGCCGCTCGCCAGAAGATTCAGTCCACCTGTGGAGAGAAAAGCGAGAGCTGTCAGCAGAGAAGGGAAAATGGGCGAGCCAAATTACCACTTACTCGGTACTCCGGGAGAGGACCGGCAGAACTCCAGTGGGGAATAGACGAACCAGTAGGGAAGGGAGATGAGCTTGGAGTGCCTGACCGGGCGAAGATTCGTTGCTGGGAGAAGTGATGAGGTGGCAGGAGAGCACACGCAGTCCCGAGACACACCTGCACGATGGCAGCAACCTGAAATAGAAAAATAGAGAACTGTTAGACGACATGTCTACACTCATTCCAGAAATGACCTGCTTGCCTGAAATAAGGCAGTATACCCAGACGAGCCAGCGTTGACTGCGTGGAGGAAGCCTCCTTAAGTACGCTGGCTGATGAGCGGGTGCAGGTGTGTCCTCTGCCTCAGGTGCAGTGATGAGTTGACAAATGTGCGGCAGGAGGGGAGGGGCACGCTCTCGCTGCCCGTGACATTATCAAGATGTAGTTACTGGGGGGATGGGGGGATTTCCTTCAAGTTTATTCTGAATGTATCATGGGGATTCTTTTTTTTTTGGTCCCCCCTTCTAGGAGCGCCTCCTGGCAGTCCAGAGGGCTTCTCCGGGTGGGCTCGGTGGAAGACCCGGAGCATCTCTTTGTCCAGAACCCGTGACAATGGGGTCCAGGACCGTTCCTCCGGGCCGCAGCCCTCCCAGTCCACCAGGTACTGCAATCCCTGACCCCGACAGCGAACATCCAGAATCCAGCGGACTGTGTAGGCGGGGTGGCCGTTGATGATTCAGGGAGGAGGAGGCAGCTTCGGGGGGGGGGCAGAGAGAACTGACCGAGAGGGGCTTGATGTGGGACACGTTGAAGGTGGGGTTCATCCGTAGCTAAGAAGGGAGCTTCAGCTGAACTGACGCGTCGTTAACAATCCGGGTGATGGGAAAAGGGCCCAGAAAGCGGGGAAACAGCTTCTTGGATTTCCCCTTCAGCGGGGCCTGACTCGCTGCCAGCCAGACTTTCTGACCCACAGCGTACTTCAGGGCCGGGACCCGCTTCCAGTCAGCGGCGGCCCGGGTGCATTCTGTGGTGCATGCCAGGGCAGCCCAGGTAGACCTCCAGACGCGTCGACAGTGACGGGCATGGGCCGCCACAGACGGAACCGCCACCTCCCTCTCGGTCATGGGGAAAAGGGGCGGGGTGTAGCCCAGGGATGCCTCGAAGGGGGTGAGTCTGATGGCAGAGGAAACGGCCGAGTTAAGGGAATACTCCACCCAGGTCAGGTGTGTGCTCCATGAAGCCGGATCTTCAGCTGCTACGCACTGCAGGGTGGCCTCCAGGGACTGATTGGCATGCTCAGTCTGCCCGTTGCTCTGAGGATGATTCCCGGATGAGAGACTCACTGTCGTGCCCAGTGTCCGACAAAAGGCCCTCCAGACCTGGGACGTGAACTGTGGACCCCGGTCAGACACGATGTCAATGGGGATGCTGTGGACCCTGATCACGTGGTCAGTCAGCAGGACCGCCGTCTCCAAGGCTGAGGGGAGCTTCGGGAGGGCCACCAAATGCACTGCCTTGGAGAAGCGATCCACGATAGTGAGGATGACAGTCTTCCCACGGGAGGGGGGGATTCCGGTTGCAAAGTCCACGGTGATATGAGACCAGGGACGACCCGGGGTGGGGAGGGGGTGGAGGAGTCCTGAGGGAGGAGAGGAGTCAGACTTCCCCCTGACGCAGGTCTGGCAAGCCCTGACGTACTCCTGTGCGTCCCGCCGCACCATGGGCCACCAGAATGCCCACTGGACAAAGTCCACAGGATGGCAGGCGAAACGGCTGGTGTGGGCCCACTGGAGAATGTCGCTGTGGAGGGGGGCTGGGACGTAGAGGCGATTCCAGGGGCACCCTACTGGCACGGGCTCCCGGGACTGGGCCTGCTGGACCCTCTGCTCGATGTCCCAAGTAAGGGCACCGCCGCTGTCAGCGGAGAAAGGAAAATGGGCGAGCCAAATTACCACTTACTCTGTACTCCGGGAGAGGACCGGCAGAACTCCAGTGGAGAATAGATGAATCAGTAGGGAAGGAGAATGAGCTTGGAGTGCCTGACCGGGTGAAGATTCGTTGCTGGGAGAAGTGATGAGGTGGCAGGAGAGCGCACGCAGTCCCGAGACACTCCTGCACGATCCAGCAACCTGAAATAGAAAAATAGAGAACTGTTAGACGACGTGTCTACACTCGTTCCAGAAACAACCTGCTTGCCTGAAATAAGGCAGTATTCCCAGACGAGCCAGCGTTGACTGCGTGGAGGAAGCCTCCTTAAGTACGCTGGCTGATGAGTGGGCACAGGTGTGTCCTCTGCCTCAGGTGCAGTGATGAATTGACGAACATGCAGCAGGAGGGGAGGGGCGCACTCTTGCTGCCCGTGACATTATCAAGATGTAGTTACTGGGGGGATGGGGGGATTTCCTTCAAGTTTATTCTGAATGTATCATGGGGATTCTTTTTTTTTTTGAAAATCTGGAAATATAAAGTTATTAACAGTAGCAATCTTTGCTCCAACTGAGTTACTGTTGCAAGTGCAGCAAAATCGTCTCTCTCGCTTTCTCTCTCTTTCTGCTTTATCATTAGCAGGGTTTCCGCTGGTAACATTTCCACGTGGTGGGCCACCACTCCTAAAACTATACTGCCACGCTAAGGAAATATAAATTTAAGAAAAATAAATAAATGACGCTCTGCAAACGCGCACATGAACAACGCACGTAACAGTCATCCATGCATCAGAGTTCGGAAGCACCCTGCCCGCGTGACCATTCCAGTCGGAAGGCAGAGTGTCTCTCCCGCGTCACTGTCCGAGAGGAGCATGAGCTTATTTAAGTACTTTACATCCAGAAAAAAACAGAAGATCTGTGTAAGCAGTGGAGGCATTTATCATGGTTTTAACCCACTGGGTAACGGGAACAATAATTTTTTTTGGATTTGATTTTGTATACTTTATTGATCCCCAGAAGAGTCGCTTAGCAAACAGGTGTGGTTAGGCTTCATATGCAGGGAAAGGCAAAAGTGACTGAATCACTGAGGATTTACTTCACCAGCCACTACAATACTAACTAATTTATGTTCATTATTATGTACCTAGCAAGTTAAGATGACCGAAATTCATGAAGTCAGTGACTTTAATCCATCAAGAATCTGCCTTCAGACAAACTAAACGTGCCAACATTTGAATTTCAAAATAAGGGATGTTTTTCCTGCTGGCTGGTTTGTGAGGAGAATTCTAAAAAAAACGCCTGTAAATATATAGAAATATTATAGCAGAAATAACAGCATCTTTGGTCATTTAAGTTAGTTAATTTCATTAAATACAATTTTGTTAATATTTTTTCTTTGAAAACAGTTAAATTATTGTTCTGTTCTGGCTCTGCAAAATTAGGGTCAAAAGTGTAAATTGTATAAGGAAAAAAAGTCAGAATTTTACCACAATCTGTTTCAAATTTATTTTTTAAAAAACTGGTAATTTTATAAAAAAACAGACAAAAATTTGCTTAAAATAATCCACAAGTTTATAATAAAGTCTCAAATATACAAGAAAAGTCATAATTTTACAGGAGGAAATTACAAATTTGAAAGAAATGGTTTCAAATTTAGATAAATTTACAGAGAAAAGTAGAAAACTATAAGAAAATTGTTATAAATTTTGGAGAAAAACCTCAAACCTTAAAGAATGAAGTCATTACTCAAGTTTTTAAGCTCTTTGTACCCGTAACTCAACTAGAAATTTGTGGTTGTCTGCTTTTAATTATTAATTTCATAACACTGCTTTTACATGAGTAAAATTTCTGGCTACTATACCCACCTCTGATCATATAATTTAAGTATGCATGAGTAAATTACTATTGAATGTTTTTTCCCTTCTCTTTCCTACTCTTTCTCAAAGGAAAAAAGAAACACGAGAATAAAAATACAAAAAATACAAATATTTTTGTCATTTATGTAAACCATGACAAAAAAATCCTGCAGGACAAAACATGACACTTGGTATTTTCTAACCTGTTTGTATAGCACCGTAGACAGAGAGAGAACCTGAATTAGACAGGGCTCAGAGAGGACAAGATGAGACAGAAGAGATGAGCCAAGGAAAGGAAAGTGTTCAGACAGAGGGTCCAGGAGAGGTGAGAGCAGAGGAAGGAGAGAAGGATGACACCAGCAAAAAGTACAAACACAGGATGTCTGGGTGGGACCCCAACTGGCCCAATATTCCAACATTCAAGCCTTGGTTGTACAATACTTCACATAATAAGTTCCATATGCACATCTACTATGCAAAATAAAAAAAAAAGAAAGAAATAGTATAAAAATATATTCTGGTTACAAAAGTGTCATGTGTTTTCTGCCCCCCCCTTCCCCCCCGGAAAAATATGTTGCCACCACGCCAAGGTCTTTAAAGTCCTCGGACGGTGACTTTTTTTTATTGAACCAATAAACTGATTGTATGAAAATATTCCATTCTGGCCATTCCCGTGATTTAATATGTGTCACCAGTCTCCATAAATGACTTTATTTGGTAATAGCCCATCTTTCACTTAGTGATGCTGCAGTACCGCCATCTGTCGATAGGGGCAGGCAGCAGTGACGTCAGCTCAGGAAGAAGTGAGGATGATGTTGCCTGCCTGTGCTGTGAGCCTCATCAGAGAAACATTCCCATCGGATCACTACAAGGGATTTTGCCTACCAAGATTAGATTTGTGAAAAATGATATTTAAATAAAGTTTTGTAAAATCATATATTGAGTTTATTAATGTTCATGTCAATTTTATAATTCTAATATTTCAGCAATCATCAAAGTTGCATGTCATATACATTTGAATAATTTTTCTACCATTTTATGGTATAAAATTCGGGTTCAATTCGGCACTCAATGTGGTGGGAACTCTGGCTTGTACATAGTGCCACTGCTCCCATAAGTGGGTTGGATCAACCAAGGTTTTGTTGAACAGAGTATTCATCAGATCATCCACATATTCTGAAAAAAAATATATTCAATAAAAATTAGACATCCATTTGACTACAGTATGAAATACAAATTTGACCCAAATTAACATAATTTGATAAAAGATAAGATAAGATAAGCCTTTATTAGTCCCACAACGGGGAAATTCCAGGATTGCAACAGCACAGGGATAGCAACACTCAGAGCAACAATCAGAAGGCAAGAAAAAAAAAAAACAAAAAAAAAAAAACAAGCAAGCAAGAGCAGCTAATATACATATGTACATATTACTATAAAATATATATATACACACACACACACACACACAGACACACAGTGCAGAGCATTGTAGCTGGATGGAATAAATAAATAATTTCATAAAATAATTTCAATAAATTTCATAAAAGCTATGAAATGTGAAAGTTGAATGAAGACCAACCCTCCACCCACTGTAAATATCATATACAAGCCTAGAAAATGATACTAATATTTCTTATACTCCCCGAAAGTTGGATTAACTTTCTTTGCTTGCAGTGTATATCCGCCTTTTTTGAATTTTGGGTACCTGATGATGAAGACCGGCTCACCATCACGATTCTGTGCCTGCTTGCGGCCTGCATTTTCATTAAAGTGCATTGCAGCTAAACAAAGTCTGTAATTAGAATATTATCACAATGATTTATTTTGGGACATATAAGTGATCTGTCTATCAGCAGAAACTCTATGTAATTGGCACTGTTATTATAATTGCATTTCATATTTTTGGTCACATATTGCATCTCCTCACCTTGTCAACATTCCAAGGAACGAGAAGTGTACACTCTTTGGTGCAAAATGAATAATCAGACTGTGGAAAGCCTCCACATTTGAAGTTTGCTGCCCTGGACTCAGCTTTCGCACATCCCTGAGGACCCGTGTTTTGTTGATCATATCAACAACTTTTTCACAGCCCTTTGTCCCTGAAATAAATAAATTGTAGGTGTGAGATATGTGACCAAAAATGATGAAAATCAATGGGATAATAATTTTTATATATATATAATACATGCACTGTTGTTTCATTGTGTGAAACTGTTTTTTGTGTTAGGTTGCAGTCTCTCAGGAGCTGCGGGATCGTATGTAGTGCTCGCATCTTTGTATTTGTGCCCTTCAGAGGTAAAGTGGGCTATCCCACAAAACCATTATTTTGAGAAAATGAGCTCTAAAGTTGAAATATTCTCAAAAAATCAGTGTGCCTATATCATTAAAAAGTTACCCCTATAGGGGGTAACTTTTTAATGATATAGGCACACTGATATAGGCACAATATTGATATAATGATGTAGGCACAATATTTCAACTTTAGAGCTCATTTTCTCAAAATAATGGTTTTGTGGGATAGCCCACTTTACCTCTGAAGGGCACATTTGTACTACGCAGGTGTGCGCGCAGCTGAAGCCGTTGATGAGCGGCGAGTCGTGACACAAATTGCATCTTATTCTCGAAATCGCTGTCAACGAAATGTCTACTGCACATGTTGGGTGAGTTACCGACATCATTCCAATTTTTTCGCGTTTTCTGAACGAATTTCACCCATGCCGTTCTGATTTTCCCAAGGACGGGAAATTCAAAAACACTCACCGCATGCTCCGCTGGTATAACGTCGCACCCGTAGACAACACAACGCCAAACCATAATTAATTCAATTCCTGAAATCCTAATCTTAATAAATAATCTATTTGTAATCCACAAGTACTCCGAGAAATATCCGTATTCGCCGATTTTAAAACGTAAACAACAATGTCCGCCGAGCGTGTGCGTGTCTCTCCCTGTGATGATGTCACACAGTCAGTGGCCATCTTAGCCGCTGATCACTCGGCTGAGTCAGACAGCTCTCAAGGACAGCATACTTCAAGAGCGCATTGTCACCTTATGCGACATTTGTTGACACCAAAACATGTGCGGTTCAAATTAGCTCGTCTCACACAAAAATTTAAGATATGATTTAGCGATATTGAATTTTCGTCCGGCCGACGCCTTTAAGCCAGAGGAAACACTGACTAGTGCAGTGGCGGTCATGCAGCAGATTCTGCAAGCCTGTAGTTTCTTTTTGTTGTTTCTAACCAAGTTAAATATTGTGCACTGTGAAAAAAAATTATTGTAAAGTCAAAAATATTCATGGTTGACAAACAACAGAATTCTGAGGAACAGAAAATTGTTTTTTGTGACTGGACTACTTTTAAATTTGTTTGACTTAGGGTTGTTAATAATTAACTGACTTTACATGAATTGTCGATAAGAATTTAAGATAAGATAAGCCTTTATTAGTCCCACAATGGGGAAATTACAGGATTGCAGCAGCACAGGGATAGCAGCACTCAGAGCAACAATCAGAAGGCAAGAAAAAACAACATCTAGTAAACATATGTTCATATTACTATAAATGTATATATATAGACACACAGTGCAGAGCATTATGGTTGGTTGGTGAATGTGCAGCAGAAAGTCTAAGCTCTCTCTCCGCGGATGCGGTGGGCCAGCTGGAAGTCTTTGGGCATGATGGTGACCCCCTTAGCGAAGAAGAGACCACCAGGTGGGCCTCGCTGGTCTCCTGCAGAGCCATGATGGCGAAGCTCAGGAAACGCAGGACGGTCTTGAAGTCCTGAGCGATCTCCCTCACCAGGCGCTGGATGGGCAGCTTACGGATGAGCAGCTCCGTGGATTTCTGGCAGCGACGGATCTCTCTCAGAGCCACGGGCCTGTGACGGCGAGGCCTCTTCACTCTGCCGGTGGCCGGAGTGCCTCTCCGAGCAGCCCTGGTGGCTAGCTGTCTCCTGGGGGGCTTCTTCCTCCAGTAGATTTTACGGGCGGTCTGCTTGGTTCTTGCCATCGCTCTTTATTATTCTGTCTTATATTTCTTGCACGCCGCCTAAACTCCAGCCCGGCACCCGCGTCGTTTTCGCTACAGCTCCCGGTATGTCGAGTTTCCCATTAGCACCGGGCGGCGGCCAAGTGCTAGCTAGCACTAGCTCCTCCCCGCTGTAGCGTCTCCCGCTGCAAACCGTGGCTCCATCCGCCGACCTGGGAGACCCCCGGGGCGATCCGTGCGTCCGTGATATATATACAGAGTGAAAGGTGTAGAAAGAAGAAGGAAGATAAAAAAAAAGGCTGTTGCAACAGGCAGCCTACTCGTGTGGCGCCACCGGTCCGGCGGAACTGGAACCGGAAAAAAAAATAAGATAACAAGATGACAATAGGTTAGCCCAAGCAGTAAATAAATGGACCGGAGCAACGAAAAAGACTACACAAGTGTAAAAACCCATCCTTGCTGCCTTCAACCGCCGCTAGATGGGAAAGCAGACCGGACACACTGAGGTATTGTTTCAACACACAGCAGCAGAGGAGCCCGGCATGGACTAAAACTGGGTTCATGCTGCACCACCGCTGTCAGCGTCCGCTCGAATGCGAGGCTTGTGTGATGAAAATTACATCATCGTCCCCAGTCTGTTCTCCAGGCCAGGTCGTACTGGGTTTTCCTGGATTGCCGCAGTACTCTGATAATGTTTAACATGTAGCAGATGAAGAAGCTTGCAGTTTATTTTCCTGTTAAAACAGTCTACTAGTGTGTCTCAGTAAATTAGAACATGAAAGTTATTTTTTGTAATATAACTGAAAAAGATAAATTTTATGATGTTGGTAATAGTTTTTAAAATAAATAAAAAATCATGACATTTGTAATTTACAGATACTCCAGCACATAATACACACTATACAGTACAGAATTTGTTGAACTATTAAAAATGCCGCTTTCTGTAGTAAAAAAAATGCAAATGATACAACAAATCATTAAAGAATATGGTGGTCATGTTTTATTCAGTATATCAAAAATAGTAATTAACTTTTTATATGTTAAATATAGAAAGACTGTATTGTACCGAGGGGAATTGAGATACTCTGGAAAATTGCTGCTTATCAATTCATCGTTAATCGATCAATAAGGTGAATCAACTAATGATTAATAAATTCATCGATAAGTTGTATCTCTAATTTGACTGTTTGGATACAAAATCTCAGCAGCATATAAAGATCAGTGTCATGGTCTGAGCGCTGATGCTGTCTGCGCTCCGGCTGTGCGGTATTTTCCCCGTTCTGTTGTCATATGACCTTCCAGGGCTTTTATTGTGACAGCATCACGGTGGGACTTCCGGCTGTCAGAGCCGAGCTGCGTCGTGACAGCTGATTCACATTCCACTGATTAGTTTCTCATTGCCTGATTAATGTTGTGCCTTATTTAAGGGAGCAGCTGAGGTTACTCCTGGCTGCGACCTCACTCTCCGTTGGACTTCCACAACGTTGGGCTGGAATCCCTAACCCCGATTCCAGTCTTCCTTCCTCCTCATATTCAGTGAGTGTATTCTTCCTCAAGGGTTTTGTCTCGTATCTTAGTCGTCAGTTTTGTGCCTAGTCCATGTATGTGTTTTGCCCCACGCAGGTTATTATTTTGTCATTCGTACTTTTGTAAATAAACTTGCAAACTCATCGGCTGCCTACAGCGTCTCAATAATTGCTCGCGAGGGCCACCCATGACAATCAGCAATTTAAAGTATGTTCACCTTCATTTGTCACCATGCCTCCTAGTGAATAATCAGTGTGTTCTCAGTATTTGATATCAACAGTTTTGCCTTCACTGTGAGCCCAGGGGAAAAGTTTTAACAGGCTATCAAACTGACATTTTACACCTTTTACCCGATAACAGTGATAGGTTGAGAGAATGAGCGAGATGGCAAGCAAAGAAAGGACATAGTAACATGGGTTTAGATGACAGATTCACCACGGTAGATAGTGACAGACGGTTAGAGAAGTTTCACTGTCAAACTCACAGCTGATGTCAGTGAGATGTGACTCAGCTACAACCAGATATGGATAGCAGTAACCAAACAGATGACTGCTACAGTAGCAAAATTCACTGTTTAAATGTCAAAATACAAAGGGAGAGAAATCCTCTGTTCTCTTTAGAATTCTAAGCTTATATGGCAGAATGGAAACTTTACTGTCAAATTAAGTTATAAAGCAGTCATTCATAGATATACAGTATTGTCAATATAAGATAAGATAAGCCTTTATTAGTCCCACAGTGGGGAAATTACAGGATTGCAGCAGCAAAGGGATAGCAGCACTCAAAGCAATAGTAAATAAGATAATAAGATAAGAACTGGTTAGGCAAAGCAGTAAATAAATATACATATGTACACAGTTACAGTATATACACGGTGCAGGAGCACTGCAGTTAGATGGTATTAACAGCAATACAGTTAGTTACATTATGGACAGTATATAGATATGAATATAGATCCAGACAGTATATTTCACATTTGAATGAACAGTATTATTACCACCCTCAATAATAATTGTAATTGTATAAGTTGTGTATTGGAGGGGTCGATCTCTATTGTGCAAAGTTGTGATGTTTAATATGGCCTCTACGAGCAGCCATAGGTAGGAAGGACCTGCGGAACCTCTCTGTTGAGCGCCTAGGATGACACAGCCTACCGCTAAATGAGTTCCTCAGTGCATTCAGCGTGTCCCGCATGGGGTGGGACTCAGACTCAAGTAGTGACAGCTTAGCCTCCATCCTCCTCTCAACTATCTCCTCCACTGGGTCGAGGCGCCGCCCCAGAACAGAGTTAGATTTTTTTGATCAGTCTGTTCAGTCTCTTCCTGTCAGCTGCCATGATGTTTCTGCCCCAGCAGACCACTCCATATGTGATCGCTGATGCAACCACAGAATCGTAGAAGGTCTTTAGGAGCACTCCCTGCACTCCAAAAGACCTGAGTCTCCTCAGGAGGAACAGCCTGCGCTGCTCCTTCTTGTAGAGCACATTGGTGTTGTGTGACCAGTCCAGTTTATTGTTTAGGTGAACACCCAGGTACTTGTAAGATGCCACCATGTCAATATCTGTTCCCTGAATGTTTACCGGTGCTATGAGGAATTGTCCACACCTGCGGCAGTCCACCACCAGTTCCTTGGTTTTCCTCGCATTGATCTGGAGGCAACCACAGGGGGTGCACAAGCAAGTGTACTCCTCGTGCCAGTCCCAAGCCCGTGTAAATGTCAAGGGTTGTGTCAGGAAGAGCATCCAATGTAAAACCTTTGCCAAATCAAACATGTGGATCATGATGAATGAGACTTTCATACTGGATCGGTCAAGGCCCGGGTTAACAACGACCGTCACTGATGCTGTTAACCGACAGGGTGCCAGTGGAAATTGGGCTACTGTTGGTCGAAGATCGAGGAGGAGGAGAGGGGAAGGTGTGTTAGGAGGGAGAGAGAGAAAAGGAAAGATAGAAGTGTGGAGGTGAGAGTAGGGACGTTTAATGTAGGGACTTTCTCACCAAGGTAGTGGTAGCACCATCGGATGAACTGTCTGTAAGCTGTATAACACTTCCAATTGTTCCCATAATCCACATTTACATAATGTTTATAGGTGAGGTAGGCCACTTCCAACCCGTCTTCATTCAGACACACCGCAGGGAAGTTGTGATGACCAGTGATACACTTTATAGCACCATCCGGAATTTTCTGCTTTACCTTGTCCTGCTGCTGAAAGCAAATACTCTCCTCCTCTGTTGTCATGATCACACACAGACCACACTGGCACCTGCAAAAATAAAAAATAGTATCTTCTGATTTCTTTACTGGGGGGGGGTGGCGTTGACAGTATCAGGTAGATGTTTCAATTTTATTATAAATACACTACTATGATTTTATTGAAAAATCAGGTTTAAATAAATTATATTTATGAACAAATAATTTGTTGCAATATCTGTAACAAAAGCATACCACTCAGTGTTCCCCTGCCGTGTGTTTGTTGCTGCTGCTCAGCGGGCATGTGTGCCTCACCACCGTCACTCTCTGAGTCTGACTCGCTAGACACGATGCCCGCTTGGCACGGCTCAAACCTATAAGGTCTGATGCCCACAGATTCTTCATTGTCATCCCATTCTTCTGAACTATAATCATCTGAAGATTAGACAACACAAACCAATTCCAGACTACATGTGTTGGAACCATCGTCAATGTTTTCTGCTGCTTCCATCCTGCGTGTACAATGGGCAGCCAAGCGCTGTGTTCTGTCGCTGACGTCTTAACATGGCCAGGGGGGTTTCCAGCCACTGACGCAATTTGTGACGTGGCGTTCATGAAAACGTCAGATATTCGCGTGAAAAAAAGCCTGTTTGACTTAGAACTGCACAGACCCACCTATTTCGTCATATTGAAATTATGTGTTGCAAAATTAGATGAAGTCAAAATCATGTCATCAGACCTTTAAATGAATGTGTTTATTATTAAGGAAAGAAAAAATCCAAACCAACATGGCCCTGTGTGAAAAAATGATTTGTTAAAACACAAATTAACTGTGGTTTATCACATCTTTGGAAAGCTGAACCCAGTCCCGATTACTACCACAACTGTTCTCAATCAAGAAATCACTTAACCCTTTGCACTCCGGTCAATTTCCCTAAAAATGCCAAAAAATAACGTGCCCAAAGTAAATCGAAAGCTGTTCTTCAACCCTTTGCCGCATCTTCATGGGGTTGGTCTCATTTAAAAGAAAACACTTTGAATTTTTTGGCAAAACAGTCATAATCTCTCTAAGTGCTCCGGCCACTGAGTTACAGTCATCTAAACATAGTGAACTTGACGAAAATAAATTTCGCCTGGGTGTTTTTTTGGGATACAAATGCTTGCAAATAACACACAGCTTCAGATCCGGGCTGGAAAATGCAACAGAAATGTAGAACCAAGTGTTATCCAGCTGAGGTCCAAATTTGGTAACAATACCACAAAAAATGAATATATTACACAGCTTTTTCCGGTCTTGGGCTCTAATGAAAGGTGACACTCAGGGCTGTGTGTGTGTGTGTGTGTGTGGGGAGGGGGGGGTTGTCCCCCCCCCCCCTCGCTACAGAGGACGGACATTGCCCGTTGTGCCGCGGTCTGTCATGTAGCAATGACGCACAGCTGTAATTTACCGATCAGTCAAAAGTCATTTTGATTACAATTTTCAGGGATAAAGAATAATTTAGCTTAGAACACTTACCTCTTCACAGCAGCAACATAGCTGGAGAACTTCTTCCTCATTGTCAGATGAACGCAACGCTGGTCTCGCGACCCGGTCAAGACATAATTCCATTATTGCGGTTTTACGCTTCTATGATTGCGGTTTTGGCAAACGATTTTTCAAAACAAATAACAGTAGTAATTAAAAAAAGACTGGCAAACGCGTGTGTGTCACTCAGCCTTCGTCGTCGGCCTCCGTCGGTCTATGATGACCGTGGAAGAGAATCCTAAACGTCTATTCTGCTGGAATAAAAAAAAAAAAAAAGCACCGCCTGTGGCTGAACAGGCCGATGCTTGAATGGCAGTCCCTGTCACACAGGTCGCACTTGTGGGTGGTCTCCGTGCTGCTGGGTCTTTGGCAGGTTCTTCCTGCGGGTCATTTTTTCATCTGCTGCAGCAGTCTGTCTTCACCCAGCCTTACACAAAACAGCTTGCGAACTTCTGTGCTTCAATTGGCTCGCTGCATTCACAGCGTTGGTAGGCGGGTCCTTCTTGCTAGGTTTTCAGTCATTGGTTCTTCAAGGTTTCAGAAACCCAATTCAAGGCTCTTATTAGTCGAATGAGAGGTCAATCAGATGAACTCATCTGTTCGCGGCTGTGTCTGTAGTGGAAGAACGGAAATGCAGCTTTTTTTTTTTTAGTGCGCGCTTGGACGCAGCGCCCTCGTGCGCTCTAGGACGCAGAGACGTGCCCGTCCGCGGTACACAGGAGTGCAACAGGTTAAATGGGACCTGCCTGACAAAGTGAAGTAGACCAAAAGATCCTCAAAAGCTAGACATCATGCTGCGATCCAAAGAAATTCAGGAACAAATGAGAAACAAAGTAATTGAGATCACAGTCAGTTTGGAAAAGGTCATAAAGCCATTTCTAAAGCATTGAGACTCCAGCAAACCACAGTGAGAACCATTATCCACAAATGGCGAAAACATGGAACAGTGGTGAACCTTCCCAGAAGTGGCTGGCCGACCAAAATTAAGAGCGCAGCAACGACTCATCCAAGAGGTCACAAAAGACCCCACAACAACATCCAAAGAACTGCAGGCCTCACTTGCCTCAGTTAAGGTCATGACTCCACCATAAGAAAGAGACTGGGCAAAAATGTAACAACTTTCTAAGCAAACTAAGCACAACTTTCAAAAATGTGAAAGTTGTGCTTAGTTTATAAAAGTTCCTGAGCGCTGGGCTAAGCTATGCAGTGTCCGCCTAAGTCAGCCTAAGTTAAGCTCCGTTGGGTTTTTATACCAAAACTCACTTCAAACATGCATGGACGAAAGAGAAATGGAGAGAAGGGGGAATTTAAAAAAGAATATATACATACAGTACATATATATATACTGTATATATATATACATAATCTCCCAGAAATGGGACAGCCCAATAGAAAAAAAAATCTCATTGAGAAATTTACTATTTTTAATTTTCTGCTCTGTGTGTAATCATTCTCTTGGATTTATTGGTTCGGCTTGCATTGTGGGGAATCAAACAGCGCTGATGTGGTGTCAAAAAGTAAAGTAAATGACACTGAATGGGATTTTATGTTATTTTTATGGAGAGCGTTGTAACAGTCCAAATATAATCACCCATCACTTTATTTATATGATGATACACTAAATATTTTTTTTTTAAATTTCATCCACATTCACATTTTATTTTCAGACTTACTGTTGGAGCCTATATAGGCATTACTGTATTATTTTTTAGAGGAATGAATGAATGAACAGGGGAAAAGAGTATGCAGAAGTAACTCCATAGGAATATAAAACGAAAATAAAATACTGAAACGTATGCCCAAGGGAGATGTGTTCACTTCAAAAGCAGATCCAGAATGGCAGGAAGCCTCCACAAATGCTGATCTTCATATGAGCGTCACGTAAGGCTGATGTCAGCTGACCTACGCTAAATATTTCTCTGATTTTTCAAAACATCTGTAAAAGTCGGTCCAAATGCTATAGTGTGAATCCAGCTTTAACTTGGGCTGACTTAGGTAAACTCTGCATAACTTAGCCCAGCACTCAAGAACTTTTACAAACTGAGCACAACTTTCACCAACGTCTATTTCCAAACATCAACAAATTTTCAGCATGCTGAAAATTTTCAAAGAATATAACTTTTGCCAGAGTTTGCCAGCAAACACCAACTATCATTAACTTTTGCCAGCAGAGCCAGACGTTTGCCAGAACGTCAGTAAAAGTCGGTCCAAATGTTGTAGTGTGAATCCACCTTTAGGAGAGAAATATGGAAGGACAGATGGTTGTGGATTGTCTTCAGTAGGGGTATCATGCAGGATGTTTTCCGCAGCTGTGGTACCCTCCCCAGCTTCAGGCTCAGACTGAAGATGTGCTCCACAATCCCACAGAGCTGGTCTGTACAGGACTTGAGGAGCCTCGAGCGGATGCTGTCCGGACCTGCAGCCTTCCTCGCTTTGATCTTCTTCATCTCAGCTCTCACCTGAGTCTTAGTGAGAGTCAGGTTGGGGTAGGAGGTCTGCATGCTTGGGAGGGGGGGTTGGGTCTGTGAGGGGAAAAACAGCTGGGGGTGTGCACTGAAAGCTGGGGGATGTAAGGGGGGGGGGGTGGAGTGAGGGCAGTATGTTTTGATTCACAGTTGTAAATTAGATATATATTTGATACAAATGGATGAGCTCTATTATTGTGTGTTGATTGCTCCACTTACCAAATTATCCATGTATTCATTTTCTTAACCATTTTTCCAGTTTCCACAGTCAGGGTCAACGATTGCAGTTGCAGGGAAAACACACTTTCCACAAACTGACCTTGCTGTGCTGCTATGGACTCTTTGTAGTTTTCATTGTAGTTTTAGTAGTAGACACAAATTCAAGAAGACACGCCAGGACATTCTTAGACTTTGCATTTAAAATAAGATAACTAACTAACTAACCTGCACTTATATAGCGCTTTTCTAGTCACAAAGACCACTCAAAGCGCTTTCACTAGTATTAACCCTCTATTCTAAGGGCCTATAGGAAACGGATATCTAGGGACAATTTAGAACAGCCAACTAACCTAACATGCATGTCTTTGGATTGTGGGAGGAAACCGGAGCCCCCGGAGTAAACCCACGCAGCACAGGGAGAACATGCAAACTCCACACAGAAAGGTTCCAACCCCTGCCAGCCTGGGGATTCGAACCAGGAACCTTCTAGCTGTAAGGCAACAGTGCTAACCACTGCACCACCGTGCTGCCCACGGTGATAAGATAAGATAAGTCTTTATCAGTCCCACCATGGGGAAATTCCAGGATTACAGCAGCAAAGGGATAGCAGCACTCAGAGCAATAGTAAATAAGATAAGAACTGGTTAGCCAGTTTATTTACTGGTTAGTAAATAAATATAAATACAATATGTACACAGTTATATACACAGTGCAGGAGCTTTGCAGCTAGATGGTATAAACAGCATTACAGTTTGTTACATTACCTTGTGGAATATGAATACAGTATGTACCCAGACAGTATATTTCACATTTTAATCAACAATGTTGTTGCCACCCTCAATAATGATTGTTATTGTCCATCCATCCATCCATCTTCTTCCGCTTAATCTTTTTCGGGTCGCGGGGAGGCTGGAGCCTATTCCAGCATCTTTGGGCGAGAGGCAGGGTCCACCCTGGACAGATCGCCAGTCCGTCATAGGGCCAACACAGAGAGACAGACAGCCATTCACTCTCACAGTCATACCTAAGGACAATTTAGAATCCCAGTTGATGCCAATTGCAGTGGTTAGCACTGTTGCCTTACAGCTAGAAGGTTCCTAGTTCGAATCCCCAGGTTGGCAGGGGTTGGAACCTTTCTGTGTGGAGTTTGCATGTTCTCCCTGTGCTGCGTGGGTTTACTCCGGGGGCTCCGGTTTCCTCCCACAATCCAAAGACATGCATGTTAGGTTGGTTGGCTGTTCTAAATTGTCCCTAGATATCTGTTTCCTATGGGCCTTTAGAATAGAGGGTTAGTATTAGTGAAAGCGCTTTGAGTGGTCTTTGTGACTAGAAAAGCGCTATGTAAGTGCAGGTTGGTTAGTTAGTTAGCTAACTTGCATGTTTTTGGCATGTGGGAGGAAACCGGAGAAATCCTGGAGTAAACCCACACAGACACGGGGAGAACATGCAAACTCCACACACATCACTGTTGGCTGGGGGCTGGGATCAAACCCAGGATCCTCCGGCCAAGGGTGAGTTGCTGTGCTGCCATAATGCTAACCACTCCGCCACCGATTGTTATTGTCCTAGTTGTGTATTGGAGGGGATGATCTCTACTGTGCAAAGTTGTTTCGTTTAGTACATTTAATATGACCTCTTCGAGCAGCCCTGGTTAGGTTATAAAGTCTGACAGCCATAGGTACGAAGAACCTGCGGAACTTCTCCATCATGGGCCTAGGATGGCAGTGGTGGTGGACTGCTGCAGGCGAGGACAACCCCCCACAGCACCGGTAAACATCCAGGGAACAGACATTGAGGTGGTGACATATTACAAGTAACTGGGTGTTCACCTGAACAATAAACTGGACTGGTCACACAACACCAATGCGCTCAGGTCTTTTGAAGTGCAGGGGGCACTCTTGAAGACCTTCTATGATTCGGTGGTGGCATCAGCCATCACATTTGGAGTGGTCTGCTGGGGCAGTGGCATCACGACAGCCAACAGGAAGAGACTGAACAGGCTGATCAACAAAGCTAGCTCTGCTCTGGGGCGACGCCTCGACCGAGTGGAGGAGATAAGAGAGAGGAGGATGGTGGCTAAGCTGTCATCTCTGCTGGAGTCCAAGTCCCACCCCAGGCGGGCTCATTTAGCGGTAGGCTGAGTCATCATAGAGGTTGTATCAAATGTAGTAAACATAACAACTTTGCACAATAGAGATCATCCCCTCCAATACACAACTAAGACAATAACAATTATTATTGAGGGTGGCAACAACCAATGTTGGGAGTAACGCGTTACAAAGTAATTAGCTACAGTAACGCGTTACTTTGTAACGTGTTACTGTAACGCCACTACTTTTACAGTAATGTGCTGTGTAATGAAATTACTGTTTAAAAATTCAGTAATGCATTACAGTTACTGAAATTTGATCCAGATGCATTACTTGTGTTACTCGTTTTATTAATATGGATAGATATTTTTAGAGCAAATAAACTGACCCTACCATAGCTGGCGGAAGCGTCAGTCTTCTCCGTGGGTCAGTTTCCTGTCCTGCCCCAGTTCACGCTGCAGCCCAGTAGGAAGAAATGCCGTGGCAGTGGCGACTTCACATGTTGAGCCTTGATCGCCTGTTGTCCGAGCGGTGAGTAGTCCCCAATAGCTCCTACTGTCATGAATGGCTCTCGTGAGCCATAAAGGAGACGCTATAGGCGACCAGTGAGTTTGCGTAACTTTATTAACAAAGGGACAGAAAACACAAATGGCAAAGTAAAGAGCCACGAGGGGCAAAAATACGTACATTCACTAAGTAGAACTCCAACTAGGGTGAGAGGCTAAGAAGTGCAGTGGGGAAGAAACCCACACTGAGCAGTAACACTTACAGGTGGGTGAGGAGCAGAAACACCGAGGGAACTGGAGTTGGACGTAGGAACTCCAGTCGTGGAAACACAATGTACGTCTTTCCTCGTTTTGGTCGCAGCAAGGAGTGATTCTCAGCTGCTCCCTTAAATGAGGGACAGAACCCAATCAGGAGCGGGAAAGGTAATTGATAATAATGACAGACAGCTGTCCCGGAGCAGCTGGGCTTGACAGCCGGAAGTCTGAGATGCTGTCAAAGTTACGAGCCCCAGAGGAGGCCGTAAGACCAGGCCCGGAATGGGATGGAGCTAAAGCGAAACTGGACAACCTGAGCGCGGATAGCAATCAGCGCCCAGGCGTGACACTTACCTCTGTGGTCAAACATGAGTATTTTTTGAGCAAGAAGCTCGCATTTAACGTCTGCATTAAATGCATTTAAAGTTTTCTTACGCACAGAGAAAAAGTGACTGTGATTTGTTGCAGTAAAAAACAGCTTCTTCTAAGTGGTAAACTTTCATTTATCTTATTTCTGTTTTATTTTATCTTATTCATTTACATGCTGTTGTGATATGCAAGTATTTCATGCAAGTAAATCCTCTAAATATGCATTTTTAATGGGCTGGTCCAGGGGTGTCAAGCATATAGCTCCTGGGCCAAAAACGGCCCACCAGGGGTCCAAAATTTTCTCTGTGAATTTACAGCTTTATTTCTAGTAAATTTCTGACTTTCTACTGATTACAATAGTTTATGAAAATCTGAGACATTTTTCGCTGCAAGATGAGACTTTTTTTTCTCATCAGTTTTCTTTTTTCTTTTTTCTGATGTGAACAAGGGACCCTTGAGCTTGCTATGTGTGCAAGATGATTTAAGTATGCATTTAAAAGTAACTTGAAAGTTACTTTTCCAAGTAACTAGTTACTTTAATCATGCAGAAACTCAAAAGTAACTCAGTTACTTTTGAAAAGAAGTAACTAGTGACTAACTAGTTACTATTTTTTAGTAACTTGCCTAACACTGGCAACAGCACTGTTGATTCAAATGCGAAATATACTGTCTGGGTACATATTTATATTCTGCATCATGTGAGTCCAAGGTCTGTGGAGTGGAACTGTTTCTAATTCAGTCCAGTCAGTCAGTCACACCACTGTCCATTTCCCACTTTCTGCTTCTCCTGTTTCTTTCTGTTGATGGTGATATCACCTCCTCCTCCTTTCTGCTCCCCCCACACCACATTCACACTTCAACTTTTTTCGTGCCATTTAAACCCAACTCAACTTTCACTTGACTTCTTTTGAATCCTTGTTCTGTGCGTCTTCATTGGCCCACTTGGTGTAGCTAATCAACACTAAACCATCATTCAAAACTCTATTTTTCTGCAGAATCTAATCAGTCAGCCATTGTTGATCATCCAACACATGTTCCTTCCTTCTTTTATTGTACTGTAAATCAAAAAATGATTCATAATAAGTAGAAAAGGCATGCTAGAAAGAAAACAAATTGGGTCTTTTATTGAGTGTTTTCCTGGAAGGCAGAAAGACAAAGTTCCCGTTAGTAAGGCTCAATATTTCCTAGTAGCGAATGCCAAGTGCTTAAATGGCACACGGCTGACATTTTGAGAATCCCTGGGTATTGCTTCAGCTCTGGTGTCAGGAAATGCCATTGTAGGAAAAAAGACATAGATTTTCTTGTTAATTAAATGAACAGATTTGTCATCTGCTTCAAATCAAATCTTCCCATATCGCTTTCAAATGGATGCCTCATTTTGTGCAAAGTTATGTGTTCAGTGGAGACACAGACAGGGGTAACATGTGTACATCAAAAACAAATCTGTAATGCCTAAAATAGTACTGTATATTATGACTTTTTATACACAAAAAAAACTTTCATTGCCTTAGAATTGCTTGGAAAGAGTTTTTAAATCTTTCACCTACTTAAGTATGCCTGGATCTATAAATATTCTAATTAGCTCAACCCATACTCCTGCCCACCAGTCACGGAAAGGAGACGAGAACATTGTACAACACTCCAAGAAGGTGATCTAATTTAAGGAAGTATCGTCATAGGTGAACCTGCGGAAGGATCATTCGTGGTGGAGCGGAGAGTCGCTGGCCGGCCCCACTGAAGGCTGGAGAGCTCCCCACCAGTCTCTAGTTGCCCCACTCGCCTTGCATCTCCCTGGCTCACTCCGAGTTTCTCCTGCGTGGGAGTGAAGGAGGCGAGCCAGCAGGTGGGTGCGAGATCCATTGAGCAGCTGCTCGCTGCTTCTCCGAGCAGCTTGCCGGCGAAGTGAGTCCCTCACATGGACCGCCGAGCAACTCACTGGGGGCCGGCGGTCCGATGCACCCGTCTTCTCGCTCGCCTCCTTTACTCCCACATGGGAGAGACTGAGCGAGCTGGGGAGATCCTCAGTGAGTGGGCAACCACACACCGGCAGGGAGCTTTCCAGCCTCCATGTGGGGCTGGGCAGGGACTCTCCATTCCACCGAGATCCTTCCACAGGTTCATCTACGACGATACTCACCGGCTCGCCCCGGCCGTTGCACCGTGCACCCCAGGGCCGTCTCCCCCGGCATGCAGGGTAACCGGTGGAACCGGTTCCGGTTCCGCCGGACCGGCGGCGCCACACGAGTTGGCTGCCTTTTGCAACTGCCTTTTTCTTATCTTCCTTCTTCTTTCTACACCTTTCACTCTCTATATATATCACGGACACACAGATCGCCCCAAGGGTCTCCCGAGTCAGCGGACGGAGCCACTGTTTGCAGCGGGGGACGATACAGCAGGGAAGCGCTAGCTAGCTGGCTAGCTAGCTCCAACCGCCACCCGGTGCTAACGGAGAAGCTCGACATGCCGAGGAACTGTGGCGAAAACGACGCGGGTGCCGGGCTGGAGTTTAGGCGGCATGCAAGAAATATAAGACAGAATAATAAAGAGCGACGGCAAGAACCAAGCAGACCGCCCGTAAATCTACTGGAGGAAAAAGCCCCCCAGGAAGCAGCTGGCCACCAAGGCTGCTCGAAAAAAGCGCTCCGGCCACCGGCGGAGTGAAGAAGCCTCACCGTTACAGGCCCGGTACCGTGGCTCTGAGAGAGATCCGTTGCTACCAGAAATCCACGGAGTTGCTCATCCGTAGGCTGCCCTTCCAGCGCCTGGTGAGGGAGATCGCTCAGGACTTCAAGACCAACCTGCGCTTCCAGAGCTCCTCCGTCATGGCTCTGCAGGAGGCCAGTGAGGCCTACCTGGTGGGTCTCTTCGTGGACACCAACCTGTGCGCCATCCACGCCAAGAGGGTCACCACCATCATGCCCAAAGACATCCAGCTGGCCCGCCGCACCCGCGGAGGGAGAGGGAGCTTAGACTTTCTGCTGCACATTCACCAACCACAATGCTCCGCACTGTGTCTCTCTCTCTCTCTCTCTCTCTCTCTCTCTCTCTCTCTCTCTCTCTCTATATATATATATATATATATATATATATATATATATATATACAGTGGGGCAAAAAAGTATTTAGTCAGCCACCAATTGTGCAAGTTCTCCTCCTTAAAAGATGAGAGAGGTCTCCAATTTTCATCATAGGTATACCTCAACTATGAGAGACAAAATGAGAAAAAAAAATCCAGAAAATCACATTGAAGGATTTTTAAAGAATTTATTTGCAAATTATGGTGGAAAATAAGTATTTGGTCAATAACAAAAGTTCATCTTAATACTTTGTTATATACCCTTTGTTGGCAATGACAGAGGTCAAACGTTTTCTGTAAGTCTTCACAAGGTTTTCACACACTGTTGCTGGTATTTTGGCCCATTCCTCCATGCAGATCTCCTCTAGAGCAGTGATGTTTTGGGGCTGTCGGTGGGCAACACAGACTTTCAACTCCCTCCAAAGATTTTCTACGGGGTTGAGATCTGGAGACTGGCTAGGCCACTCCAGGACCTTGAAATGCTTCTTACGAAGCCACTCCTTCATTGCCCGGTCGGTGTGTTTCGGATCATTGTCATGCTGAAAGAACCAACCACGTTTCATCTTCAATGCCCTTGCTGATGGAAAGAGGTTTTCACTCAAAATCTCACAATACATGGCCCCATTCATTCTTTCCTTTACACGGATCAGTCGTCCTGGTCCCTTTGCAGAAAAACAGCCCCAAAGCATGATCTTTCCACCCCCATGCTTCACATTAGGTATGGTGTTCTTTGGATGCAACTCAGCATTCTTTCTCCTCCAAACACTACAAGTTGAGTTTTTACCAAAAAGTTCTATTTTGGTTTCATCTGACCATATGACATTCTCCCAATCCTCTTCTGGATCATCCAAATGCTCTCTAGCAAACTTCAGATGGGCCTGGACATGTACTGGCTTAAACAGGGGGACACGTCTGGCACTGCAGGATTTGAGTCCCTGGCGGCGTAGTGTGTTACTGATGGTAGCCTTTGTTACGTTGGTCCCAGCTCTCTGCAGGTCATTCACTAGGTCCCCCCGTGTGGTTCTGGGATTTTTGCTCACCGTTCTCGTGATCATTTTGACCTCATGGGGTGAGATCTTCTGTGGAGCCCCAGATCGAGGGAGATTATCAGTGGTCTTGTATGTCTTCCATTTTCTAATAATTGCTCCCACAGTTGATTTCTTCACACCAAGCTGCTTACCTATTGCAGATTCAGTCTTCCCAGCCTGGTGCAGGTCTACAATTTTGTTTCTGGTGTCCTTTGACAGCTCTTTGGTCTTGGCCATAGTGGAGTTTGGAGTCTGACTGTTTGAGGTTGTGGACAGGTGTCTTTTATACTGATAACGAGTTCAAACAGGTGCCATTAATACAGGTAACGAGTGGAGGACAGAGGAGCCTCTTAAAGAAGAAGTTACAGGTCTGTGAGAGCCAGAAATCTTGCTTGTTTGTAGATGACCAAATACTTATTTTCCACCATAATTTGCAAATAAATTCTTTAAAAATCAGACAATGTGATTTTCTGGATTTTTTTTCTCATTTTGTCTCATAGTTGAGGTATACCTATGATGAAAACTGGAGACCTCTCTCATCTTTTAAGTTGGAGAACTTGCACAATTGGTGACTGACTAAATACTTTTTTGCCCCACTGTATATATATATTTATAGTAATATGTACATATGTATACTAGCTGTTCTTGTTTTTTTCTTGCCTTCTGATTGTTGCTCTGAGTGTTGCTATCCCTGTGCTGTTGCAATCCTGGAATTTCCCCATTGTGGGACTAATAAAGGCTTATCTTATCTTATCTTATCTTAAAATGCAGGCTGCAAATCCGTGTCCTCTCCAGTATTTTAGCAGGGACACTGAGGTTTTCCAAAGGAAATTAATCATTGCTGTCATATTTTCATGTCTGTGGGTACGCACTCTGTTGGACAGAACAACATCACAGCGCCCAGAAAGACAGACCGTGCTTGTGGCCCTGGAAATAAACAGGTACAATGTAGACATAGCTGCACTTGGTGAAACAAGATTGTCTGGATATGACAGCTTGGAAGACCATGGGTACATCTTCTTTTGGAGTGGGAGATCAAATCAAGAAAGGAGAGAAGCAGGAGTGGGCTTTGCAGTTAGAAAGGAGATAGCAGCAATGCTTGATGAGGAACTGGTGCCAATCAACGACAGGATAATGACTATGAGACTCCCACTACAGCGGAAGATGTATGCCACACTCATCAGTGTATATGCCCCAACAATGACCAACACAGAAGAGGTGAAGGAAGAGTTCTACAGTGATTTACGTGAGACTTTCAGGCATGTACCGACTGATGACAGGCTGATACTCGTTGGAGATTTTAATGCCAGAGTTGGTTCGGACACCGAGTTATGGAAAAGAGTGCTAGGCAGTCATGGAGTAGGCTAATGTGCAATGCTAATGGAGAACTTCTGCTTGCACTATGTTCAGAGTACAACCTTGTGATAACCAACACTCTATTTAAGCACAAGGACACACACAAGAAGACATGGATGCACCCAAGATCCAAGCACTGGCACTTATTAGACTACATCATAGTCAGGCAGAGAGACATAAGGGATGTACTGGACACCAGACCAATGAGAGGCGCGGACTGTGGTACTGATCATGTTAGGCTGAGATCTAGATTAAGGATTTGGAGACGAAAACAGCACTGCAGGACGGGTGCGAAGCCACCACGGAAGCTAAACACTAGTGCACTGAAAAGCCAAAAGAAGCGGGAAGAACTTACACAGGAAATGGATGAAAACTTGAAAGACTGGGACAGCAACAACTCAGAGAATGACATAGAAAAGAAATGGGCAACACTGAAGGGTATGGTGTGTCAGACTGCGAGTGATGTATTAGGCCACCCTGAGAGGAAACATCAAGATTGGTTTGATGAGCATGATGAACACCTGAAGAAACTACTAGAAGTGAGGAATACAGCTAGGCAGGAAAACCTACAGTGTAACACAAGGTCGAAGAAGAACAAATACTCAAATACTCTCAAACTCAAACAAATACTGCTCAGAGTGAGCTACAGAAGTACACCAGAGAGATGAAGTCCAACTGGTAGGATGAAAAAGCGGGGGAACTTCAAACTGCAGCAGTCAGAAAGGACATGAAAACATTCTTCACAGGTTTGAGAGAAATCTACGACCCTAAACCAAGAGGATTGATCCAACTAAAGGCTATGGATGGTGAAACAGTTTTGCAGGAGAAAGACAAGATCCTGGACAGATTTGCAGACCACTTTGACCAACTACTAAACAACCCTGGAGATCTCACTGAAGAGGCTAAAGAAGCTCTAGTGCAGCGACCAGCTGTATCAAGTCTGGATGAACCACCAAATTTTGATGAACTAATGGCAGCTATCAGGACAACATAGGATGGTAAAGCTCCAGGAAGGGATGGAATTCCAGCAGAAGTGTGGAAATTTGGTGGTGTTCAGCTGACCAACTGCCTGCACAAGCTCATCCAAGAGATATGGGATGCCCAGAAAGTACCCCAAGACTGGAAGGATGGAAGTATTGTGCTGGCTGTCGCGAGTGGTGAGGAATGGAGGTTTTAGGAGCCAGAGGACGCTTAATTGTCGGCACAGGCTCAATTGTGGAAGCCACAGGGGACGTTTCACCATTGGCACAAGCTTCCGTGGTGCTGGAGCTGGCGAGGGATGGAGGTTGTAGAAGCCTGGGGATGCTCAATCGTTGGCACAGGCTTCCATGAAGAAGATGAGGGAACCTTGGGATGATTCACTGTCGGCACAGGCTCAAAAATGAGGGAAAAGTCTCTCACTAGTCTGGAAAATTCCCTTCACTGGATGACGGCAGAGAGGAACAGACAAAACAGTCCAGAGCAGCAGTGCAGGATGGGGTTCACCTCAGAACACTCTGCTCTGCTTGCCGGAAAATTAAGAGCTGCCTCCAGAGATGGTAAAGCCTGGGCGTCGAAGACAAGCTCCTCCATGGTTCGGACCACCCAATTCTCATCCTCCTCCAGAAGGAAGGATATCCGTACCCGCAGAGTCCTCATTTGGCTGAAACATTCTGTCATGGGCTGTCTCTGGCAGACAGTAAATGACTCCTTAAGGTGGATACAGTGTAGAAGACAAACCAGGATTTATTATGCAACCAGGAAAAAGAAAACATAAACTGGATTGCAACCTGTAATAAAAGAATAAGACGGGCACCAGAGGTACAACCCGTACATGACTTGTATAGCGAACACAATGTTCCAGCACCAGGCAACAGAAGAGGACGACTAATCAGTCCCTCCAGGATTTCGCAATGTTGCGATTGCATCAGTTCATGCGAAATCAGCCAATCAGCGCAGTTATTGTGTGGCCTTGCCACTTTGTCCAATCACTGCATCTTTCCCACAATTTTGACCAATTCTCATCAACTTCCGCCAATTTCACCAATCAAATTTGTCTTTCACTGACGCTCAAACGCTCAGTCTAACCAATCAAATGCATCACTGCACCATGTTCACTTCCGTGTTTACAGTGAGCCTATGCGGAGAAAATCCAGGGACACCTCTGTGACACTAGGAACACCAAGCAGATGTGGCAGGGAGTTCGGACACTGACGGGCTTTAAGTCTAGGCAGGGGGACGATGATGACGACGCTTCGCTTCCAGACAGGCTTAACGACTTCTTTGCACGTTTTGAAGCATCAAACTCGACAATCAGAGGGAGGGCCGGCCCACTCCCACCATCGGTCGGACCAGCTTTTACCATTAACACAGCGGACACACGGAGGACCCTATCCAGAATCAACCCACGCAAAGCTGCAGGTCCAGACAACATTCCGGGACGTGTGCTCCGAGACTGCGCGAGCGAGTTGGCGGATGTCCTGACTGACATTTATAACATCTCCCTGAGTCAGGCCATCGTTCCCAGATGCTTCAAGACCTCTATCATTGTACCGGTGGCAAAGAAACCAGTGGTGTCATGTTTGAATGACTATCGTCCTGTTGCACTTACACCAATTGTGATGAAGTGTTTTGAACGGCTTGTCAAACCACACATCACAGCCTGCCTCCCTGCATCACACGACCCGCTCCAGTTTGCATATCGTTCAAACCGCTCCACGGAGGATGCTATAGTCACCACCCTACACTCTGTCATCACCCACCTGGACCAGAAAGACACCTACGCCAGACTCCTGTACATTGATTTCAGTTCAGCATTCAACACCATTATTCCCCAGAGACTGATAGAGAAATTACTCCTTCTCGGTCTGAACACCACCACATGTCTCTGGATCCTGGATTTCCTGACTGAGAGACCTCAGTCTGTCCGGGTTGGAAACAACATCTCCAACTCTGTCACGCTGAGTACCGGAACCCCTCAAGGCTGTGTACTCAGTCCACTGTTGTTTACACTTCTAACACATGACTGTGTATCCAAACACGAGGGGTACCAGATTATTAAGTTTGCAGATGACACCACGGTGGTGGGACTTATTCAGAGGGATGAGGAATCAATGTACAGGGAAGAAGTGAGAGACCTGGAGGGCTGGTGTAGGGAGAACAATCTGGTGCTCAACGTGGACAAAACAAAGGAGATGATTATCGACTTCCGGCGGTCACAGCCTGAGCACGTCCCCCTCAGCATCGGCGGCCGTTTAGTGGAGAGAGTAGAGAACATCAAGTTCCTCGGAGTGCAGATCTCGCAGGACCTGACCTGGAGCAAGAATTCCTTGGAGATCAGGAAGCGAGCTCAGCAGAGACTACACTTCTTGAGGAAACTCAAACAGGCCTCTCTCCCCATCTGCATCCTCAGGACCTTCTACAGAGGTGTGGTGGAGAGTGTTCTGACGTACTGCATTGCTACATGGTACTCCAGCTGCAGTATGTCAGACAAAAAAGCCCTGCAGAGGATAGTCAAGGGGGCGGAGAGGGTAATTGGAGTCTCCCTCCCCTCTGTCCAAAAACTTTTTCAGAACCGTTGTAGGAGCAGGGCACTGAACATTGTCAAGGACCGTTCTCACCCTCTGCATAAACACTTTGAACTTCTTCCATCTGGTAAACGATTCCGGAGCATCAGAGGCAGAACCACCAGACTGATCAACAGCTTCCTCCCACAAGCTGTCAGGATGCTGAACAGCTGACCCGGAATCTCACATACACACTACTGCACCTATGGACATTTTGTATATTATAGTTAGTTATTCTTTTTCCCCAAGTATGTCTCAGGGATGTGTGAATGGATGGGGGGGTGGGAGCTATGTGGGAGTGTGTCTTAATCATGCTGCTTCTTATATGGATGCCGAGAGAAACGCAATTTCATCTTGCCTGCACTACAGTTGTATGTACAGCAATATGACAATAAAGTTTGATTTGATTTGATTTATTAACCAAACACATCAGCAAAAACAGAGTGTGTGATTTAAAAAAAAACACTCACCCGCAAGGTTTCCAACACTGTCCCTTCCTTCATCTCCCCAGCCTGCTGGTGGATGTCTCGCCATGTCTCTGTCCTGGCCGCATGTATGAAGCGCTGGGTTTGTGTTGAAAAACGTCCGCCTGCCACAAAAGCACCCGGGAGTGCACGTGAGGACAGACTCCATAAAACCATAAACCAAACGAGCAAATCTAACACTACAGCCAGTGTTTGAACATTTTATACATCATCTATCTTCTTCCGCTTAATCCTTTTCGGGTTGTGGGGGGGCTGGAGCCTATCCCAGCATCTTTGGGCGAGAGGCAGGGTACACCCTGGACAGATTGCCAGTCCATCGCAGGGCCGACACAGAGAGACAGACAACCTTTCGCTCTCATAATCATACCTAAGGATAATTTAGAATCCCCAGTTTTGATGCCAGTTAACCTAAGGTAAAATCATTACTGCATCTTGTCAATGAGCTTTAAAGCTGTGAATCTGTGGTCTGGTCACGGAGAAAGCCCCCCACTCCCCCCCCCCCCCCGCCCCCGGCCGCCGTAAGTGAAAGATGTGTCTGAAGAGACCGGTATGTGTTAGGTGAGTTAGGCACGGAAAGAGAGAAAATATTGTCTGTAATTTTTTCAGGAAAACACAGACTCCAATACACAATACAGACCAACAGAACAAATTATTTTTTCCTCTCCACTTGATACCAAACGGTTGGGGACCGTAGGGAGTTTTCAAATGAAGGTGCTGCCAATAATTTCCGAATCTGTACTCTTTGACATGCATTCAGTGCAATTTAGCTGTTGTAATGGATATTGTGTTAAAGTCTGTATTTACTGTTGCACAAAATAGTTTTTCTGTATAGCAGAAGTTTCTGCTTAATTTACAAATCACTGTAATAGGAAATTTTTGACAATCCTGTGCTTTTCTTGTATTGTTGTATAGCAATATCACTGCAGTAAACTGGAAAAAAAAATCTGCTTTAAAATTTGTAATTCTTCCAACAACTTTTAGTGCAAAAAACCTCTCAGAACATCACAACTTTTATGGCAACTTTTTAAAAAAGCTTCTGCGAATTCAGGCTTTTTGGGCCTCAACAATCATAAAAACATCCTGAGATATCCTGGAGGGACTGACTAATAAAGGACACTGGTGATTATCAAACACAAAACAGATGAGACTAATCAGGGGCCAAACAGAAACATACGCGAGCACCTAAAGATAAAGGAAACATTCAAGGGTAAATGCCAGTGCTGGAAAACAGGGAACATACATAATATAAATAGTAACAGAGAGAGAATAATGGTGCAAATACAGTAGTACACAAAACAACAGAAAGCGTGGACATGGTTGGAAACCATGTCCAGATATGAGTTTTTCCATATTTTAATTTATCTATAACATTATAGCAATGAATTATCATCTTAAAAGTGCCCCAAGGCTAAAAGAAATAAGGTATACTGTACTGTATATATTTTATAGTAATGCTATTAAACATAAACTAATTTTACCCAAGTTTTGTGTACTCAGACGTACACAGAATGGGTAGCTAGCTGAATCTGTAAAGCGCTTTCATCATCCAGGGATGAGAAATAAAAAGCGCTATATAACTGAACATCAAGTTTATCATACTCTGGCCAACACCTGTGGCAGTTAGCTGTTGTTAGCAGAGTTAACAGACTACCTATTCAGGGTTGCTTCTGCCCACATTAATCCGTATGGATTGGTTATATCGTATCAGCAACTCAACTCACTTACCCCTGCCTGTGATAGTGCTTTATCTGGCTTTTACATTCTCACATTCAGCCAAATTTTCCTTGGTTAGCTCAGGCTATGCTCTGCACCAGATCTATGAGCTAACCAGCTAATGTTAGCTACATAGATGAAGGAGAGAGGGTGGGGTTAGAGTAAGCTGTAGATGGGGGAGAACTGAGGGTCATTAACTATTTCTTTTTCTTTCGGCTGCTCGTTTTAGGGGTCGCCACAGATCATCTGCCTCCATCTCACCTATCCCTATCCCTTGCATCTTTCTCTGTAACACCAGCTCTCTCCATGTCCTACTTCACTACATCCATGAATCTTCTCTGTGGTCTTCCTCTTTTCCTCCTGCCTGGCAGCTCCATCTTCAGCATCCTTTGTCCAATATATCCACTATCCCTCCTATGCACATGTCCAAACCATCTCAGCCTTGCCTCTCTTACTTTGTCTCATTTCTAATTTCTAATCCTGTCCCTCCTAGTCACTCCCAATGAGAATCTTAATTGCCACCTCCTGTCTTTTTGTCAGCGCCACGTCTCCAAACCATACAACATAGCAGGTCTCACTACCATCTTGTAAATCTTCCCTTTCACTCTAGCTGCTACCTTTCTGTCAAAAATCACCCCTGACACTTGTCTCCACCCTGCCTGCACTCTCTTCTTCATCTCTTGTGCATTTTCCGTTGTTTGGATGGTTGACCCCAGGTATCTAAACTCATCTACTTTCACTACCTCTATTCCTTTCATCTTCACCGTTACATCTGCCTCCCTCTAATTCACAGTCATGTATTCTGTCTTGGTTGTACTGACTTTTTTCCTCTTCTCTCCAGAGCATACTTCCACCTCTCCAGGTTCTCTTCCACCTGCTCCCTGCTCTCATTACAGATCACAATATCATCTGCAAACATCTTGGTCCATGGAGACTCCTGCCTGATCTCATCTGTCAGCTTGTCCATCACTATAGCAAATAAGAAGGGGGTCAGAGCTGATCCCTGATGTAATCTCACCCCCACCTCTAATCCATGTGTCACTTCTACAGCACACTTCACCACCGTCTCACTGTCCTCATACATGTCCTGCACCACCCTCACATACTTCTCTGCCGCTCCTGACTTTCTCTTACAGTACCACACTTCCTGTTTTGGGCCCCTATCATATGCTTTCTCTAGATCAAAGTTGTCAAAGTTGCGACCCACGTGCTGGCTTGGACTCTCTGGGGGGCCAGTTTTGGGCCCACTTTTGGGGATGAATTTGAAAACTGTGACAATTAAATAATAGAACACACAAGCAACAATTTTTCAATAAAGTAACTGCTATTCCCAATCTGTACATTTGGGGTCACACGAGTAGCAGACAAAAAACTGACCTCAATTTCCACTGACTCCACTTGCAGTCTGTTATCCATTCTCCACCATAACAGATCGCTAAAAAATATGCAACGTCTTTTTTTATGGATGCCAGATCCAGCACACACTGAAACATCATGGTATTTACTGTATTTAATAGCTGTTCTTTAAAAATACATTTACCCCCGTGTCTTGCAGCACGGCAGGTGCTAGGGACCGTACTGACAATTGGTTTGTTGGGATTCATGTATGTGTGTGGGGGTGTTACACAACAATTTGCTGCCGTTTGCCAGATGTTTTTACGGTCGGAACCAGTTTTTCTTGTCACATAATTTTTTGAACATGCTTCCAACTGACGACAGCGAGCTGTCAGGGCACTAGTGGTCGGGGCGTTTGTGGGCACTTGCCGCTCTGAGGTGTACTCCTCCACCACTGTGTGAAATAAGATAAAAACTTTGACATAACAAACACACACTTCAGGAAATTAACACGAGGGGCTACTTACACTGGCACAGCTTTCTTCCTTCTTGTTATCACGTGATCGGTCTCTCTCGAGCGCTCGCGGTATTTTACATAATTCTCGGGTGATCTTGTCATGTGTTAACTTGTGCCGCATTAATGATCACATTTACATGCACACTAATAAACCGGTTATGATTGGATTTCTGCAGTTATCTAAGATAAGCCTTTATTAGTCCCACAATGGGGAAATTCCAGGATTGCAACAGCACAGGGATAGCAACACTCAGAGCAATAATCAGAAGGCAAGAAAAAACAAGAGCAGCTAGTATACATATGTACATATTAATATATATATACAGTATATATATATATACATACACACACACACACACACACAGTATATACAGTATATATATATATATATATATACACATACATATACATACATACATATATATACAGTATATATACAGTATATATATATATAGACACACAGTGCGGAGCTTTGTGGTTGGTGGATGTGCAGCAGAAAGTCTAAGCTCTCTCTCCGCGGATGCGGCGGGCCAGCTGGATGTCTTTGGGCATGATGGTGACCCTCTTGCTGTGGATGGCGCACAGGTTGGTGTCCTCGAAGAGACCCACCAGGTAGGCCTCGCTGGCCTCCTGCAGAGCCATGACGGCGGAGCTCTGGAAGCACAGGTCGGTCCTGAAGTCCTGAACGATCTCTCTCACCAGGCGCTGGAAGGGCAGCCCACGGATGAGCAGCTCTGTGGACCTCTGGCAGCGACGGATCTCTCTCAGAGCCACAGCACCGGGCCTGCAACGGTGAGGCCTCCTCACTCCGCCGGCGGCCGGAGCGCCTTTTCGAGCAGCCTTGGTGGCCAGCTGCTTCCTGGGGGCTTTTCCTCCAGTAGATTTACAGGCGGTCTGCTTGGTTCTTGCCATCGCTCTTTATTATTCTGTCTTATGTTTCCTGCACGCCGCCCAAACTCCAGCCCGGCACCCGCGTCGCTCCCGCTTCAGCTCTCCCGGTATGTCGAGCCTCTCCGTTAGCACCGGGTGGCGGCCAAGTGCTAGCTAGCTCCTCCCCGCTGCATCGTCTCCCGCTGTAAACAGAGGCTCCGTCCGCCGACTCGGGAGACCCCCAGGGCGATCTGTGTGTCCGTGATACACATAGAGTGAAAGGTGTGCCGGATCAGAAAGCCATCACCGGATCAGAAAGAAGAAGGAAGATAAAAAGACTCAGAATTGAGCCGTTGTTGCAAAAGGCAGCCAACTCGTGTGGCGCCGGAACCGAAAGAGAAGAAGAATCGGAACCCGAAGAATCTGATTATTCAAGTGGCCATGTAAACAGAATAATCTGATAAAGGCCATGTAACCGAGGTCATTAACTCAAGTTTACCCTTCAGTAACCTGTTTATTCAGTGCATGTAAACACAATAAAACTGGTTATTGTTAGTAATCAGTTTACTGTGACCATGTAATCAGGGCCGTTGTTCAAAACACAAACAAGTTCCAGGACTAAACAATAGATGGTAGCAATACAATATCTGGTTCCTTAAATGGCATTTGTTTTTATTGTGATTAAGCTATTCAGCAGGTTCAGTTCAAAACAGCAAAAAGAAAAAAAATTCAGATTGTTCATACTTTGATGAAGATTCATCATTCAGGTTGTTCATGTTTTGTAAAAGATCAGTGGTTCAGTAAATGTAAACATTTCATAATGTACTTGTACAAAGAATGAAATTTGGAGTTGCCATTAGGTTATTTTGCATTACACAGGGTTACAAAAATAATTTTTTTGTAAGTTGTCTGTGTTTTTTCAACTGATTTAAGACAATTTTGCACTGCTGAATCCGAAAATGACATCCGTTTCTCCCGATCAGGTCATATTTTTATGCTAAGTTGATTTTTAAAAAATCTGATCTTCTGACTTAATCAATTACATTTTTGTGACATTATCGGTTGATTTTTGTTAATATTTCTCATCCAAAATAGATTTTTAAGAGAAAAAAAATGTTTTCTAACACAATTTATTGTTTAAATGTTACAAACTTTGATTACTGTAAATAGAATAGTAGACATTGATAAAGGTAAGTACATGTAAATTGAATGTTACATCATCATTGTTCAAAATTCCGAGCTTCAACTTCCGTTTATTCGAACCTCTAGAATGCTCAGCAGCAGGGATGTCTCTCTTCAGAGTCCAACAGTAGTCAGCCATCATGACAATTTATGACATCATGCCATAAATTGGCGCATGCAAAATCTTCAGAGTTCGAGAAATTTCAAGAAATAAAAAAGAATTTTGCATCATATAAAACGAAAATAACCCGTACATGTAAACAAAAACGTAAAAAACATCATGTGGCCATACTTCAAAAAGTTGACCTGATTGAGCGAAACCAGTGTGATTTTTGGATTCAGCACATCAAAATTGTCCTAAATCAGCTAAAAAAAACTTAGACAATAAATTTGGTGTTGACCAGTGTTATTTTACTGGTCCGGCTCACTTGACATTAAATCCAGCGGTATGTGGCCCTCAAGCTAAAATGAGTTTGATAACCCTGCTCTAGATCCACAAAGACACAGTACAACTCCTTCTGACCTTCTCTATACTTCTCCATCAACACTGTTAAGGTGCCTTCACATCAAACACAAACGGGCAGCACAAATGCATACAAAGTCAATGGAAAGAATGAATGAATGTTTTTTATTCGGTAATAATAATAATAAACACATACAATACAATAAGAACACACAAAAGAACAACCGAAAGGGTGTAGGCTGAAGCTAGTGCTTATATAGTGCCTACCCCGTTACAATGTTAAAATCAATAACATAAAAATTTAAGTCTTACCCAAAATCAACAAAGAAAATCAAATAGAACAAGTAGACCAAAAAAAAACCCTTTAAGTTATTACAAATTTATCTCCCAGCATTTACAGTGAGATACTGGGAAAATTTCTCATCTTTGTACAATTTTTTGAATTGCTTCAGAGTTGAACATGTTTTAATATTTTCAGAGCAACAGTTCCACAGTTTAACTCCAGTGACAGACATGCATGATACTCTGTATTTGTTCTAGCCTTTGGCTTATTAAAAACAGAGTTACCTCATAGCTCATATTTGCTTTCCCTTTTTTTAAACAGTCTCTGAATATTTACAGGTAATTGGTTATTATTTGCTTTGTACATGATTTGAATGACATTATAATCTACCAGATCTCTAAATTTAAGAGTATGTAATTGAATGAATATTGGATTTGTTGGCAACCCCCGAACCAAGTGGTGGACACCAGTGGTGAGGGGGGCCATTAAGCTGAAGAAGGAGTCCTATCAAGCTTGGTTGGCTTGTGGGACTCCCGAAGCAGCTGAGGTGTACCGGCAGGCCAAGCGGAGTGCAGCTCGGGTGGTTGCTGAAGCAAAAACCCGGGTATGGGAGGAGTTCGGTGAGGCCATGGAACAAGACTTTCGGTCGGCTTCAAAGAGATTCTGGCAAACTGTTCGGCGGCTCAGGAGGGGAAAGCAGCTCCCCGTCCACACTGTGTATGGTGCGGATGGGACACTGTTGACTTCAACTGGGGATATCGTCGGGCGGTGGAAGGAATACTTCGAGGATCTCCTCAATCCCACTGATACGCCTTCCACAGAGGAAGCAGGGTTTGGGGACGAGGGGGATGACTCGCCTATCACAGGGGCTGAGGTCGCCAAGGTGGTTAAAAATCTCCTTGGTGGCCGGGCCCCGGGGGTGGACGAGATTCGCCCCGAGTACCTCAAGGCCCTGGATGTTGTTGGGTTGTCATGGTTGACACGCCTCTGCAACATTGCGTGGAGGTCGGGGGCAGTGCCTTTGGCATGGCAAACCGGGGTGGTGGTTCCTCTCTTCAAAAAAGGGGACCGGAGGGTGTGCTCCAACTTTAGAGGGATCACACTCCTCAGCCTCCCTGGGAAGGTCTATGCCAAGGTACTGGAGAGGAGAGTCCGGCCGTTGGTCGAACCTCGGATTCAGGAGGAGCAATGTGGTTTTCGTCCTGGCCGTGGCACATCGGACCAACTCTTTACCCTCTCGAGAATTCTTGAGGGTTCGTGGGAGTTTGCCCAACCAGTTTACATGTGTTTTGTGGACTTGGAGAAGGCATTTGACCGCGTCCCTCGTGGATTTTTGTGGGGGGTGCTTCGGGAGTATGGGGTATCGGGCTTGTTGTTACGAGCTATTCGGTCTCTGTACGACCGTTGTGAGAGTTTAGTTCACATTGCCAACACTCGGTCGGAGTCATTCCCAGTGAGAGTTGGACTCCGCCAGGGCTGCCCTTTGTCACCGGTCCTGTTCATAATTTTTATGGACAGGATTTCTAGGCGCAGCCAGGGAATGGAGGGTGTCATGCTTGGTGACCACAGGATCTCATCTCTGTTGTTTGCAGATGATGTTGTCCTGTTGGCTTCATCCAGCAATGACCTACAGCTCTTGCTGGGACGGTTTGCCGCTGAGTGTGAAGCGGCTGGGATGAGAATCAGCACCTCCAAGTCCGAGTCCATGGTCCTCAGCCGGAAAAAGGTGGATTGTCCTCTCCGGGTTGGGGACAGGCTCCTGCCCCAAGTGGAGGAGTTTAAGTATCTTGGGGTCTTGTTCACGAGTGAGGGGAAAATGGAGCGAGAGATCGACAGACGGATTGGAGCAGCATCTGCAGTGATGCGGACGTTGTACCGGTCTGTTGTGGTGAAGAGGGAGCTTAGTTCTAAGGCAAAGCTGTCGATTTACCAGTCAATCTACGTTCCTACTCTCACCTATGGTCACGAGCTTTGGGTAATGACCGAAAGAACGAGATCGCGGATACAAGCGGCTGAAATGAGCTTTCTCCGTAGGATTGCTGGACTCACCCTCAGAGATAGGGTGAGGAGCTCAGTCATCCGGGAGAGGCTCAGAGTAGAACCGCTGCTCCTCCACATTGAAAGGAGTCAGTTGAGGTGGTATGGGCATCTGATTAGGATGCCTCCTGGACGCCTCCCACTTGAGGTGTTTCAGGCACGTCCCACTGGGAGGAGACCCCGGGGCAGACCTAGGACTCGGTGGAGAGACTATGTCTCCCAGCTAGTCTGGGAACGCCTTGGTATCCCCTCTGAAGAGCTGGAGCAGGTGGCTGGGGAGAGGGAAGTCTGGGCTTCTCTGCTTGAACTGCTGCCTCCGCGACCCGGACCTCCGGAAAAGCGGTAGAAGATGGATGGATGGATGGATGGATTTGTTGGTTCACAGTAAGGTTTCTTTGATACAATGTGTACGGCTTTTTTCTGTAGTAAAAAGATTAAGTTTGTGTTTGTTTTATATGTGTTTCCCCAGATCTCCACACAGTATGTCATAAAAGGAACTATCAGTGAATTATATAAAATGCAAAGAGATTTCTGACACAGGAGATCCTTAACTTTATACAGTATAGCAATGGATTTAGACATTTTAGTTTTGACATAATTTATGTGTGATTTCCAGTTTAGTTTGTTATCAACAATGACCCCTAGGAACTTGGTTTTGAAAACTGTGTCAATTTCAACATTGTTTATTTTAATTTTTCTGTGATTATATAATTTGCGGTTTCCAAATATTATACATTTTGTTTTCCAAGGTGAATAGATAATTTATTGGCAGTGAACCATTGATTGATTTGTTTAAGTTCATTTTCTACTGAATCCAGAAGGTGCTTAAGATTTTCTCCACTACAAAAAAAAAAGTTGTGTCATCTGCAAATAAAATACACTTGAGCAATTTACACACAGAACATAAATCATTAATATACAAAATAAACAGCAATGGACCAAGCACAGAACCCTGTGGTACCCCACACGTCATCTTCAGCAACTCAGAGTCTGTATTATTCACATGAACATATTGATATGTGTCTTCTAAATAGCTGTGTAACCAGTCAAAAGCAATTCCTCTGATGCCATACTTATGCAATTTACTGAGGAGTAATTTATGGTCAACTGTATCAAATGCCTTTTGTAAATCCAGAAATATTCCGACTGTGTATTCTTTTCTATCTGTTGCATCCGTAATCTGTTCAACAAAGTCCATGAGTGCCAGTGAGGTGGTCCGGTTCTTCCTGAATCCATACTGTTGTTCACAAAGTATATTGTGCTTATCAATGAAATCATTTAGTCTCTTAACAAATATTTTTTCCAGTATTTTGGAGAACTGAGGTAACAAGGAGATGGGTCTGTAGTTTGACAATGAGTGTCACCAGTCTTATACAGAGGAATGACTCTTGCTATTTTCATTTTCTTTGGAAATTTACCAGCAGTAAGTGACATGTTGCATGTGAAAGTGAAGTATTTAACGATACAATCGATAATACATTTAACCAAGAACATACTGAAATCATTACAATCAGTTGATTTTTTTGTCTTTGAATTTGTTAACAATGTCAAGAATTTCTTTTTCATCTATTTCTTTCATAAACATTGAGTAAGCGTTTATGTTGACGACATTGTCAGCGCCACTTGTATTGGCGATCGTTTTTCCTATATTAACGAAATATTCATTAAACGTGTTGGAGATCAAGCTATTTTCATTGATTATTCCATTATCTGAAATTAAATAAGAGATGTGGTTGGAATTTAGTTTTCCTCTCTTTGTCATATTATTTAACACCTTCCATATATTACATGTATTAGTTTTGTTATTTTCCAATAATTTACTGTAATATGTTTTTTTTACTCAGTCTTAAAATACTAATGAGTTTATTTTTACAAGTCTTGTATTTCTTTTCTGCTTCCACAGTTCTTAATTTCAGAAACTTTTTGTATAACAAGTTTTTCTTTTTACAAGCATTTTGCAGGCCCTTGGTGATCCAAGGCTCATCTCTGCATTTAACTTTAGTTTCCTTTACCACTAGAGGGCAGTGTTTATTATATAGTTGTGATAAAATAGAGACAAATTCTCTATTTGCTGTATCAATGTCGTCAACATAAACACCGCTCCAGTCTTGTATTTTTAGATCATTTCAAAAATTGTTGATTGCGGTTTCTTTTACAAGTCTTTTTAAAACCTTATCTATTTCAACATTATGTGTTACACCAGTGTGTGAAGAAACAAAAACAGGCAGATGGTCTGTCACATCATTGATAATAAGACCAGCAGTTACATTCCCCTCAGTGACATTTGTGAAAATGTTATCAATAAGCGTTGCCGAATGTGTTGTCATTCTAGTGGGGTATGTTATTGAAGGGTAGAAACCCATACAAAACATGGAATTTATGAATTCACTTATTTGGATATGGTCATTTGGATTTAATAAGTCAATATTGAAGTCTCCACAAATAAATACCAGCTTCTTATTACCTACTGCACTGAAAAGCTCAGACAATTTTTCTTTGAAAATGTCAATATCGGTACCCGGTGCTCTATAAATGCAACTTATTATGATGTTTTTTGTAGTTGTAATTAATTCCACAGTTACACACTCCATGATGTTTTCCATTTCAAAAGACATATTATCTACAACTTGGCTTTGGTAGCAGGACCTGATACAGCTGTGGACAAAATTGTTGGTACCCCTCTGTTAATGAAAGAAAAACCCACAGTGGTCACAGAAATAACTTGAATCTGACAAAAGTGGTAATAAATAAAAATTCTATGAAAATTAACCAATGAAAATCAGACAATGCTTTTGAATTGTGGTTCTACAGAATTATCCATCCATCCAGCCATCTTCTTCCGCTTAATCCAATTATTTTAAAAAACAAACTCATGAAACAGGCTTGGACAAAAATGATGGTACCCCTAGAAAAGATTGAAAATAATGTGACCATAGGGACATGTTCAACCAAGATGTATAATCCAATTAACATCACAGGTGTCTACAAACTTGTAATCAGTCAGTCGGCCTATTTAAAGGGTGACAAGTAGTCACTGTGCTGTTTGGTGACATGGTGTGTGTACCACACTAAACTTGGACCAGAGGAAGCAAAGGAGAGAGTTGTCTCAGGAGATTAGAAAGAAAATTATAGACAAGCATGTTAAAGGTAAAGGCTATAAGACCATCTCCAAGCAGCTTGATGTGCCTGTGACTACAGTTACACATATTATTCAGAAATTTAAGATCCACAGGACTGTAGCCAACCTCCCTGGACGTGGCCGCAGGAGGAGACGGATAATATGAATGGTAAAGGTACATCAGTGTCAGATCGCACCATCCGTCGTTGTTTGAGCCAAAGTGAACTTCATGGGAGACGACCAAGGAGGACACCACTGTTGAAAACAAATCATAAAAAAGCCAGACTGGAATTTGCCAAACTGCATGTTGACAAGCCACAAAGCTTCTGGGAGAATGTCCTATGGACAGACGAGACAGAACTGCAACTTTCTGGCAAGGCACATCAGCTCTATGTTCACAGACACAAAAATGAAGCATAGCAAGAAAAGAACACTGTCCCTACTGTGAAACATGGAGGAGGTTCTGTTATGTTCTGAGGCTGCTTTGCTGCATCTGGCACAGGGTGTCTTGAATCTGTGCAGGGTACAATGAGATATCAAGGTATTCTAGAGAGAAATGTGCTGCCCAGTGTCAGACAGCTTGGTGTCAGTCTCAGGTCATGGGTTTTGCAACAGGATAATGACCCAAAACACACAGCTCAAAACACCCAAGAATGGCTAAGAGCAAAACATTGGACTATTCTAAAGTGACCTTCTATGAGCCCTGATCTAAATCCTATTGAACATCTGTGGAAGGAGCTGAAACATGTCGTCTGGAGAAGGCACCCTTCAAACCTGAGACAACTGGAGCAGTTTGCTCATGAGGAGTGGGCCAAAATACCTGCTGAGAGGTGCAGAAGTCTCATTGACAGTTACAGAAATGGTTTGATTGCAGTGATTGCCTCAAAAGGTTGTGCAACAAAATATTAAGTTAAGGGTACCATCATTTTTGTCCAGGCCTGTTTCATGAGTTTGTTTTTTAAAATAATTCTGTTGAACCACAATTCAAAAGCATTGTCTGATTTTCATTGGTTAATTTTCATAGAATTTTTATTTATTACCACTTTTGTCAGATTCCAGTTATTTCTGTGACCATTGTGGGTTTTTCTTTCATTAACAGAGTGGTACCAACAATTTTGTCCACGGCTGTATATAGAGCAACACCACCACCCCTTTTTTTTGACCTGCTTGTGGTATATAAATCATAGCCTCTCATTTGCACTGTATGAAGTTGGTCATTTTTTAGCCAAGTCTCAGAAATTGCAACAGCAGAAAAATTTGTGTTGTATTGCAACAAACTGTCCTGGATTTTGGAAAAATTCATGTTGAGACTTCTACTATTAAAGTGTATTATTGACAATGATTGGTCAGAAATTGTATTTTTTAGTTGGTCTGAGCTAAAGTATTTACACTGATGTTTTATACTGTTGAAAAAGTGATTTTCAGGATCAGTTTCATATTCAACACTGTGTGGCTTATGCTCAGTATATTCGTACCCTTTAAAAATGAGGTTGTTTCCTGTAAAAGTTTGCATCTTAATTATTCCAGTCAATGGAAACAAATGCACAGTTTATATCTCTAAGTTGATAATGAAATGTCAATCATTTCTGGTTGATTTTTGGCTCCACTGATTTTGGTGTACTGTTACGGGGATGGCGTGGATGAATAATGAGTCTGTTATACCTTAAGTAGGCTATGTCCCCCCGTGCTCTTGCAGCTTTCAGCTCTGGCATTAATTCTTTTCTCTTCCTTCTTACCAAATCAGTGAAGTCCTCATTGATGAAGATTTTTGTTCCTTTGAGGAACTTGGCTCTTTGAAGAATGGTCATCCTGTCCTTGTGCCACAGGAACTTGACCACAATGGGCCTCGGTCTTTCTCCTCCAGGTTTCCCGGTGCGGTGGGCTCTCTCCATCTCGATCCCTGGTGGTAACTGTAGTTTCTCCATGAGAATATTTTTAATCTTCTCCTCCGTGTCGGCCAAGGTCTCTCCTGGTGCCTCCACAACACCATCAAAGACTAGATTATTTCTCCGGGATTGTCCTTCCAGATATTCAAATTTGTCGGTGATAGTCAACAGACTGTCACACACTTTAGAAACCTCTGATTGCAGCACATTGTTGCGGTCTGCTTGTTTAGACAAATCGGCTTTTATGTCATCTACATCTTTTTGAGTGAACTGTAGACTGGTTTTAATGTCCTGCAACTCTCTCGTCATCGTGTCCACTCTTGCATTAGCTGAGTCCATGATCACTTTGATGAGGCTTTTGAAAGTTTTCTGTTGTTGGTTTAACAATGCAGAAAACAGTTCTTTTTGCTGTTACAGTAAGTCATTTACCTGTGCGAGGGACACATATTCCTCCTCGGATTTGGCCTCTGATTTTGGCTTAGGTGGCATTTTGCTGCAGTTTTGCAATAATTTGCAGAGGACAAGGAGACAAGAGTCTGTTTCCAAGACTATTTCAGTGTTGATGAAAAATTCAAGCAGCAACAACAACAGGAATGCGTGTAAGGCCTGGTGCCAGGCCTGAAGCCTGATGGAGGTGGCTGCAGGGCCTGGTGGTGGTAACTGCCTGTGAAGCCTGGTGGTGGCGGCTGCCTGTGGAGCCTGATGGTTGTGGCTGCTGGCCTGGTGATGGTGGCTGCCTGTGGAGCCTGTTGTTGGTGGCTGCTTGTGAGGCCCAGTAGTAATGGCTACCTGTCTGCTTCTAAGGCAGAAAGGCCCAATTCTAAATCCACCAGAATCTTCCCCCAAGCCACCAATCCACTGCCAAGTGTCAACCAAATCACCTCCAGAAGTCCAGAACTAGCCACAGGTGAAGAATTGAAGTTCTATTACCTCTTGAACAGGTAGTAAAGAAAGAGAGACAAAGAAAGAGACAAGCCCACGCAAAATCGTATTAAGTTTGAGCAAGGTAAATTGAAATGTGAAAATGCGTTATTCTGCTCATTTTATTCTCAGTGTATTTTTGCAATTACAGGACGGTTCGATGAGTACCTTTTGGGGACAGGGGTTAGCCATGTCTCAGGTCCACTGATTTATTACCTCCGCTAAGGGAGGAGGTAATGTTTTTGCCAGCGTTTCTTTGTTTGTCTGTCTGTTAGCAACATTACTCAAAAAGTTCTGAAGGGATTTTGATGAAATTTTCAGGAAATGTGTGTAGTGGCACGGGGAACAGATCATTAGATTTTGGTGGTGATCCAGATCATGATCTGGATACATTCATTTTTTGAAAATTATTTTATTTTATATATTAATATTGCACTTTTCATGTCCTGCCCCTTTAAGATGTGTCCATGGAGTTATGTGTGTGGCCACACCATAGGGCCACACTTCAGAAAAGGTAAAATAGCTTGGAACGAAGAGGACTGTGGTCTCCATCCACATAGTGTGTGATGATTGACATTATTTCATCTGAAGACGCCAAGAAAAAGCAAGCAAATTGTGCTGTTTAAGACAGGGTTTGGAGTGCGTGAAGGCGTAACTCCAGTCGGCAGACAAGGATGTCGTTGCGAGCAACTTGACCCACATGGTATGTAAACACAAGCCATGTTTACATGGACACAAGTAACGGGATTAAAAGCTTGATCGGAATAAAAATGCTTCATGTAAACATGCCAATCTGAATATTCTGACCTGATCACACTCATTCGGATCAAAATTTCCTTCTGAGTGAGACAGGTGGGTTATGCCGATTGTTAATCCTATTGGTGCGCATGTAAACACTTATTCCGAAGTTTGGGTAGAAAATATGTTTACTGCACATCTGTACGTCAGCTACACGTCAGCGTGACATATTTCCACCTTTACAGCAGCTAGCGGAAGACATAGCGGGAGTAAAACAAAACTGGTCTGTTTCGTCCTGCTGTCTCCCTCTGTTCGTCATATGTAGAAGTATGTACTACTGGACTTGTAGCTTCATTACAGAGACCAGCAGAAGCAAAATTACAGTCTGAATAACACAATACAGGTCCATTTCAAAAAGAGAAAGACACGAAGCGGGGTTTGTTTACATTGGAAGTTGCTTCTTCTTCTACTCTTTCCGGAATTTTGAATAATTGTGCGCCTGTCAAAATGATTTAGTCCGTTCAAACGTGTGACACATGGAAACGCACGTCCTAATCGGATCAACTTTTTCAGGATCCATGTAACCAGTAAAGTTCTGATCTGAATTGTAATCAGATTGAAGAAATTTTGCACATGGAACCGTGGCTAATGTAAACTTCAGCACTGGACAATGTTTAATTTTTTTGTTTGTGAAATCACAATAGGCCTATTCTATAATGTTGTTAACAGCACACCACAGTGATATGATACTGCACTGTTGTGTAATATTGCTTAATAATTATGAACCTTGTCAGTAAACTGTAAGGGAGAAGAGAGGAGGGAAAAAACGAAAACTGACCTGAAAGATTCAATAAACCACAATGCTGATTTCATGTTGAATTGCCCAGCCCCAATGTGTGGTCAATACGATTATGACAGTCTTGTTATTATACTGTAGTCATATAATATAGTCACATTATTTTTGCTGTTGTTTCTCTGTCTGTTAGCAGGATCACGCAAAAACTCATAAGCCATGTTTACATGGACACAAGTAACCAGATTAAAAGCCTGATCGGAATAAAAATGCTTCATGTAAACACGCCAATCTGAATATTCTGACCCGATCACACTCATTCAGATCAAAATTTCATTCCGATCGAGAGAGGTGGGTTATGCCGATTGTTAATCCGAATAGTGCGCATACAAACACTTATTCTGAAGCTTGGGTCGAAAATATGTTTACTGTGCATGTCTGTACGTCAGCCACACATCGATGTGACGTATTTCCACCTTTACAGCAGCTAGCGGAAGACATAGCAAGAGTAAAACAAAACTGGTCTGTATCGTCCTGCTGTTTCCCTTTGTTCGTCATATGCAGATGTACTTGTAGCTTCATTATGGAGACCAGCAGAAGCAAAAGTACAGTCTGAATAACACAATACAGGTCCATTTCAAAAAGAGAAAGACACGAAGTGGGGTTTGTTTACACCGGAAGTTGCTTCTTCTTCTACTATTTTCGGAATGTCGACGTGCACATATCAAAATGATTTAGTCCGTTCAAACGTGTGACACATGGAAACGCATGTCCTAATTGGATCAGCTTTTTCAGGATCCATGTAAACAGTAAAATTCTAATCGGAATTGTAATCAGATTGAAGAAATTTTGCCCATGTAACTGTGGCTATAGATGGATGTGGATGACATTTTCACCAGAGGTGGCTCTTGGCCCAAAGAGGAACTCATTAGATGTTGGAGGTGATCTGTGTGTGCATACCTCCGCCAAGGCCCTATCTCGCAATGTACAGATGGATGGCGATATGGACGGACAAAGGGATGGAGGGGAGAACAAAGGGAGGGAGGGAGGGATGGAGGAATGCACTTTCCTGAGTGCCTTGTAGTTTTTAATGTGTTTTCTTTATTTCCTGAAAAAAAAAAAATAACATCACTATTCCTTCCCCACAAAAAATGCATTTTTTTTTGGTGGTGATCCAGATCACAATCTGGAGCCAGGAATTTTTTGAAAATTATTTTATTTTATATATGAATAAAAAAAATTCCCACCTCAAATTGAAGTTTGAGAAACTGAGTTTCAGATTTTATTTTTTTTATGCTCATTCTTTTTTCTTCCATCTTTATATGTAAATATTCAATTTTCATATCCGTTTTAAGGATTTGTTTTTGGAGATGGATCTTGTACAGGTCCTTTGCAGTCATCTACAATGAAATTCTTCAGTGATTTAGATGAACAGCATTCCGTTCTGTTTCGCAATAATGTGTCTTAGATCAAAATTTGTAGAATCTGTTTCTTACATTGCCAGGCTGCTGCATAGAGGTTGATGGACGATCTGCAGCATTGCACTCTTCAGCTGTCTGTTATGGAACAAAAGCAAGTTCTGCTGCAAAGCCACCAGTATTTAAACACCATATTCACATGCTTGGCATTCAGTCCATATACCTCAGTGGGCTCCTCTGCACCCTCCATCTCTGCTTCTGTGACAGCTGTTGCAGTGTCTGTCCTCCTCGTCAGCCTTTTAATTGTAGTAATTATGATACAGGCTTTGGCCTGTTGGCAGATAATTTTTGGAAAAACCTACTTACATTTGGATAAGGGGGGCAGGCTGATGGAGGATCCAACAATACTAGGACTCTATCTTCAACTGAACATGTGATTACAAATGAAGATAAAAGTCATGAAAGTCAAATAAAAAGCCCAGATTAATTCACAGCAACATGATTGCAAGAAGGGCTAATGAGGAAAATGGGTTTAACAGATACACAAAATATTATAAGATTTGTGTGCCTTTCACACACACACATACATGCGTGTGCACACACACATACACACACACAGTGGTGTGGAAAAAGTGTTTGCCCCCTTCCTGATTTCTTATTTTTTTGTATGTTTGTCACACTTAAATGTTTCAGATCATCAAACAAATTTAAATATTGGACAAAGATAACACAAATAAACACAAAATGCAGTTTTTAAATGAAGGTGTTTATTATTAAGGGGGAAAAAAATCCAAACCTACATTGGTCTGTATGAAAAAGTGATTGCCCCCGAAACCTAATAACTGGTTGGGCCACCCTTAGCAGCAACAACTGCAATCAAGCGTTTGTGATAACTGGCAATGAGTCTTTTACAGCGCTGTGGAGGAATTTTGGCCCATTCATCTGTGCAGAATTGTTGTAATTCAGCCACATTGGAGGGTTTTTGAGTATGAACCACCTTTTTAAGGTCATGCCACAGCATCTCAATGGGATTCAGGTCAGGATTTTACTAGGCCACTCCAAAGTCTTCATTTTGTTTTTCTTAAGCCATTCAGAGGTGGACTTGCTGGTGTGTTTTGGATCATTGTCCTGCTGCAGAACCAAAGTGCGCTTCAGCTTGAGGTCACGAACAGATGGCCGGACATTCTCCTTCAGGATTTTTTGGTAGACAGCAGAATTCGTGATTCCATTTACCACAGCAAATCTTCCAGGTCCTGAAGCAGCAAAACAGCCCCAGACCATCACACTACCACCACCATATTTTACTGTTGTTATGATGTTCCTTTTTTGAAATGCTGTGTTACTTTTACGCTAGACGTAATGGGACACACACCTTCCAAAAAGTTCAACTTTTGTCTCGTTAGTCCACAGAATATTTTCCCAAAAGTCTTGGGGATCATCAATATGTTTTCTGGCAAAACTGAGACAAGCCTTTATGTTCTTTTTGCTCAGCAGTGGTTTTCGTCTTGGAACTCTGACATGCAGGCCATTTTTGCCCAGTCTCTTTCTCATGGTGATTTCTTGATTGAGAATAGGTGTGGCAGTAATCAGGCCTGGGTGTGGCTAGAGAAATTGAACTCAGCTTTCCAAAGATGTGATAAACCACAGTTAATTTATGTTTTAACTGGGGGGGGGGGGGCAATCACTTTTTCACACAGCGCCATGCAGGTTTGGATTTTTTTTCCTCTTAATAATAAAAACCTTCATTTAAAAATTGCATTTTTTTTGTTTACTTGTGTTATCTCTGTCTAATAGTTAAATTTGTTTGATGATCTGAAACATTTATGTGTGACAAACATACAAAAAATTGAGAAATCCGGAAGGGGGCAAACACTTTTTCACATCACTCTGTGTGTGTGTGTGTGTGTGTGTGTGTGTGTGTGTACAGTCATGTGAAAAAATTAGGACATCCTGTATATGCCTGTGTGTTTTTTAACATTTAAACATATGGATATTTAATATCAATGTTAAAAGTACTGGGAGATTCATGTAATACAGCTAAACAATTAAAAATGAATTAAAGACTTTTTTCAAATTTTCTGTAAAATGTAATTTTAAACAAATAGTGAGGAATAAATTAGGACACCCCCCTTCTTCTTTAGGACACCCCCACATTCATTCCCACTTAAAACTGTCGTGACACCGAGCACAGTGGAAACACTGTGCTCATGCTGTTAGTTCATTCCTGGCTACTTTTTCTTTCCAGTGCTATTATTTGACTCTGTGTTGTTGGTTGTATTATGTGTTTGATTTTGCCATTTCCGGTTGACACTTTTGTTTTGACAGTGTGCTTGTTGACTTCCTGTTTTGGGTTAAGTTTGCAGCATTACACAGCTGTCATCATTCTTTTTAATCATACCCCACTCCTGTTCTACACCTGTTTCCATTTGTTGCTATTTTCCTTGCCTTATTTAAGGGGCTGTGCACGATACTTCGGCGCAGCACCCTTCTCAGCAACAGGATGTAAGTTCCTCTCATTCCGCTCTGTTTTTCCTCTGTTTACTCAGTGTTATCCATTCGTGTGTTTTCCAGGTTTAGCCAGCGATTCCGCTCGCCTTAGCTTTGCTATTTTTGGCCTCACCTGTGTTCTCTTGCTTCTACTAGTTTTGTAAGTTATCCCTGTTAGTTATATTTTGTGTTTCTCTATTATTAAATGAGCAAACTCACAACATGCGCTTGGAGTCTTTAATCCGCCCCTGCTTGGGCTATTCATGACAAAAATGGCTAAAATGTTAAAAAATGCAAATAAAAACAAAAACAAGGTTAGACATAGATATGTGAACATTTCTTAATAAAGAACTGAATATTTAAAAGGGTGTACAAATTTTTTCACATGACTGTCCATCCATCCATCTTCTTTCGCTTAATCCTTTTCGGGTCACGGGATGACTGTATACACACACACACACACACACACACAGAGCGGGGAAAATAAGTATTGAACACGTCAACATTTTTCTCATTAAAGACGTCGGACAGACGAAAATTCAATATCGCTAATTCATATCTCAAATTGTTGTCTGAGACGAGCTAAGTCGAACCGCACATGTTTTGGTGTCAACGAATGTCGCATAAGGTGACAATGCACTCTTGAAGTATGCTGTCGTGGAGAGCTGGCGGACCCAGCCAAGCGATCAGCGGCTAAGATGGCCACTGACTGTGCGACGTCAGCCCAGGCAAACACACGCACACGGTCGGCGGCCATTGCTGTGTTTTGCTTCATGCAACACTTGATGTTTACGTTTTAAAATCGGCGATTACGGATATTTCTCGGAATACTTGTGGATTACAAATAGATTATTTATTAAGATTAGGATTTCAGGAATCGAATTAATATGGTTTGGCGTTGTGTTGTCTACGGGTGCGATGGTATACCAGAGGAGCATGCGGTGAGTGTTTTCGAATTTCCCGTACATATTTGCTAAGAAAAACAAATATAAGCCTAAGATTGTAAGAGAAATGTGCTTTTAAAAATGGAACCCCAATTTTCTACCATAAAATGGTGCCCATTATAACTGTGAAATGTTATTTATTGGAATATAATAATTGCTATATCTGGAAACTAGTTATTTTCTTAATCTGTAGTGATACTCCATTGATTTTTGTATTTCTTTGTATATTTCTGCTGTGTTTTCAAACATTCATACAAAGGTGGTATAGTATGTAATATTTCGTTTCAAATTGAGAAGAATTTAGTGTGTTCAAATTATTCAAATGTATATGACATGCGACTTTGATGAATGCTGAACTATGAGAATTATAACATTGACATGAACATTAATAAACTCAATATATGATTTTACAAAACTTTATTTAAATATCATTGTTCACAAATCTAATCTTGGTAGGCAAAATCCCTTGTAGTGATCAGATGGGAATGTTTCTCTGATGAGGCTCACCGCACAGGCAGGCAACATAACCCTCATTTCTTTCCCAAGAAATCCCCAACACCACCGTACCAGTTGCCTGTAGGCTATGAATCTGTATCGCCTGAAAAATATGGGGTTTGCATTGATTATTCCATTTGCATTGATTATTGAATGTATTGAATGATTTGTTCATAATTCATCTGGAAAATTAAATCGCATGAATAAATATTGTTTATAAACTCACTCGTGTTGACTTGCGTCATGATCACCATATTGCTGTCTGTAGGCCAGATAAGCTGTCTGTAAAACCCAGATGTCAAGACAGACAGAATGAAAACCTGGGTGATCAGTGATACACTTTGGTAGATTATCATCGGTGTATCCACAGCCCTTCAGTTCTTCTATTTTCTCCTTTACCTTCAATATCTCCTGGCAGCACCGACATTCACTTGATGTTGGCATAATGTTACATTTCTCACAAGTGCACCTGTGCAAAAAAATGGTATAATCAGATGCTTATAATAAACTAATGGCTCGTGGGAGTGCTATATAAATTGGTCTATGAAGTTTGATTAGAAAAAATTAAAAACATGTAAAAAAATTTGACCGGAGAGAAAACTTATAGTAAAACAATAATGAATCACAATAATTCTTAAACATGATCCATCAATCTCTTAGAGAATTATGTAGCTTTTGAGACAAGTATTAACATGATGATGATTAACAACATGTCATGACAAACTCGTAAAGTAGACATATTATTGCTCACATAGATTATCCATTTATTTCGAATGAAAATGTTTCTAAGTCGCCAAATAAGGCAGCGAGTGACCAATTGGTAGTTTTAGTTTGAAAATTAAGTGTGTGACCATGCATGTCGCCCAAAAAAAATATTTCTAAGCATCTTTTACCAAGATAAATCTTCGAGCTGATTGTCGTAAACTTGGTCTGTTCCCGTCTCTGTTTCGTCTTCCTCCTCTCCCTCTGGGTCGAACAAATAAGGCTGAATACCCCCCTCAGCACCACCCAAAACTACTTCATCATCCGATTCTTCATTTTCAATGTCATCATTTATATTGAGGTCGTCAAACTCGAGAAAATAATCGCTGTCCGAATCACTTTGCTCTCGTTCTGCCATTTTCTTTGTATTCCTGGGCTGACGTCACTAATGCCCGCACCTATCGAGAGATGGCGGTACTGCAGCCTCACTAAGTGAAGGCTGGGCTATGACCAAATAAGGTCATTTATGGAGGCTGGTGACACATATTAAATCACGGGAATGGGCAGAATGGAATATTTTCATACAATCAGTTGATTGTTTCAATAAAAAAATGTCACTGTCTGAGGCCTTTAAACATATTTCTGATGGAGCCATTGACCTGAGATTTTCACCAGATATTAGTAACAGCCCAAGTAATCCATATGTTTAATAAAGTGGAATGACACAGGGAATAAGTATTGACCATGCTTGGTGAAATTCATTTAATATTTAGTAGAAAAGCCTTTGTTGGTAATAACAGCTTCCAGACACATCCTCTATGGAGAAACTAGGAGCATGCATTGCTCAGGAGTAATTTTAGCCCATTCTTCCACACAAGCTGTCTTCAAATGTTGAAGGTTCCGTGGGTGTCTTCAATTAATGCTGCTCTTCAGTTCGTTCCATAGATTTTCAATTAGATTCAGGTCAGGTGACTGACTGGGTCATTCTAGCAGCTTTATTTTCCTTCTCTGGAGCCAATTGACAGTTTCCTTGGCAGTGTATTTGGGATCATTGTCTTGCTGAAATGTCCACCCTCATTTCATCTTCAGCATCTTGGCAGATGGCAACAGATTCTTATCAAGGATGTCTCTTTACATTTGTCCATTCATCTTTCCTTCAATTATATGAAGTCTGCCTGTACCATGTGCTGAAAAACACCCCGACACCATGATGCTCCCACCTCCAAATTTCACTGTTGGTATATTGTTTTGGGGCTGATGAGCAGTGCCATTTCTCCTCCAAACATGCTGTGTGCTGTGGGATCCAAAAAATTCAGTTTTGGTTTTATCTGACCAGACTATATTCTCCCAGTACTTTTACTGGCTTGCCCAAATGTTGAGCAGCAAACTTTAAACAAGCTTCAACATGCTTTTTCTTCAGCAATGGAGTCTTGCAAGGTGAGCAGGCACAGAGCCCATGTCAGCTGAATGCATTACTTATTGTTTCCTTTGAAACAGCAGTACCTGCTCACTCCAGGGGCCTCATGTACAAAGACTTGCATGGATTTCCTACTGAAAGATGACATACATTTAAATCAAGAAAATGCCGTAAGCAAAAAAATCCAGATATATGAAACAATGCGTACGCAGGAATCCAAGCACGTTTCTTTTGTACATCCCAATCTACTTGAAATTGAACACACTTGAGGAAATACCGGACTCCTCCCTTGACACACCTCCATTTGAATATGCAGTTAGATGCAAATAGATATGTAAATAGATATATACAAGCCCTGCATGTTTGACTCTCCTGTATCCACAATCAAAAATAATGGATTTAATGGTATTTCATAGACTGTAAGTTGGAGGCGCTCCTGAATGAGGTAGAGTCACGTAAAAACAATTTGTTTGGCATGCTGTCCTCCGGCATTAGCGCCAGATACAGGTAATTCAATAGCCTGCTCACAGCCCTATAAGATTAATTTACTGTTTTCCTTTTTTCAGAGAGGGATAAGAAGGAGATGTTTATTTAACCTTGATATGTTTTGACTGATATCTGCAGTCGTTTTCAAAAGCGTCAGCTGATCACTGTGATGTGTGACCAGCCGGGTGGATCAGCTGGTTGAATTAAAGGAAAAGAGTCATGAACTAGAAAAGCACTCGGAGAGCGCAGACCTCCGCCAAGCGCCACAGTTCCCCCCATACAGTGTTTGTGTGTACGTTTTCAGATTCCTTGACCATGAAAACATATGACTAGCAATTGGATTCACAATGATAGGATTAGTGGTTCAGTAGTAATTGACGAAAATGGCATTTTCCGTAATGGTGGTTTAGCGCCACAGTTCCCCCCATACAGTGTTTGTGTGTACGTTTTCAGATTCCTTGACCATGAAAACCATTCCACTTTATTAAATACAACTTGTTTTGTGAACACAGTTGCCTTGACTTCTTTGTATGTATGGATTACTTGAGTTGTTACTTATATCTGGCGAGAGTCTCAGGTCAATGAGACATCAGAAATATGTTTAATGAGAAAATGATGACATGGTCAATGCTTATTTTCCCCACTGTATGTATGTATGTATATATGTATATGTTTGTTTGCATGTATGTGAGTATACGCGCGCGCGCACACACACACACACACACATATATACAGTATACTGTATATACTGTATATATACTGTATATATATACTGTATATATATATATATATATATATTTTTTTTTTTTTTTAGGGCTATAGGATTCAAAAATTAATGGGAAGTGTAGAGGCCCTTGTTTTGAATGACTTCAGCACATCTGCACCCACAGAACATCACTAGTTTCTCACACTGCTTTGGTTTGGGGGACAGGATTATGCGGAGACTGTCATTGGGGAATCGGTTCAACACTGCAGTAGGAATTGCTCGCCAGTTCACTGCTGAACAGGGCAAGGATCTGTCTCAGCACAGTGTCTCTCCATTTAAGACAATTTGGAATCAAAGCTCACTCTGCAGTGACCAAACCTCTCATTAGCAGCAAGCATAAAAAGACTACATTTGCCTTTGCTGAGGAGCATATTGTGAGGACAGAACAGAATTGGTCCAGAGTGCACTTAAGTGATGAGAGTAAGTTCAATTTATTTGGGTCTGATGGGAAACAATATGTTCGGTGTCAAACTGGGGAAAGACTGAACCCAAAGTGTGTAAAGAAGTCAGTTAAATTTGGAGGAGGAAGTGCCATAGTTGGGGGATTTTTTTCTGCAGCAGGGGTTGAGTCTCTTGTACAGCTGCATGACAGGGTGAATGCAAATGTTTACGTATTTGAACTAGGGCTGTGCAATATGACCAGAATTTCATATCACGATATAAGTAATCTTATTTGATGATCATGATATACATTTCCTATAAATTATATATGATAACCAATATAAAGGACCATCTCTTTTTAAGGATAAGGACCCGTACTTACATATATAGCACTTTTCTAGTCTCAAACACCACTCAAAGCGCTTCACTAGTACTAACCCTCTACTCTAAGGGCCTATAGGAGATAGCTATCTAGGGACAATTTAGAACAACCAATTAACCTAACATACATGGGCTGCACAGTGGCGCAGTGGTTTAGCACTGTGTCAGCACAGTTTTACCCTCGGCCGGGGGATCGCGGGGATCATGAGATCGTGGGTTCGATCCCAGCCCCCGACCAACAGTGAGCTGTGTGGAGTTTGCATGTTCTCCCCGTGTTGCGCGGGTTTACTCCGGGATTTCTCCGGTTTCCTCCCGCATACCAAAAACATGTAGGTTTAGGGCGCTCGCGCACGCAGCGACCAGCAGCCGGTGGCTTGTCACCAGACTGCAAACCAAATCTACCTACGGGTACAAATAACAAAAAAAAAATAAAAAATACATGTCTTTGGATTGTGGGAGGAAACCGGAGCTCCCAGAGTAAACCCACGCAGCACATGCAAACTCCACACAGAAAGGTTCCTACCCCTGCCAGCCTGGGGATTTGAACCTGGAACCTTGTAGCTTTAAGGCAACAGTGCTAACCACTGCACCACCATGCTGCCCTTTTTCTACATATTAAATTACATAGTGAAAAAAATCAGTTGTACAAATTCATCTGTCATTAATTTTAGGCACCTTTTTCCCCTCTTAATTTTGCAGTGTTATAAAATATTTTTTTTAATGTGCATTTGAGATGACTTCAACTTTATTCATTATCATTACTTGGCTAATTAAAATTGTTAGAAATCAAGTTACATTGAGAGCCAGTTTGTTCCTCCGACACATCTTAATTTATTTATTACTTATTTAAATAATAAATAAATTGGTTCAGTGGCTGTGGCTCAAGAGGTAGAGTGGGTTGTCCAATAACCGGATGGTTGGCGGTTCGAATCCCACTCTCCCCAGATATCCTGCCGTTGTGTCTCTGGGCAAGACACTTTACCCCCAATTGCTCCTGGTGGGTCTGGACAGTGCCATGTTGGGCAACTATGCCGCCATCAGTGTGTGAATGGGTGGATAGCAGCATCTGTAAAGTGCTTTAGTCATCTAGAGATGAGAATAAAAGCGCTATATAAGTGAATGCATTTAGTGTGTATGCCGCCACTATCGCACACGTATTTTTTCAGATAAAATTAAGAAACTCTGCAGTAATTTAAACCAGAATGATGGTCTGATGCACTATAATGTTTCCTATTAGTGACAAGTTAGCATCGTCATTTAGCATTTGCTGTTTTATAATTAGAGAGAGATGGTGTTAACGTTACTTGCCTCCAATTAAAACGAGGTTAGAGGATTATACTCTCTGACACAGCATGGTGGGAAAAAGTCCTACATCACTGGCACAGAAGTAGCAGTTACATGACCAAAACATTAGCTTGCAGTTAGCTGCTGTGGTGCTAACCACCGGAAACCACACATCTGGCGCACTTCAGGGGAGAGGCAGGGTGGTGACAAGTAGAAATGGGGTATCTGTCTTTTAAATCCCTATTTAAACAATGTAGTTTTGTATGAAACGGTAGACGTTTTTTATCGTGTCACCAATATGTATCGTCATATGGCACAGCCCTAATGTGAACCTTCTTCAGCAACATGCAGTTCCTTCACTGCAATTGTCTCCCAATCAGCCCACAAGTTTCATGCAAGACAGTGCCCTATCACAGCGGTCCCCAACCTTTTTTGTACTAGGGACCAGTTTCATGCATGAAAATTTTCCACGGACCGGATAGTAGACTTTAAGACCAGAGGAGAGAATATGTTGGACTTAGTGTACACAAACACAGATGCATATAAAGCAATACCCCGCCCCCATCTCGGCCGTTCTGATCACATGTCCGTGATGCTGCTGCCTGCCTACAAACCTTTATTGAAGCGCAGCAGGCCAGCAGTGAAACAAATCAGGATTTGGCCAGAGAGTGCAACCTCTGCACTGAAAGACTGTTTTCTGCACACAGACTGGGAGATCTTCAAAATAGCAGCCTCCCAGGAAGACAAGACAGATGTGGAGGAGTATGCTGATACAGTCACCAGCTACATCGCGAAGTGCACAGAGGATGCTACGACAGTGAAGACCATCACTATGCGGGGTAATCATAAGCCCTGGATGACTGCAGAGGTGTGCTTGCTGCTTACAGCCAGAGATGCAGCCTTCAGAGCGAAGGACAGGATTGCCCTCCACTCAGCCAGGTCTGCGCTCTCAAAGGGAATTAAGGCGGCAAAGTGCGCCTATGCGGAGAAAATCCAGAGACACCTCTGTGACACTAGGAACACCAAGCAGATGTGGCAGGGAGTTCGGACACTGACGGGCTATAAATCTAGGCAGGGGGTCGATGATGACGACGCTTCGCTTCCAGACAGGCTTAACGACTTCTTGGCACGTTTTGAAGCATCAAACTCGACAATCAAAGGGAGGGCTGGCCCACCCCCACCATCGGTCAGACCAGCTTTTACCATCAACACAGCGGACACGCAGAGGACCCTAACCAGAGTCAACCCACGCAAAGCTGCAGGTCCGGACAACATCCCAGGACGTGTGCTCCGAGACTGCGCGAGCGAGTTGGCGGATGTCCGGACTGACATTTATAACATCTCCCTGAGTCAGGCCATCGTTCCCAGATGCTTCAAGACCTCTATCATTGTACCGGTGGCAAAGAAACCAGTTGTGTCCTGTTTGAATGACTATCGTCCTGTTGCACTGACACCAATTGTGATGAAGTGTTTTGAACGGCTTGTCAAACCACACATTACAGCCTGCCTCCCTGCATCACATGACCCGCTCCAGTTTGCATATCATTCAAACCGCTCCACGGAGGATGCTATAGTCACCACCCTACACTCTGTCATCACCCACCTGGACCAGAAAGACACCTACGCCAGACTCCTGTACATTGATTTCAGTTCAGCATTCAACACCATTATTCCCCAGAGACTGATGGAGAAATTACTCCTTCTCGGTCTGAACACCGCCGCATGTCTCTGGATCCTGGATTTCCTGACTGAGAGACCTCAATCTGTCCGGGTTGGAAACAACATCTCCAACTCTGTCACGCTGAGCACCGGATCCCCTCAAGGCTGTGTACTCAGTCCACTGTTGTTTACACTTCTAACACATGACTGTGTATCCAGACACGAGGGGAACCAGATTATTAAGTTTGCAGACGACACCACGGTGGTGGGACTTATTCAGAGGGATGAGGAATCAATGTACAGGGAAGAAGTGAGAGACCTGGAGGGCTGGTGTAGGGAGAACAATCTGGTGCTCAACGTGGACAAAACGAAGGAGATGATTATCGACTTCCGGTGGTCACAGCCTGAGCACGTCCCCCTCAGCATCGGCGGCTGTTTAGTGGAGAGAGTAGAGAACATCAAGTTCCTCAGAGTGCAGATCTCGCAGGACCTGACCTGGAGCAAGAATTCCTTAGGGATCAGGAAGCGGGCTCAGCAGAGACTGCACTTCTTGAGGAAACTCAAACAGGCCTCTCTCCCCATCTGCATCCTCAGGACCTTCTACAGAGGTGTGGTGGAGAGTGTTCTGACGTACTGCATTGCTACATGGTACTCCAGCTGCAGTATGTCAGACAAAAAAGCCCTGCAGAGGATAGTCAAGGGGGCTGAGAGGGTAATTGGAGTCTCCCTCCCCTCTGTCCAAAAACTTTTTCAGAACCGTTGTAGGAGCAGGGCACTGAACATTGTCAAGGACCGTTCTCACCCTCTGCATAAACACTTTGAACTTCTTCCGTCTGGTAAACGATTCCGAAGCATCAGAGGCAGAACCACCAGACTGATCAACAGCTTCCTTCCACAAGCTGTCAGGATGCTGAACAGTTGACCCGGAATCTCTCATACACACTACTGCACCTACGGACATTTTGTATATTATTTGTATATTATAGTTAGTTGGGGGTTTTTTTGTTTGTTTTTTTTTTCCCCCAAGTATGTCTCAGGGATGTGTGAATGGATGGGGGGGTGGGGGGTGGAGCTATGTGGGAGTGTGTCTTAAATCATGCTGCTTCTATTTATATGGATGCCGAGAGAAACGCAATTTCATCTTGCCTGCACTACAGTTGTATGTACAGCAATATGACAATAAAGTTTGATTTGATTTGATAGAGGTGCAGGGGTTCCAATAACAAAAACCTTTGTCAGTTTAGAGCATGTAATCTGAAACAATTACACTTTATATTAGGCAATTACAATGATTCTACTGCATCATATCAACTCACCATAATCAGTGGGAACTCTGGGCTTGTTTCCCTGCAACTACAATTTTGTTTTTGGCTCATTTTTTCAAGAGTTAGCTTGTGTCACTGATGCGTGAAACGTCGTGCCAGAGTCAAGAGCGGTTGTGAGGCAAGGGCGGAAACAGTTATTTTTCAAAATAAAATCTCTGCAAGACTAATGGAAAAAATAGCTTTAATATTAACCACAATTTTTTTTCTTTGTGGCCCAGTACCAAATGATACATGGACCAGTACCGGTCCGGGGACCGGGGGTTGGGGATCCCTGCCCTATCACACTGCAGAACACGTTAAACAGTTCCTTGAATCTAACAATATTGAAACAATGAAATGACCAGCCCAGAGTCCAGATCTAAACCCCATAGAGAATCTCTGCAAAATCCTTGGTGGCAAAGTAATGGCTAAGAAACCCACTACAGTTACTGAACTGTGGAAGAGTCTGCAAGAAGAATGGACCAAGAGCAAACCAGAGCAGTGTGAGAAACTAGTGATGTCCTGTGGGCCCAGATGTGCTTAAGTCATTCAAAGCAAGGGCCTCTACACTTCCTATTAACTTAATTTTTGTGTTGAAGTGCCTTGATTATTTAAAAAAAACAAAAAACATACTAATGTCATAATCCTGAGCACGGGTAGGGGCCGTGCTCAGTTCTAGTCTTAAGTTTAGTCCTTTTCTGTTTGTTTGTTTCCTTGTTTATTGTGATCTGTTGTATCTGGTTCCGGTTCATTTATGAGATGTTGTATTCTCAGTTGTGTTCTTATAGTTTTGTCTAATTATTGTGTCATTTTGTGGCTATGGCATACTGTATCTTGTGGGGGTTGTGTTATTTTATTCTGTATGACTTAGTTCCGGTTTGTACTTTTATTTTGAGAGTGCTGTGCAGATTCCGGCGGTCAAACTGTTTCGTGGGCTGCACAGCTGTCATTTGTTGTTTTGATTATGTTCTCACTCATGTATCCACACTTGATTATCATCTGGGGCTGTCCTATTTAAGCAGACCTGGTTAGTTGAGTCTTTGCAGCGGTCTTGCTTCACACATGTCGTTTTCACGTCCGTCACTTCATGACAGTGCTCTCGTCTGCATTGTTTCCTCCAGGAGCTCCCCGGATGTATGTGTAAGTGTGCGTGTTGTATATTTTGGTTTTGTGCATCGTTCAGTTAATAAATGTGCTAAACCTCACAGCCAGCGTTTGGTGTCCTCTGTCAAGCCTTGGTGAGGCAGTTCATGACAGAAGACTGCTGCCTGTTAAGACGCCCGCGAAGGTTGAAGGTTGCTTTTATTGCTTTTTTCCCTTTGCCTCTCATGTTTTTCTGTTAAATCAGTTTTTTTTCCTCTGCTGGCATGGCAGCGCTTGTGGACTACGGTCATTGTGGGCTCAGCGAGGTGGAGTTTTGGACTGTAAACGTACTGCGGAACATCTTATTGGAGGCTTGTGCTTCCCGCACTCCCAAGACGGCCTGGGAGTGCCTGGTTGGGGCCGCACAAGTGCTTGAGGCATGCCCCAGCCTATGGAGCCATCCGGAGCTTACAGACCTTCTTCTCTCCATTTCCAACCCATCGTCCATGCTCCATGGGCTGGGGGAAAACTCCTCCACTTTCATGCCTGCACCGACGAGGAAGCGGCCCCGGGCGTGGAAGCCCCAAGCCTCTCACCGTGATCCAGCAGCAGCGGTTCCGCCTTCTCCTCCTGGGCAGTGGCTCGCACCATCGGAAGAGGAGCTGGAGGAATGCCAGTGGGTGTTGGTGGCGGAGGCGGAGCAGCTTTTGGACCATAAGCCATGGCTACTACCTGAGCTTGTCGCTCAAATAGAGGGTGGTTGTCCAGCTCTGTTCGTCACCATGCCTGCAGGGCCGGATCGCCCAGTATCTGCAGTGGTGCCCTCGCCCCCCACAGCCATTTGGGAGGAATCCTCGGGGTCATCTGCAGCAGCAACCATCACACTTTGGGAGCAAAGGCAAGTATCTTTTCATCCTACAACATCAGAAAATGAATGGTCTTGCCTTGTTCTGGTGGGGGGGCTCAGCTGCAGTCACCCACTTTGGCTGGCCTTCCCCGCCTGCTGCTACAATTCTCTTCTCTCATTCACCTGCCTCTCCCATGTCCTCCCCTGTTTTTCCTGTTTGTTCACCAGTCCTGGGAGGGAGCCGCTAGACGAAGAGGAGGTCAGCGGTTCTGGAAGATATGGTTCCCATCGTGCAGCCGTACCTCAGACGGGAGAGGAGCACCCCCCCCCCCCGAGGCCCGAAACCTGAGCCGACTGGGAGTCCCCTGGTTTCGGCATCGTGGGACCCGGTACCGTTGGTGAGGCGAGTCCTGGCACCGTCACGCCGCGCTGGAGTTTCCCCTGCTGCCAGTGAGTACCTGGAGGGTCGCTAGCTTCCTCTGCCACCATGCCTGCTGCTTGGGCCGCTGCAACAGAGTTGCCGGAGTCCAGGACAGCAGTGGGGCTCGAGTCCAGGCAAGTGCTGTCTTCTGGTTAGACATCTTCAGATTCAGAGAATTCTTGTCTGGCTCAGGGTGGGGAGAATCAGTTGTAGACGTCCTCTGCTCCTGAGCTCTCCTCACCAGGCTCCACAATTGTCGGTGATTCTCCTCCAGTGTTTTTCTTTTCTCCTTCTCCCGAGGTGGCTAAGTTGGGAGAGGTTGCCCAGACGGTGGAGGCCGGGACATCTCAGTTGGAGTTGCCGGAGTCCTGGACGGCGGTGGGCTCGAGCTCAGGAAAGCTCCCTCTTTTGTCTTAGTGAAATCTTGTCTCGCTCATGGTGGGGGTAACCAAGTGCAGCCGTCAGCCGCACTTGAGCTCCCCTCGCCAGGCTCCACTGATGCCAATGACTCTGGCCCAGTGTTTGTCCCCTATTTGAGGCTTCTCCTGAGGTTACCACGGGTAATCCATCTGCGACTGAGGTCTCCACGGGTCCTCCATCTGCGCCTGAAGTCACCGTGAGTCCCCAACCTCTGCCTGAGGTTGGCGTGGGTCCTCACTTCACCAGAGGTCTCCATGGGCTTTTTCTCCCTGCCGGAGGCCGCCGCGGGTGCTGCTCTTCCGTCTGAGGTCACCGTGGGTGCGACGCCTCTGCTCAAGGCCCCCATGGGTGCTACACTTCTGCTTGAGGCTGCCGCAGGTGCTGTGCCTCTGTCCGGGACCTTCATGGGTGCTACGCCCCTGTCCGGGGCCACCGTGGGCCGTTGAGGGGCCCCTGCTGTTGCCCGAGGTCATGGAGGGTCCGTTGCTGTCGCCTGGGGTCATCATGGATCCTCCGCCTTCATCAGGTCTCGCCGAGGGTCTTTGGGTGGCCCTCACTGACCAGTCTTCGCTGCCGGTTGGTTGCCTCACGGGACAGATGCTCCCTTCCCCTGGTGCCCTTGCTGGTCCTCTGTCTGGCTCCACTGTTGACCAGCAATCAGCGTTGGGAACCAGTTGTCCGCAGCCCTGGGTCCGCCTCATCCACGCTGTAGGCCATGCGGGCCATTGGGGGCATTGGTTCCAGCTACCACCCCCAGGTGGGGTTGCATTGTGTCCCTCGGTCTGTTGGCTCCGGAATTTAGGGAGACCACCTGATGGGCTATGCCAGCTGCCGCCCCCTGATAGGGGCATGTCATGCCCTGCAGTTTGTTGACTCAGGGATGTGGGAAGGCCACCTGACAAGCTTCATTGTCTGCTTGGGAGAGTTTGTGACTCTGGGAGACCACCTGATTCGTTCCACAGGGTGACTCACCAATTTTGGGACTTCATCAGACCACTAGAACTGCCTGATTGTGGCACCCAAATGTTCCAGAGTCCCATACCCCTTTTTGTTGTGTTGTTGGCCATGAGTGTGTTTTGCTTTTTTTTGTTTTGTTTTGGTTCAGTCCCTCCGTGCCTGGGTTCCCCCTCCCCCCCTTCCCCCCAGGGGTGGGTTGGTATTGCTTATAACTTGTGGGGGTTGTGTTATTTAATTCTGTATGACTTAGTTCCGGTTTGTACTTTTATTTTGACAGTGCTGTGCAGCTTCCGGCCGTTAAACTGTTTCGCGGGCTGCACAGCTGTCATTTGTTGTTTTGATTATGTTCTCACTCATGCATCCACACCTGATTATTATCTGAGGCTGTCCTATTTAAGCAGACCTGGTTAGTTGAGTCTTTGCAGCGGTCTTGCTTCACACATGTCGTTTTCATGTGTCTTTCCAGGAAAGACACGTCTTTCCATTTCTTTCCAGGAAATTTTCATCATTTTCTTTACATTGACCGTAGCAGTTCTTCTGCCCCTTCTACCAGGTCCAGTCTTTGTGTACTGAAAGAGGGTGGCATCCCTCAACCCACCTCCTGTTGGATGCAGGAAATATAATAGCATCACATAATTCTGAATACTTATTTTTTTAATATTTCATATTTTAATATTGACATAAACTCATGCATTTTCTCAGTTTGCAATTCTTTGCCAGGCAAGCTCACAATCTTTTGCTAAGGTTTCTGTGTTGCTCTTTTTCATTATTATGTTTTTCCTCCTCATATGCCTCTATGGGGGCTTGTAACTCGTATGTTGCTCTTTTTTTTACCATTGCTCGTGGTTTCTGTGCTCAACACATGATGTCTTAAGATTTGCCGTGAGCGCACATAAGTGAACAACGAGATATAGCCACACACACACAAACAAAAAAGGTGAACAACGCAGTTGTTGCGGTTGGTTGTTTTCCTCCGCGGTAGGCGTGTCCATACTGCGATATTACATAATTGCGGTTATCACGACAGCCCTAGGGTCAGTCAACTCTAACTTGATTGAACAGATTCATAAATGATGTTGTGGAACCGGAAACTGAGTAAGTTGCGTCAGGTTCACTTAACTCTGAGTTTGGGGTTTATGGCAAGCTATGTTAACTCTGCTTTCTGGAATACCCCCCTGGGGGTTGTTTTCAACAGGCCAAAATGAACCACACCTTTACTGTATACATATTTGATCTCATAGGCATCTACTCTAAAGAAACACACTCATGCATGCATGCACTGCCCTCACATGTATTCCATTAAACCTAAACCTGCAGTTGTTTTCCTGACAAACATTACGCTGCATGCAAAATATTTAATTTCAATTAAACACAGGTTTATTTTCCCCCACCTCTGCTTGTTTTGAGGCAGTCAGCAACAGGTCAGGGAAAAGATGGAAGCAGTATGTCACAGAGTAATTATGGCACATCTGTATTTCTCAAATTGTTGCTCAGGTTGGAAGGCAAACACGGAATTGTCTTAATGGGATTGCAGGCAAAGTCAAATTAAATCAATATCTTCATGAACTAATTATCTTCACAGCTTTGGGGGTCTTTATGTCCCATAGCAACTGGAGATCAGAGTTTACCGCTCATTTTAATAGGTTAAAGAAAGAAGAAAAGAGAAAATAACAGCACTGCTTGCAAATCCATCTGTACACAGCAGGAGCATCCTGAGAGAGCGCGAGTGGAAATAATTCATGCACTGAAAATGAATCACCACTCACCTACGACCTAGTTCTGCTTAAAGTGCAGGATCTACATTCAGTGCTCAATGTACGTAATTACTTTGTTTTGCTAACTGCATCTTGCAGGTCAACAGTGGGACTTGTAAACCTCGAGTTGATGCTAATAGTACTTGAGAGCCTAATGCAGTCATTTTGTCCCTTGTGTCTCTTTGGTTTGAAGTTCATTATCCTTTTCTATGACTGCACTTGCTAACTGCAGTTATTGTATAAATGAGTATTTCTCACACCGGCCCCTGAACTCTCCTTAGTAGTTTAATTTACTTTTACTTTTGATACTGTAATTTGTTTGCAAGTTGTCTCTACAGGTGGTAATGATTTTTGAAACTTATTGTAGTGAACTGCTGTGTTCTGTTTCACTTTGCTGATGGCCTTCAACTTTAAACTTTGTTAAAGTGTCTGTTGAGTAATTATATTGTCCTAGTTCATTCTTTCCCTGTAGAGATTAACCATCACACAGGGCTTTTTTTTTTTTTTTTGTTACTTATTTGTACCCGTAGGCAGATTCGGTTTGCAGTCTGGTGACAAGCCACCGGCTGCTGGTCGCTGCGTGCGCAAGCGCCCTAAACCTACATGTTTTTGGTATGCGGGAGGAAACCGGAGAAATCCCGGAGTAAACCCGCGCAACACGGGGAGAACATGCAAACTCCACACAGCTCACTGTTGGTCAGGGGCTGGAATCGAACCCACGATCCCCCGGCCGAGGGTAAAACTGTGCTGCCACAGTGCTAAACCACTGCGCCACCGTCAAGCCCAGGGCTTGACGTTAACCTTCACACAGAAAAATAAAGGTATCATTTCTGTACCTTACAGGATACTTTTCAGAAAAGTATCCTGTAAGGTACAGAAATGGTCCTTAAAGTACCAACTATGGACCTGTGCTTGGATTTAAAGGTATGTTTTTCCTTCCCAGCACAATTTGGTTGAAAAGACGGCTTTGCCAACCATCTAAAAAATCTCTGGATTTGATTGAAAAATGAAAGATGAAAAGGCACCTTTTTGAGGTTGTTGAAAAGACGTCTTCACATACTAGACGTCTCTGTATGGTCTAAATTTGGTTGAAAAATCAAGGTGAAGAGCTGTCTTTTTAAGGTCATTGAAAAGACATCTTTATATCGGCGTCTCTGCATGGTCTAAATTTGGTTGAAAAATGAGGATGAAAAGCCGTCTTAAGGTCGTTAAAAAGACCTTACACCTTACAAGTGTCTCTGTATTGTATAAGTTTGGTTGAAAAGTGAAAACCCACCTTTTTTAAGGTCATTAAATAATATTATTAGGTAGTAACCAACATTCATCATCTGATTGTCTTGGGTTGTGTGTGGTGCACCTTTCCTAACATCATCCAGCACAGCACCTGGTAGTCTACCATCTGAGTACTAGCCAAGGGAAACCCTGCTTAGCTTTCAAGATCAGATAGACCAGGGCTGTCTGGGGACACCTGGAGCCCAAGGTGGGGGTATCAATAAACGGACAACAGAAACATTTGTAAAACATACTTTTATTCAAATAGTGCTTTCTGAGTGTATAGCACTAGCACTGGATTCAGATTGTTCCAGATATTTAACAAGCATTATGCCAAATGGGACACTTTTAGGTAATGAACCCAGAAGACGACACTGACAAGTTTGTACGGTGATCCAACAATGACTTTATTTACAAGGTGAGAGTGATGTGATCTGAGAGGAACTGGCAATCCCTGTGGAGATAGGAGAGAAGAGGGAAATGGTGAGTATACAGTAGTGATGGCCAGCTGAAGCTTTCTGGAGGACTTGAGGCCTTTCATCAAAATGGATCATATAGACGAGGCCTCATATGAAACTTCATTTTCTCTACTAGGCCTTCTAGTGGACAAAACCTATACAACATGCGGATTTTTACAAGGGTGTTATTGGTTTATGGATGTTTTCATTTCAATAAATGCACTGTCTTTTAAGAAATATCAGTGATCATAAGGCAAAAAAAGAAATGATAAAACTGAGGTGACTACAGTGAATGTGCTTGTGCTACTTCTCCATTTTTTTTAAGAAATAATAACTTTTTAACATCTTATACTGTCTTTCCCAGTACATTCATCTCTGTCCTTATTGTCATGCAGGGCACAATAGTGCCTCAGCATAATGATGTGTTATTGTTGTATCCAAGCTTTTTGAAATACAACAGACACTTCATCTTGCAAATAAAAATAAGTTATAAGAATAACCCCACTGGGACTTGATCCCGAGCTTTCATGATACAAGGCTGATATTTTACCTCTAGGCTTCCACTTAGTGATGGCTGGATAAGGCTTTCTTGAAGACTTGAGCCTTTCCATCAAAATGGTTCATATTGACAAAGACTCATGTGAAACTTCATTTGCTCTTCTAGGCCATGTAGTCGACAAAAAGTATACAGCATGCAGATTTTTACAAGGGCATTATTGGTTTAATGCATATTTTTTCAATTTCAATAAATGTGCTGTCTTTTAAGAAATATCAATGATCATAAGGGGAAAAGAAATAATAAAATTGGGGGTGACTACAGTGAATGTGCCTGTGTTACTTTGTGTGTGTGTACCATTTTTATTAAGAAATAATATATTTTCAACAATGCTTATTGTCATGAATCCGGGTTTGGAGGCCAAACCCAAGTCTGACTTATTGTTATGCTTTTGCCTAGTTTTCCTCCTGACAGCTCTGGCACACCCCCTCCTCCCGTTAAGTGCCGCCAGCTGCACTGTCACCGGTGTTCACACACATACACACACCACACGCACACACACATGCACACACTTCATTCATTCCCATTCACACGCTCTTACGTGCTCTCTCACACACCTGGTGCCAATCAGTTCCGCCCACGCATTCTTGCACCGGCAATCTCTTTCCTCGTTAGCTTCAGGAGTATATGTTCGCCACTTCTGAGGAGGGAGATTGTGGGGGCATTCGCCTCTGTACGCGGCAGCTAGTTCTCTCCGTATATGATCCATTACCTTTGTTGTTCTCCAGCCTGTCACTGCAAACCTGTTTATTCTGTTGGTGTTTCGGCTGGCCCTGCATCTCTACCCCATCCTTCAGACTGCATGGTTTGCCCCGGATTAGCTCCAGCCCTGTAAGTGTTTTTTTGCCTTTCTTTCCCGTGCTGTTTGTATCCCTGCAGCACTAGGCTGATCGCCTTTCCTGTTTTGTGCGTAACGCAGCCCTGCAGCACCAGGCTCCGTATTCACCAGGCTGTAGAGCATTCGGCAGACATCTTGTATGTCTGGTGGTCTTTATTCCTTCATCTCCTCATTCTGTACCTTGTGGTTGAACTGAACTGTATTTTTGTGGTGAACTTAAATAAACATGGCACTCCCTACTCCTGTGATTGGGTTTTTCATTCTCTCCCACGTGCGCCGTGCTATGGCGCACGGGGGTTTGTGACACTTCTAGTGTCTCTACCAGTATATTCAACTCTGCCCTTATTCTCATGTAGGGCACAATGGCAGCAGTGCCTCAGTATAATGATGCGTAATAATGATCCAAGCTCTTTGAAACACAATGGACACTTCACCTTACAAATAAAAATAAAATTACAAGAATGACTCAGCTGTGATTCAAACACCAGTCTCCCCCTTGTAGATCACATGCTTCACCGCTAAGCCATTACCTCAGGTGCAATAGCTATCCACTATTTGTAAAAAATACATCAATGGGAGAAATGCACTCAAAATGATCCCAAACGGAAGAAGTCCGTGTTTTTGGTGCTGGCTGTGAAAATTGGCTATGATAACTTCCTTACACAGTCAAACATGACAACACAAAATGTGAGGGACGGGGATTTCCATTGTGTATCACTGCTCACTTTATTTCATGTTGCGTGCAAAATCATGAATGGCTTCTTGACGCAGTCATGTGGTACGACATCCACACATACATCAGCAATACATGCCTCAAAACGCGCTTCGCCAAATATTTCCTGGATAAGCTCGGAGCACCCTCGAAGCTCCTGAGCCTGCCGTCCCATCGCTAGTATACAGCTAAACAACTGCAAGTAATATTAGGATTGTTTGTCTTACAGGTGGAACTGAAGACCACATGGTGAGAATCTTTGCATGCTGTTGCGCTTCGTCGTTTGGCTTGTGCAGGAGTGGATAAGGTAGGGAAGGTGATCTGGACAAGGTAGGAGTTTGCCCCAGCTGGCGACTTGGGGGAGAGTTAGAGTTAATCAAATATTGCTTGAGATTTACTTGAAGATCAGAATCATCCAAGTTTAGTGAACGGGTTTGTCCGCCGCCAACTGAACTCAGTAACCCAGAGTATGCTGTTCTGATAGGTATGCCAAAATGTTAGAACACTGGCAAAAGACAATCCAAATTTCACCATCTATTTTTGGGTTAAATAAGGTCCGTATTAGACGGGCTAAATACAACCCAATTTTCAACGTCTTATTTGTGGGTTAAATTAAGGCTTGGACTGATAGACCTGATTTAGCCCACAATACGTGTAAATTATGGCTTGTGCTGGGGGGGGGGTGTCACTGAGGCTCCAGATATGTTCTTCAGGATACAGTTCTCATACCTTTTAGGGTACTGCTGGAGTGACAAGCATTTGAACTTTTTTAGGTCCATTTCTGTACTTTGATTTCTTAGTGTGTTGGAGCTCACCAACAACTGTAGCTCATTGTTTTATAAAGTTAATACTCATTAAGCATTTTACTAGTTTAAGGTGTCAAAACTCTACAGTAAAAACAGCAATTTTATGTAATTTTGGATGGTAATAATGGCAAAACAGTTAACAAATTTCATTTTGCTCTACACAGGCAATAAATTTATTTGTATTATAACAATAAACTGGCCTGTCAGCATTAGTTTGCAAGTTTAAGTTTAAACTTAAACTTGCAACTTTTTTCATAAATTTTCTACATTTTCTCTTGAATTTACAGCTTCTTCATGTAAAGTTGTGACTTTATTCTGGTAAATGTGTGACAGTTCTTTTTCAAGTTTCTGTATTTTTCCCTCATTAATATTTGTATTGTGAATTTGTGAAAATCAAAATTAGTGAAAATTTTATCGCAAATTTTTCTTTTTAAATCATAAAGGTGTGTTCACACCAAATGCGAACGGGCAGCTCAAATCCATACAAAGTGAATGGGAAGACACAAGTACGTGCGAATTTGCGCAGTCGCGCATTCGCGTCCGCTAGCTAGCAGCTAGCTAGCTGCTAGCTAGCTTTCAGATTCTGCTGTCACTGGAATAAAAGTATCACCATTGCAGAGTAAACTAGTTTGAAAATGAAACTCACTCACCGGGAGACAGGAGGACCGGGAACTCTTCAGCTGAATCGGGATTTTGGAGTTATTTCCCCACGGTTTCCGGCCATGGATGTCCTAGCAAGCTAGCAACACAAACATCCATCATCTGTGAAGTTTTGGAGGCTTGAGACAACATTTTCAGGTGAGCCCCCGGTTGGATAATGTAAACCTAAGCATGACGTTGTTTTGGGAATTTCCACCGCAGGTTGAACACAGCTGCAGAAGTTTTAAAGACAGTTTCGCCTGTCTGCATCTCACTATTTATGTCTGTTGGCCTGTTTACATTGATATATAATGTAATCATGTTGCGTGAAAAATTCGCCTGTTCACGTTTGGTGTGAATGCACCTTAAGGCTGCGTGTCCACCAAACACGTTTCCGCTCTGGGCGGCTATTTTCCATTCATTCTCTATATAGTCCAGCATTTACAGCGCTGAGCGCCCTCGGCGCTGAAACACTCTTGGAGTGGCCGTTTTGTGTTGCAGCGCTCAGGGCACTCAGGGTTGAAAAAAGTTACACTTTTCAGAGACTGCAGCTGAGCTCGTCAATGTCAGACCTTAAGCAGCCAATCAGAACTGCTGCGTGGGCGGGACATGCCAGTACTAGTCTGTACTCAGACTCCTGCTTTCCATGTCATCATATTTTACATCCAGAGCTGCTAGAAAACGTTTCCTGTCCATTGTTATTTAGAGACTGCTATTAAAAAAATCAGTAGAAAGTCTGACAATAGGAAAAGCGGAAGTGCTGAGCTGAGAGTGACAAGCTGTTGCTGGGATACAGGACACAGACTTTTTTTCCCAGAGCACAGCACACAAATGCTGAAAAAAAAACAAAACAGGGCGGTCAGGCGACAAAAAACGTGTTTGGTGGACACGCAGCCTAAATTTGCTGATTTTCTTGTTAGCTTGTGAATTGTTTCACAAGTGCAAAACTTTCAAGTATCTAGGGAGTACTGTTTCAGAGAATGCTGGGCTGGAAGATGAACTATCTCTCAGAATGGGAAGAGCGAGCGCTGTGTTTAGAAACTTGAGGGAGAGACTGTGGAACAATCGACGTGTCTATCCGAGTGAAATGCAAAGTGTACAGAGCGACAGTACTGGCTACTCTATTGTACAGTGTTGAAACTTGGACTGTCTACGGAGTGCAGGAGAAGAAACTCCACGCGTCCATGATGAGACACCTTCGAGCTATAATGAACATCTCGTGGAAAGACAAGATAACCAACATAGAAGTGTTGAAACAAGCTTGTCTACCATCAATGGAGGACATGCTAATACAGATGAACCTGAGATGGCTCGGACATGTTGAGACGATGGACCACCAGCGTCTCCCTCGGCAGTTAGTCTACTCACAGTTATGCAAAGGCAAACACAATCAGGGTAGACCAAGGCTCAGATTTAAAGACACAGTAAAAATAAACTTGAAGAAGTTGGACATAGACAGGAGTTCCTGGCAGCGGAAAGCTAAGGACAGAGCTGTGTGGAGGAATCTGATCAGACCTAAATGAAACAGTCATTGTCGCCCACAACAGACTGCTATGATGATGATGATGTGAATTGTTTATGGTAAATCTAAGACCATTGCAAATTTATATTTGATTTTATTTTTTTTTAAATTTGCAACTTTTTATTGGAAATTAGTTTTTTATTCCTCTTAAATGTGCATCTTATTCATTATAAATTTATGACTTTTGTCAGATACAAATGTGCCTTTATCATAAATTTACTATTTTATTTTATTACCTCTGCCAAGGGAGGAGGTAATGTTTTTGCCAGCATTGGTTTGTTTGTTGATTTGTTGGTTTGTCTGTTAGCAACATAACTCAAAAAGTTATGAACGGATTTTGATAAAATTTTAAGGAAAGATGTGTAATGGCACGGGGAACAGATGATTAGATTTTGGTGATGATCTGAGAGTGCATACCTCCACCAAGGGCTTTGTTTGTATTTGTGCAGCAGGATTACACAAAACTACTGGATGGATTTGGATGAAATTTTCACCAGAGGTGCTTCTTGGGCTAGAGACAAACCCATTACATTTGTGTGATGATCCGAGAATGCATACCTCAGCCAAGGCTCTTATCTTCTCACAGTGTGTTAGCAGCAATACTCCGAAACTAGTGGACAGACTTTGATGCAATTTTCACCAAAAGTAGCTCTAGGCCTCCACACCAACCCTTTACATTTTGGACGTGATCCATGAGGGACGGAAGGAGCCTTGGTGGAGGTATGCGTTCTCTGAGTGCTTTTCTAGTTATAAATGCAATGGGTTTATTACTTGACTTGATTTTTGCAAGGTACATCACACAGTCTACCACCTCCAGAAGTGGCTAATAATAGTGACTGAAGTTGGGACCACTGATGAATTTTACCTGCATTTGGCTAGGGGCCCAGCGGGGAACACTGGGCCTAATTGTTCCTAACACCTGCAGACCTGACCACACCCACTGGGACACTTACAACGCAGGCAGCAAGCCCAGCAGCCACTATTTAGACTCATTATGTCTCAGTGAAACGGATGCATACGGTAACTGGTTATTGCGTCTGTCTGTGGCTATGTGCATCTGTTCGTCTGTCCGCCTCTCTGTTTCAGCTAGCCCGGACAAAATTAAGTGGAACTAAAAGCTTGTATCATTGTGTCACTATATTTTCTCGACTTTCAATTTGCCAGAATTTCAAAATAACGCTTTGTTTTTGAAGTAAAGACAAAAATAGCTCACCTTTATCGTCAATGGAACGGTACTGCGCGCAAGCGCCCGGAAACTCCCGCTAGAGGAAAGTACTGAGCAATCCGCCAATACAGCGTGAACAAATGTCCGTCTTTTTGCCCTTCTGTTTTTTTCCTCTGCCACTAAACAGCAAAAGCTCCTGTTCGTCTTGTTTGTCATTGTATTCACGTACCTCCATCGCTTCCGCCATTTAAAACGTCTGCCACTGTGCTTTTCTTTGTGTTTGGATTGCAGCTGTTCAAGTCAGGTTGGTGGCTTTTGGCTGCCGCCGACAGTATGGGCATGTGAACTGCGGATTATTTTCACTGCGCATGCATGTACTCCTAAACTACTGGATGGGTTTGGATGATTTTTTTTTTTTATTTTTTACCAGAGGTGGTCCTTGGGCTAGAGAGGAACCCATAACATTTTAGTGATGATCTGAGAATGCATACCTCTACCAAGGCATCAGCACCGAGGCATCAGCACCTTGGGGCTTTCATTAGACTCAGCATTTTAAAGAATTAGCTTTTCTTTGTGAAGACAACAAATCCAAGTTGATGTCAAAGATAAAAACAATGTGTAACTCACTAATCTTGGTTTATGAAGAGCCAAAAGAAATGTATCCTGAAAAATGGAGCAGGAAGTAAACATTTCTCTCTCCTTCACTATGTTGCTTCTTAAAGTCCCATTAAGTGATCAAAAACTACTGTGACCTTTCATGGTTGCTCTGCTCAAAATGTTGTCAAGTTACTTATTTTCACTTTAAACAGACACAGAGAGCATAAAACTTTAACTGAAATGATATTTCAGATCTGATCAAATCTGATATGATATTTCAAATCTGATCTCCTCCACCCAGTGGAGCAGATACGAGAGAGAAGGATGGTGGCTAAACTGTCATCTCTGCTGGAGTCCGAGTCCGAGTCCCACCCTATGCAGGACATACTGAACGCACTGAGGAGCTCATTTAGCAGCAGACTACATCATCCTAGGTGCGCAACTGAGAGGTTTCACAGGTCCTTCCTACCTACGGCTGTCAGACTGTATAACCTAAGCAGGGCTGCTCGCAGAGATAGCAAAAAAACGTGACAACCTAATAGTATTGAATGCAAAAGACGCAATAGACTTACACAATGGTCCCCTCCGGTATACAACTAGGACAATATCCGTCGCTACGGAGGGTGACAATATGTATGGGTACATATTCATACCATGTAGGATAACTAAGCAGACGGTTATGCTGTTTATTCCATCTAGCTACAATGCTCCGCACTGTTTATATATTTATATGTACATATGTATATTTGCTGCTCTTTTTTTTTCTTGTCTTCTTGATTGTTGCTCTGAGTGTTGCTATCCCTGTGCTGTTGCAATCCTGGAATTTCCCCATTGTGGGACTAATAAAGGCTTATCTTATCTTATCTTATTTCTGGCTATCTGATAAACTCTGAGGAAAATTTAGCCTCTTGAACTGCTGAAAAATTCAATTTCTTTTTTCTGTAATGTTTTTGAGTCTTTGGCTTACAATATATAATAGCTTCAGACTTAAATAGAAGTGATAAAAAATATGTTTTTCATTCGTCCTTTAGCTTTGTGTGATATTAGTCTTGCGAAGGAAGCACATGGTGCTATTCAACAGGTCTTTGTGGCTAACAGCAGGTGCATACTATAGGTGGAGATAGATTGAAATCTAAAAGCTGCTGGTATGAAAACTTCTTGCCTGCAGCTTAGAGCAGTATCATCACATACAGAATATGTTTAAGCTAGGGAAGACATATTTACATGGTACATGTGGCTAAATAAAATGCTGCACCACCTCCTCCAGCTTTTTTAAGGAGGATACCAAGCCAAAATCCCAGACATCGTCTCTCCACCGTCTCCTGCATCTGTCTTGGGGACTCCTCCCCAGTGAGACGGGCCTGAAACAGCTCACATTGGAGGTGTCCATGTGGCATTATGATCAGATGCAAAAAGCACCTCTGTCAGCTCGTTTCAATATGGAGGAGTAGCAGCTCTACTCTGAGCCTCTTCCAGATAACTAAGCTCCTCACCCTGTCTCTAAAGGTGACCCCAGCCGACCTATCGAGGAAGCTCATTTCAGCTGCTTCTGTCTGTGAGCTCATTAACTGAAAAGTTGTGTTTTTGTAGGTTTTAACCTTCTGAAGGTATCTATTGGTCACGCAATGATCAAAGAAATATCAAAGCGCTCACTTCTCTTAAAAAAATACAGTCTTTATATTGTTTTTCACTCTAAAAAGCAAAATTGACTGTTGCGGATTTGCCACGGGACGTCACTTACATAGTAAACCCAGCCCAGCGCCATCTGCTCTATTATTGGCCAGCCTCATTCAGACGGTCCTGTTGGAGCTGTCTGTCAGCAAAGTCCCAAAGGATGCATCTCTCAGAGAAAATTGGCTAAAAATTATTTCATTGGATGTTCTGGAGGAGTTTAGCCCAGACTTATTACTCTCTCCTGGTCATTTCACTACAGATTAATTCCAAAGCCTCAGAAGTCTAACTCTTATTAAGAATGCTGTTGTATCACATGCAGCAATGCTGTTAAATGCTTAAACCTTTAAAATCTGCTGGATCACAGTGAAACAGACAAGACACAGGGTCGGGAATCCCCCAACAGTCTCCAGGGAGTGGTTTTGCTTTGCTCCAAGCGAAACGTTCGGGAGCCCTGGGAATGGCTGGCTGCCTGTGCCAGGCTGGCTGAGCCGACGCTCATGGCTGCCCGGGAGCTGACGCCGTTTCGCTGTGCTCGTGTGTCCTCCCAAGGCTTCAGCTGCATGGCTACGCATGCCGAATTATAGTTCAGACTCTCCACATTTACAGTAGCATTAGAGTTTATTTTATAGGCATTAGATCTTCATTATGCTTTTTATCTCGTCACATTTGCAGCTTCTTGGTTGTGTTTTGTGTACCGACGCTCTGTGATTGGTTAAACTGCACTCTGCTGTAGGTTACTTGTGACTGGCTTTGCCACGTGTGTCAATAACAAAGCTTTTGCCACATCAGATTAGGGGCTCGTGAGTAATGCTGAGGTGGGCTGAAACACAGCATATCCAGAGTGAGCTCAGAGGGAGGCTTCCTGGATCCCATGTAAAACGATGCAAATGATTTTTTGTTTATCATAATACAAATATGTTCATAATGATGTTAGGATTTCAAATTAGTCAATGACCCTTTTGTTGGTTTAAAGAAAAAAACTTAACTGAGTTTGAAGAGAGGCTTAATTTCTTAATTTTAAATTAGTTTGGTGCAACAGAATTTTTAACTTAAGCCATGATTTAATCTGGTTTAAAAGTTTAGATCCAGCCTATAAGTCCTTGTCATCACTCTTTGATAGTACACTTTGTTATAATTTTCTTGGTTTTTTTTGTTTTTTTTTGATCACGTTAGTGAGTTAAGGATTGAGCTTGTCTATCAGGACTGCTTATGCAAAATAATAATCAGTTGTCCTAAACTCCCACCTCTCGGGCCTATTAATTTGTTATCAGTTACTTTAGAAAGTGTGCAGTATACTGAGATTCACTCTTCATCAGTGAAGGAATTATTGGCTCCTAACTGAGCTGAAAGGCTCTGAGTCTGCAGTTTTAATTTTCAGACTGCTTTTACTGTTAGTCCAACAGCCCCATAAACACTTTTCCACAAGGACACATCTTTTAAAGAGGCTAAACTGAGACAGTTTGTTTTAACAGATTAATTAAGGAACCAAGACTTAAAGATATGGCTGATGAGATATGATAAGATATGGTTGTCTTAATGTTCAGTTTCTTCAAGGGAAGATAATTAATGTATAGTGGTGTGTTCCTGTGTTGGGAAGGGTTAATTTAAATAACTCTCAGATGTTTGTGTAAAGTAAGCATGCAGACAATTAACAGTAATTGGGTACAAGTCTATAGTCTTGCTTTGTTAATGAAGTTACAATTAGAATGAGAGATCTCACTAGTGGGAAATTATAGATGACAGCACAAGATTAATATGGCCATAATTTTATTTTGCAGTAAAGTCAGACATTTTTATGTAATTATTAGTCCATTTTTCATTTCCAATGGGTTTTTTGTTTGCGTGTTCCTCCTACATGTGGGGAATTTCTTAAGTCACTGCCATTATTTGATGTTTCATCCCTAACAAAGAATACCACAGGAATTCAGTTTATAACTGGGATAAATTCATATGGCCCAATAGCCAGAATTCTATTCTTTATACAGGAAGATTCAGCCATGGTTATCCTCCCTGTTAAGCCTTGATTGCCCCATATTCTCCCTAAGAAACTTTTCTCCTCACCCACCATCTTCCCCTCACCTGCTATGTTTTCCTAGTTGCCTGCTTAACTATTTCTCTCTCTCAGCCTAATTATTTTCCATCATGTTATTTCTTATCTGGAACTTTTTACAACACACTGTCTCCCTCAATTTTAACACTGTCTTAATACACCTTCACCAGGTTCACCCAGGTTTAATTACCTCTCTGACATTTTGCAGCAATGTTACGGTATGTTTTCCCATGTTTAGTCTGCTCTCACACCTGCCCATAGTACAAGAAGTTCTGTCATTCCTTGAAATTACGGAAATATTAATGAACTAAGGATTTTTTTCTCTCTTATATTGCCGACGGGAGTTTGGACCCATGTGGCTCCTTTGGGTACATTGGGTCCTTGCTATAACTTTTTTCATAGAGAGCTAGTCGATTGCTCTTTGTCTGGCCCTTCACCCACGACCAGTTTGTCTTGGGAGACCTTACCAGGGCCAAGTTTCTCCCAACAACATAGCTCCTGGGATCATTAGGGCACGCAAACTCCTTAAACCATGATAACGTGGTGATCCACAGAGGGGATTTCCTATGTTGTAGATATAAATTATTGCACTTTTCCCCCACTGATGGCTGTTGGTGGTGGTGAAAGAATTTTGAAATTGCATGTTAGGCCCCCCGCGTCTACAGGTTGGATTTACTGACAGGACATTTGTTATGATCTTAAAGTCAAGTTTGATGAACAAAGCAAAGCTCTCAAATTCTTAACTGAAAAAAATAAGACTTACAAAATCAGTAACAGACATTTTTACCATCATGTTTGGGTATTTTTGCTTTCATTGAAAAGGTGCAATTAAGAAAGAGACAGGAAATATGGAAAAAAGTTGGGGCCAGACATATTGGCTGACATACTGGTGCATCTCTAGTTTTCTTACTTTGGTAGCCAAAAAGTTCAGTTTCTATTTTCTGTAGTTTTTAATCATTTTAATAAAATATTGTAGGAATATCTTGACTGAAATTTTTTGTCCCTGATCTGATCCGAGTCATGTAAAACTCATAATTGGCTGGTACCATGTCACAATCTGATACTTGAAACACATTCTAGCAAACTGCACACCATTAAGTCTTGTTCTTGTTCTTCTTTCGGCTGCTCCCTTTAGAGGTCACCATAGCAGATCATCTGCCTTCATCTCACCCTATCCCATGCATCATCCTCTGGAACACCAACCCTCTCCATGTCCTCCTTCACTGCAAACACCATTAAGTACATTAAAATTATTTTGAAAAATCAATGCCATGTATATGGGGATGGCTGTGGCGCAGGTGTAGTGTGGCCGACTACTGATTGGAGGATCAGGGGTTTGATTCCCGCTCTGTCTGCAGTCTGCATGTCGAAGTGTCTTTGAGCAAGACACTGAACCCCCAGTTGCTCCTGGTGGGTCAGGCCAGTGCCAGTGCATGGCAGCTCCGCTGCCATCAGTGTGGGAATGGGTGGATAGCAGGATCTGTAAAGTGCTTTGGTCATCTAGAAATGAGAAAAAGCACTATATAAGTGAACACCATTTACCATGTATTTGCTTTACACCTCAATACTCTGAAAGTGTTCTACACAACTGACATGTTGGCATCACCTTCACTGCTGCCATGTCATGGCGAGGTTGATGTAAAACAGCACAGACTTAAATGGAGGTAAACCCAGTGACCCCTATACTGTTTGATTCACAAAAGCCTTGATTGGGCCCCTGATCTGATACTTGAGATCGAATCGGGACAACCCTAAAATACTGTGATGTTGGTGTATCAATATAGTATTGCCACAACACAGTATCGTGATGTGATGCTGTATCACAATCCCTCTCTTTGGTAGTTTGCTCTTGTTGAATGACTGTGTTCTGCTGTAACATTACTTTGATTAAATAAATGCAGAGAAGAAATAATTTGATGTGACTTAAACTGATTGTCTTAAACATCAGCTGAGACATGAATTAAATACATACTGTATATTCAGTCATTCCTCTGTAGACATACAGTCTAGTTTCATGAGCTTCAGAACCTGAGGAAGACAATATAAGAGACATTCTGATTTTAGTACTTGGGTGAATCCAATTTAATAATCCAAAGGTCTAATATTATTTCCAGGAAATCTCTTGTTGTTTCTGGATATCTGTGTCTGTATTACTGTCACATGAGATGACTGCAACACAGATCTGCTTGTAGACTGTTTCTTGTAGTGAATGAGTTAGCCTTCCATAATGTGGGCCTGATGCTGAAATGGTTGCAAGATGTTTCTGAGGAAATGTCCAGACATCATAATTTTGCTGCCTGTTAAACTTGTAGCCCTATTAAAGGATTCAGCAGCTGCTTGAATGATTGTCATTAAGCAGACAGGCTCTGGCTGTAGCAGCATCTGTTTTGTCTAAAGAGTCAAACTGAAATGTTGAAGTGAGTATTCATAGTTCCAAAAAAAAAAAAAGAAAATGACAAAAGGTATTTATTGAGCACTAAAATGCTTGCAATATCTGTGGCTTTGTGCTGTGTGCTTAAAAATGCACATGTAAGAATAGCTTGTCATAATGACAAACCAAAGGCAGTCAGTTTGACAATTCAGACTTTGGTATGTTGCAAATGTTCAAAGTTTGATGGAAATGGGATTTATGTATACACAGATGAAGTTCCAGATCTTTCACTGTAGAGCCCCAGTGGGTGACTTATTCAAAATGCGAGAGAAATTTATCCTCCTACAGCCATGCAAATGCAGAGCTGCTCCTGAGTGGATGATGCATGAACCCGTGAGCAGGCTGTTTGCAGATTTCTGGACTGATCAACACAATGGCTCAGGGGTAAACTTTCTCCCACATCTCGAAAACAAAATATTACAGGTGAGAAGAAAGCTGTTTAGTATTTGGCATCAGCAGCTCTTATTTTAAATATATTGGAAGAATCATGCCACAGTGCTACCACAGTGCATTGTAAAACAGTTTACATAGATAATGAATGTGAAGTGATGAAATCAAGAATCTAATAAATGTACAGTCTGTGCACAAATGAGAAGGTAGAAAAAGTAGTAATAGTAATAATAATAATAATAAGTTTATTTGTAGAGCACTTTTCACAGACAGGGACACTAAGTGCTTTCCATAAAATCAAACAGTAAATAAATAAAAGACATAAGAATAAATAAACAGTAAACAATAAGACAAAGAACAATGTACAACCAGCTGAGGATTAATAAAATGCCAAAGTAAAAAGGTGTCTTTTTTACTGCTTCTTAAAATGAGCAAGTGAAGGTGCAGATCTTAAAATGTGGGGTAGAGAGTTCCATAAATTTGGTGCCACAGCTGCAAAGGTTCTGTCACCGTTGGTCTTGAGTCTAGTTTTTGGTACTGAGAGAAGGTTCTGACTCGAAGACCTGAGAGACCTGTTAGGAGAGTATGGATACAGTAGGTCACAGATATAAGAAGGAGCCTGACCGTGAATGGGTTTATAGGTAAAAACAAGAATTTTAAATTGTATTCTAAAATTAATGGGAAGCCAATGCAGGGAAGATAAAATGGGAGTTATATGACAGTGCCATGAGCTGAGCACTGGAGGTTCCGTCATGTTCAGTCTCTTGGCTTTTTCTCTGAATTTATATATTTGTTGTATTTTTGTGCCTTTTGGTTTTTGTTTCCCCTGCAATGTTTTTTATTTTTCTGTTTATGTCTTAGTTTTACCATGTTCTGATTCTGTATCAATTAGTATCTATTTCTCAGTTTGTACTTGTTTATATTTTATTCTTCTAATTCCTTATTGTTGTGGCTGACAGCTGTCAGGGCATTTCCTGGTTGGTGCTCCGTGTGGGCATAGCCCCGTCAGCTGTCAGCCGGTTGGTCTCCTCTCATTACTTCCAGCTGATCCAAATTATTAATCATTACTATCTTTTGCCCGCTCATGTGACCCCACACCTGGTATTACTTGTGTTATTTGTTCTGACCCTATTTAAGGGCAGCATTTTCATTTCATGTCTCCGCAGTCTTAGTTAAAGTCCTCGGACGGTGACATTTTTTTATTGAACCAATAAACTGATTGTATGAAAATATTCCATTCTGGCCATTCCCGTGATTTAATATGTGTCACCAGCCTCCATAAATGACTTTATTTGGTAATAGCCCATCTTTCACTTAGTGATGCTGCAGTACCGCCATCTGTCGATAGGGGCAGGCAGCAGTGACGTCAGCTCAGGAAGAAGTGAGGGTGATATTGCCTGCCTGTGCTGTGAGCCTCATCAGAGAAACATTCCCATCGGATCACTACAAGGGATTTTGCCTACCAAGATTAGATTTGTGAAAAATGATATTTAAATAAAGTTTTGTAAAATCATATATTGAGTTTATTAATGTTCATGTCAATTTTATAATTCTAATATTTCAGCATTCATCAAAGTTGCATGTCATATACATTTGAATAATTTTTCTACCATTTTATGGTATAAAATTCGGGTTCAATTCAGCACTCAATGTGGTGGGAACTCTGGCTTGTACATAGTGCCACTGCTCCCATAAGTGGGTTGGATCAACCAAGGTTTTGTTGAACAGAGTATTCATCAGATCATCCACATATTCTGAAAAAAAATATATTCAATAAAAATTAGACATCCATTTGACTACAGTATGAAATACAAATTTGACCCAAATTAACATAATTTGATAAAAGCTATGAAATGTGAAAGTTGAATGAAGACCAACCCTCCACCCACTGTAAATATCATATACAAGCCTAGAAAATGATACTAATATTTCTTATACTCCCCGAAAGTTGGATTAACTTTCTTTGCTTGCAGTGTATATCCGCCTTTTTTGAATTTTGGGTACCTGATGATGAAGACCGGCTCACCATCACGATTCTGTGCCTGCTTGCGGCCTGCATTTTCATTAAAGTGCATTGCAGCTAAACAAAGTCTGTAATTAGAATATTATCACAATGATTTATTTTGGGACATATAAGTGATCTGTCTATCAGCAGAAACTCTATGTAATTGGCACTGTTATTATAATTGCATTTCATATTTTTGGTCACATATTGCATCTCCTCACCTTGTCAACATTCCAAGGAATGAGAAGTGTACACTCTTTGGTGCAAAATGAATAATCAGACTGTGGAAAGCCTCCACATTTGAAGTTTGCTGCCCTGGACTCAGCTTTCGCACATCCCTGAGGACCCGTGTTTTGTTGATCATATCAACAACTTTTTCACAGCCCTTTGTCCCTGAAATAAATAAATTGTAGGTGTGAGATATGTGACCAAAAATGATGAAAATCAATGGGATAATAATTTTTATATATATATAATACATGCACTGTTGTTTCATTGTGTGAAACTGTTTTTTGTGTTAGGTTGCAGTCTCTCAGGAGCTGCGGGATCGTATGTAGTGCTCGCATCTTTGTATTTGTACTATGCAGGTGTGCGCGCAGCTGAAGCCGCTGATGAGCGGCGAGTCGTGACACAAATTGCATCTTATTCTCGAAATCGCTGTCAACGAAATGTCTGCTGCACATGTTGGGTGAGTTACCGACATCATTCCAATTTTTTCGCGTTTTCTGAACGAATTTCACCCATGCCGTTCTGATTTTCCCAAGGACGGGAAATTCAAAAACACTCACCGCATGCTCCGCTGGTATAACGTCGCACCCGTAGACAACACAACGCCAAACCATAATTAATTCAATTCCTGAAATCCTAATCTTAATAAATAATCTATTTGTAATCCACAAGTACTCCGAGAAATATCCGTATTCGCCGATTTTAAAACGTAAACAACAAACAATGTCCGCCGAGCGTGTGCGTGTCTCTCCCTGTGATGATGTCACACAGTCAGTGGCCATTTTAGCCGCTGATCGCTCGGCTGAGTCAGACAGCTCTCAAGGACAGCGTACTTCAAGAGCGCATTGTCACCTTATGCGACATTTGTTGACACCAAAACATGTGCGGTTCAAATTAGCTCGTCTCACACAAAAATTTAAGATATGATTTAGCGATATTGAATTTTCGTCCGGCGGACGCCTTTAAACTTCCTCCTCACCACCAGAACCCCTTCTCCATTCTGATGAGTTTGTGCTGTTACTATATCTGTAAGTTACCTTGTCATCTGTTTGGATTTTTGCTTTGGTGTACTTTGGAACTTTGTGTTTTGTTAATAAATGCCACAAACTGCAGTTCAGCATGTGGGTCTGTCTCTCTGCCCCGAGGGGCATATCATGACAGACAGAACCTACTAGATTGAGTTAGGAGATGAGCAGCAGCATTCTGGACTGACTGTAAACGATCTATGGAAGACTTATTCAAACATGTAAAAAGAGCATTACAGTAGTCCAGATATGAAGAGACAAAGGCATGTATAATAGTTTCCAGCTGATTCTGTGAGATCAATGATCTAATTTTAGAGATATTTCAGAGATGGTAAAAGCACGACTTAGTTAATGACTTTACATGTTTATCAAAAGACATGGACTGATCAAAAAGAAAAAAAAGAAAAGAAAAAAAATAACTCCTAGATTTTTAAGATATCATCCAACACCTTTGGAGCTATACTGTTGAGTGCTACAATGAGGACCTCAGCTTTATCAGTGTTAAGTTGCAGAAAGTTGTTACTCAACTACTTCTTGATCTCAGACAGACAATCATAAATAAGTTTAAAATTAAGAGTGTGGTCTGGTTTAAAAGAAAAGTACAGCTGGATATCATCTGCATAAAAATAATAAGAGACACCTTTAAATTTGTTTAAAATAAAACCCAATCGAAGCATATAAATAGCAAACAAAAGAGGACCCAGTATAGAGCCCTGAGGCACCCCACAAGTTAAAGCAGCAGACTCTGAGATAAAAGAACCAATAGTTACTGTCAGGGTTCTGAGCATGGTCCCCAGACCATGCTCACACTTTGAGTTTATTTTTGCCTTTCTCTATTTTCCCTGCCTCAGCCCAGTTTGTATTTTGGAACTCTGTGTTTATTATTATTCATTATCATAGTCGTGTTCTTTTTCTGGTCTGGGGTTTGAGTTTAGTTTGGTATGATTCTCTATTGTTATCATTTTTCATGGTCATGTACAGTATTCCCTGGTCCTGTGTTCATGTAACGTGGGCCCTCCGTCTGTGGTTGTGTGTGTAGCCCCGCCCATCCTGTCACCTCTGTTTTCCTCATGTGTCAGCTGTCAGTCATGATTGCTCTCCCCACCTGTGCTGTGTTGTCTTGATTACTCCCCTGTCTATATGTGTGCATTCCAGTCTGTGTCATGTGTGGTGACTTTGTCGTATCTACATCTACCCACACGTTTCTGTTCAGCCGTGCCAGTGTCTGTTGTTCATTTCCAGCCCTTGAGCTGTATTTATTTTGTCATTTTGTGGATAATAAATCATGCCAAAGAATTGCCATGCATGTGAGTCCTGTTCTCTGCCCAGCCCAGGCACATACCTTAACAGTTACTGAAAAACTTCCGTTGGGGAGATAAGAGGAAAACCATTCTAAGGCTTACCCAGATAACCATACCCACTCAAGCCTTTGTAATAAGATACAATGATCCACTGTATCAAAAGCTGTGGTAAGATCCAGTAGCACTTAAACAGAGCATTTGCCAGCATCTGATGACATTAAAATATCGTTAGACACTCTGAGATGAGCAGACTCAGTTGAATGTTTCTGATGAAAACCCCTCTGAAATTTATCAAAAACATTATGGTAATTAAGAACGTCAGTGAGCTGCTTGGCTATAACTTTCTCCAATATCTTGGAAACAAAGGGAAGTAGTAGTCGTAGGGTTATCTTGAAGGCCAGTTTAGGGCTCTGATAATTTGGGAGTAATTCAAATAGAATATCCATGTATTCTGTATTGTCTTTTTTTGTCTCCCTCGGTGGATTGCAACAGCATCAATGTCATATCAGAAATTTGGAACTTTTTTGTAATTTTACAAATTTTTTGTCATGAAATAGAATTTCACTTATACGTGTGACTTCCTATTGCAAACCTACTACATTTTTCTTAAATTCAATTTCTTTTCTCATGAATGTTCATTTTCCCCCCACATAATTTAGAGCTCCCTCAATATATGTAAGTAAATCTTTCCATATCATCAATTTACTACTTTTTTCTTGTGAATTAGATGATTTTTTTTTGTAAGTTTGTGATCTCCCCCAATTTCTGACATTTTAATTTTTCCCTTTATTAAAAGTATAACAGTAAAAAAGCTGAATATATCATAAGGGATTGTGATCATCTGGTTGCTAATCATGATCCTCTCATAGTTTAATTTTCTTGGTGCGTTAAGCTTTATTTTTTGATATTGTTGTGTTTGGGATTTGTTCTTCTGCATTTTGGTTTTAATTTGGTATGCTTCTTGTTCTGAGTTCAGTCCTTGTTATTTCTGATTTTTTTTTTGTTATGCTTATATTTATTTCTGTAGTTTGCACTTTGTTCTTGTAAGGATCTTGTGTTTACTAGGATGTTTTTCCCTAATTTTGTTTTGTGTTGTATTTTGATTTTGATTTAGGTTTCTGTTCCTCTGTGTGTGTTTCTTTTGTGCCTGTCAGTGTTTTCCTCATTATTATTGCCCCCACCTGCCTGATTTTCCCCAACTGTTTTCACTTCCGAAATTACCTTTAGTCTCCCCAGTCTGCATGACGTATGTCACGTCATTATGTTCTGTCAGTCTGTCTGTCATCAGTTCACATTTCTGCCTTTGTGTTCTTTGGTTCTGAATTCTGGTTTGTGTTTTGTTCTCTTAGCGTTGTTTTTATTAGCCATCGTGTTTGTTTCTGTTTTGTGTATTCAGTGTTTTGTTTATTTCATTTTTTTCTCCAGCTTCTTTTCTGCTTTTGTTTCCTTGTTGAAAATAGTCTTGAGTTCATCATCTCTACACTTGCATCTTGATCTTCTTCCTCTTCTTTTGGGTGCTCAGTTTAGGGGTCACCAGAGCGGCTCATCTGCCTCCATCTCACCCTATTCGTTGCACCAACCCTCTCCATGTTCTCCTTCACCACATCCATGAATCTTCTCTGTGGTCTTCCTCTTTTCCTTCTGCCTGGCAGCTCCATCTTCAACATCCTTTGTCCAATACATCCACTATCCCTCCTCTGCACATGTCCAAACCATCTCCGCCTTGCCTCTCTTACTTTGTCTCCAGACTGCTCAACCTGAGCTGTCCCTCTGATAGACTCATTTCTGATCCTGTCCCTTTTAGTCACTCCCAATGAGAATCTTAGCATCTTCAGCTCTGCCACCTCCAGCTCCACCTCCTGTCTTTTTGTCAGTGCCACCATCTCCAAACCATGCATTATAGCAGGTCTCATTCTCCTCTTGTAAATCTTTCTTTTCACTCTAGCTGCTTTCCTTCTGTCACAAATCACCCGATACTCGTCTCCACCCACTCCACCCTGCCTGCACTCTCTTCTTCACCTCTGTTGTGCACCTGCAACCTGATGAGTCGCAAAATTTACCAAATGACACAAATTTAAATGAAAAAATGTATAAATATGAGACTAAAATGCACATGACAAAAATTGCAAATTTGTGAGAAAAGAAAATGGCAAATGTACGAGAAGCTGCAAGTTTAGAAGAAAAGAAAAAAACTGCATAGTTATACAAAAATGCAGAAGATTTCCAAGAAAAAATGTCTCGAATTTTTAAAAAAAATCTACAAGTAATGAAAACATTTGCAAATTAAAAGCAAGTTAACTTCTGACAGAACAGCAAGGAAATGTGAAAACAAACAAGGCTGACAGATACTGCTCTGTAGCTTTGTTTCATTTTGTTGTCACACTCACAGTCATATTTGCGGCCCTCACAGTCCACATTTGTTAAAAAAAAAATCATCATGAGTTGTGATCTGCTCAGAAAAACTGACATAAAAAGGGTTAAATTTGTTCACAGGGCTGCTCGAGGCTGTTGTTTTTTCCTCCAGTGCGAGCTTATTTCATTTTTTTTTCTTTCATTACTGCGTCTCAATATGCGAATGTCAAGGATGGATACCTTAAATGCATCTGTAATAGCTTTACAGTATTTCATGTCAAGAAAACCATTTTGGCAATAGCCTATTTCCATGGTCTGATGTGTGTGTGCTTTGCAGGAATCAGCTGCTATATAAGACTGCTCTTTAAAGAGTCACAACTCTGATATGCCAGCCATCCCCCAGTTTGTTTGGGATGAATGTGAGACCTTGAGCTAGAAATTGAACCTGCCATCCGTGAGTAAACTGCAGTAGCTCTGGGCTGCTATTAGACTTGGTGAAGACTTCTTCAAATGTAAATGAAACATTAGATTAATGTTATGAATAATATAGCGATGCCAGGTAAGTACAAGCATACAAGGATGAAAAATCACATCAGTACTGCACATTTATAGTCACCTTATTACTGCTGTTAAAGAGAATATTGGCTTAGGAAAGTCTCCTTAGAGCATTTTTGCAGCTCATTTCACATCCACACAGAAGACCAAGTAAAAGGGAAGAAGGAAGTGTAAGGTTCAGGCCTATCACAAGTCCTGTTTGTTTTAATATGCTGTTAAATGCACCGTTACATTCGCTGTTACGATTCTGATGAGAAGATACTTAAATACCACTTGAACACAGACCTTCATTCTCCTCTTACCACATTCCAGCTAGAGTTGGGTCATGCCGTGCGCTGCAGTGCTTTATGTCTACTGCATGATCAAAGATGGGAATCCTCGTATTAATAATGTCATCCTGTGTGATTATCTTTCCCTCCCTGTGATCTACACTGTACTCTCACTCAGCATGCCAAGAGTCCCACCTCGAGAGATTAGGCTTCTGACAACGATGTTAAAGAATAAGAGGCAAGGGAGAAAGAGAATAAATACCAAAGCACAGTACCAGTTTGTTCTGATTTACTAGTTGTGTTCATACCATAAATCTACTTTTACAGCTTTATTAAATGCATGGTGGGGATTATGTAAGCGTCCTATTTGTCAGAAGCTAAAATTTTGACCCATTTCATGGGAACTGGCTGCAGCTATTATCATTTTTAGCTCATTCTGGTGAGGCTGAAAGGAGCTAATGTGATGGTGCAGCATCCGCCCATATTTCATGGGAATTGCTACTTCACCTAGGCATTTTCCCCAATGGTCACCAAACACACACAATGATCCTCAGGTGGGTCTGCATCCAGGTTGTGCTCAAGGTCATTGTCAAGGTCAAAGGTCAGGAGATCTGGGAATTTAATGATTTCACAAAAACCAATATTCCTCCTAAGCGATTTCCCCAATGTTCGACAAACTCATGCACAATGATCCTCAAATGGGTCTGCATCTAAGCGGTGCTCAAGGTAAAGGTCAGTAGATCTGAGCACTCTCAGGGTGATTTCATCGGGCTGGAATGAGCTGCTTTGTCTGTGGTGGTCTGGTTTAAAATTATTTTGCATGTGCATAATAGCAAAATCAGGTTGGATATTTGTAAAACTTTTGTTCCCACAAATTTTTCTATTAAAGTTTCTATACATACTACAGGCCCTGCGATGGACTGGCAATCTGTCCAGGGTGTACCCTGCCTCTCACCCAAAGACGCTGGGATACCCCCCCCCCCCACGACCCGAAAAGGATTAAGCAGTAGAAGAAGGATGGATGGATACGTATTACATAACATGAGATGAAATATTGTATAAAGTAACTGTAGTACAATAAACGGAGGAAGCACAAGCAGGAGTCTCTTCATTTTAAAGGGCCCATGGCATGCTTTTCCACGTTTTCTAACATACCTGCAATGTTGCAATGATGAATTATCATCTTAAAAGTACCCAAAGATTTTAACAAATGTGGTATATGTATTCTGTTGTAATTCTATTAAAAATAAACCCATTTTGCTGAAATCTCCTGTACTCTTGCACACAATGATGTCCTAGTACCTCATTTATGTGATTTGTCATATTTTCCACAATACGGTGGCCATATCCCTCTGTTTGCTAGATCCATATACGGGCATGCTCCTATGGAGTTGGCTTAGTAGTCTTTTTCATGTCTCTTCTCTGTAAAATCTAGTCACCATACTAGACATCCATATTTATAGACCCCAGGAAGACTAGTGGTCATCTTGGTGTCAGCTAATGAGGATCCTTTTAAATAAACAATAAATGAGAAAAGCTGCATTTCTGAGAAGCACTGATGTTAATACAGTCTACTGAGGAAGAAGAAACACTGCAGAGCAGTGATCTTCAACCATGTGTCATGGTGACCCAACGCCCTGCGTGTTTTACCTCCTACCAGTGTCTTCAACACGTGATTGCACTGAATTTCTTCCCACTGATTGCTGATCAGTGAAAACAGTTGCTGAAGAAGCTGGGGGGAACAGAAAAACAGCAGGTCTTGGAACAGGGTTGAAGACCACTGCTGTAGATAATATTTGGATGTTCACTCTTGATTGCTCCCAAAACTGGTTTCAGGATGTGAGTTGAACACAACAGTCTCAGTGCTGAAAAAGAGGAGGTAGGATTTGTTTGATTGCTGCCGTCCTCGGAGGGAGTGTGTGTGTACTTGTCGCACATGCAAAAAGTAAAACAAATGTGCCTACTTCAGTTCTGCCTAAAGTGGTAAGGACACTGCACCAGTAAATCCTATTTTGAGCTTCTTCTAAAGTTGTGTTCTTTTGTTCAGACCTATTTTTTAGTTTTTGACTGTGTTCTCTCAACTCATAGTAACAAGCGAGGGAGAAAATGGGATAGTAGGACAAAAGCTACTCTTCCAAACAGATGAAAAGCTGTGAGAAGGCATTAGGAGCAGTTTGATGCATTTTAAATCACTGCCAGCTGGACATGTCATCTGTTCATTGGCATGAGACAAAGCGTTCCTCTTCAGTAGATTGAAAGGTCAGGTTGGCACCCTGGATCCCAGCAGAGACTGAAACTTATACACCAGAGATTCCCTGTGTGTCTGTGAAAAGATCCACAAAAGGGAACATGTGCATGTGGTTGTTTGTTTGGCTTGTACGTTGGTTTCTGTGTGTGATAGCCTGCTGTGCTGCAGCAGGAGAAAGTCTGATAATTAAAACAAGTATAATAGGGGTTTGTGTTAATTTGTCTGCAAGCTTTAGAGATGGGCAGAAAGAAAGTGACAAAAAGATTTATGATTTATGAACATTTTTTATCCCCTGCTGGTCAAAGATGAAGGCCGAAGGCGAAGACCGAAGGGGAAATTATGTTAATGGCCCCATCTGTCCATCCATCCCACTTTTGTGAAATCAAGTCCTCCTGCAGTTTTGTTCTGATTGTTTTTTTGAAACTTGGCACCTGGGTTTGATATACACTGATGATGTGCATGTTGCAGTTTGGCTGTGATGGGATGGTTTTTGCAGGAGTTGTAGGCCCTGGCTTGTGATCTCCTATTTCACCTCAGTTAATAGACAGTAATTGTCTTGCGAAATCAACTCCTCCTACAGTTTTGTTATCCCTGCAAATTAGGGATTATGTTATGGGTCAGTCCATCCATACATTTGTCTGTCTGTCCCACTTTTGTGAAATCAACTCCTACAATTTTGTTCCAATTGTTTTAAAACTTGGTACCAGGGTTTGATATACAGTGATGATGCACATATTGCAAATTTCTGCTGATTAGATAATTTTTGCAGGAGTTGTGACCCCTGACTTATGATTTAGATGTATTTGGAAAATAGGAGGGAAATACAGCAGTGGCAGTTTACTGTAAAGAAGGGGGAGATTGTACTGGAGGAAGTGGATCTCATTCAAAGGTTAACAAGAGCTTATGTGACACAAATCAAAAGTCGGACCAAATATAAGTAGTTTGTAGATGTGACAGTTGCTGACGTTATCCTTCAAAAAGCAAGGTATTATTTGTGAACTTTGCTGTGATGCGTTCTCAGAGAAAACTTAAAAACTCATTCATACTTTTTCCCAAATTTTATTAGTGTTCTTTTATCTCTACAAACAGTGCAGAGATGGAGGGTTGTTGCTTTATGTTTTGTCATCTGTAGTCTGTTTTGTTGTGACTCAGCACTTTCACATACTGTAGTTATGTAACAATCCTTGCAGTGCTGTAACCTGAAATGTTCATTGAAATGATGGCATCCCCGTCTTCCTGTTCTTTTCACAGTTAACAAGCACAAACCATGGATTGAGACGTCTTACCACGGTGTGATCACTGAGAACTTGGACACGGTACTGCTGGACCCTCCACTAGTGGCTCTGGATAAGGACGCACCGGTCCCCTATGCTGGTAGGAAACACACACACACACACACACACACACACACACACACACACACACACACACACACACACACACACACACACACACACACACACGCACGCACGCGCACACACACACACAGTGTTTCTCTCTCACACAACAAAGGACATCAACAAAGATGCTTCTGTACTGTGTGCAGGCAACTGTGGCAACTTCACACCACAAGACAAAAACAGATGATCCAACAGTTCTCTGCACTCACTGTTTGTCATGGAGACTGAATTCCATTTATCACATTTAGCCACATAAAACCAATGGTTTTCTTTTTTTAAGAGAATGTGAACAGAATTACCCCCCCCCCCCACACACACACACACACACATACACCCACACACACCCACACACCAGAGAAAATATAATATTTACCTTGTCTTAAATCAATAAAAGCGTTACACTGTATATATAATACCTAACTTCTGGCTAGGATTGGAGCTAATTTTAATTCAAAATGGATTATAAGGTGGATGCCAGGAAAAAAAAAAAACACTGACTCATTCTAGCTTACTAAGGTTTATGAAAATGAAGAAGAAGCCATCTTTGTTGTCATTCAGTCCATACAGCCAATCATGTACAGTAGAATGAAATTACGTTTCTCCTATCTACAATGCTAATCACAGGGGTCGCTGCCATGCAGAGCGCCGCCACAAACAACTTCTCTTTCCCCCATTCTATTATGCTGAGCACCAAGCTAGAAGGCGGGAAGTGCCATTTTTATATGGTGTTTGGTATAACCCGGCCAGAACTTGAACCCCCAATCTCCCTGTTGTGGGGCGGATGCTCTATCAACTAGACCACCACTCTAGTATGCTTTTTATTTTCACAATCTTGCATATTGCTTACACTACTGGTTGAGGATTATTCATGGCTTTTGCTAACTGAGGCAATATTTTTTCTCATACACTGAAATGCTCCATTAACCTGCTATTAATGCAGCATTGCACTCAGTGATGAAAATATAAATATCTTTTCCTAAAGACTCCCCAGCATTTCATGACAGTATTTAGATTAGAAAATATACAATATTATTTATTTTCATAGAAATACCAATTAATATGCTCATGCTCTTAATTATCCATCCAACGAATTTAATAAAAAATGTCTAAAAATTGCATACCCCCAAAAAGTTGTACTTGAACCACTAAGTCTTGAACCATTTGGTCTCTTTTGAAAGGTAACATTCTGAATTTCTTTCCCATGCTGACAGAATCATTTAAAATGGTACTAGTATTGTGTAACAGAACTTTGTACACACAGAAAGAAATAACTTTATGACTGCCTATACAGACATGGAAAACCTGTTGATTCCATTACACACAAAAAAACTTTTTCTGAAATAACTTGAAACCGGCGAACATTTAATGACATTCCTTGTTTATATCATATTTAACACCGATCAGACTTGGGTTTTGATTATTGATTATTTGAATATTAAGTTGAATATTTTATATAATTAGACAAAAATGATGGTACCCTGAATTTAAATATTTTGTGGCATCACCTTTTCACCCCTCAGCCTCAAAAGGCTGAAGGGGTATTATCATCCCGTCAGGCAGATGGGCAGTAGCAGCAGCGGCGGTGTCAACACCTACCTTGTGAACACAGTAACTGCAGAAAGAAATGACATAGGCTTTTCAAATTGATGCCATGGTTGTATCTTTGAAGAATCTTGGACTAGTTTGAATTTGGGTGACCTCTGACTTTAAGGTCAAGGTCAGAGGTCAATTTTCCCAAATCTTGTGACCATGATAAGTAGAGAAAGAAATGATATGGGCTTTTCAAATTGATACCATGGATATATCTATGAAAAATCTCACACAAAATCAAATGTAGGTGACCTCTGACCTGAAGGTCAAGGTCAGAGGTCATTTTCCCCCAAATCTTATGAACATGATAACTAGAGAAAGAAATGACGTGGACTTTTCAAATTGATACCATTAGTGGAATGACATAACCTTTTCAGGTACATATAATCATGTCTAAAACGTGATGATATCGCTTTGACCCCGGATCTCTTAGATCCTGCCCTCTGACTATGGGTTTTGAGTCAAAAGGTCAAAGGTCAATGTTAACTTGCCCGCTCCTGGTCAAACCATGTGGACTACATCTGCAAAAAAGTCCAACAGAGGATTTATTTTCTGAGAAGACTGATTTTTGGAGTGGGAAAGGAGATTTTATACCTGTTCTACTGCTCCACAGTCCAAAGTGTCTTGCTGTATGGAGGTCAAGTCTGGTTCTGGGCCCTCACTGTACAGCTGAAAGCCAGGATACAAAGACTGTTGAACATCTGCTCTAAGCTGGTGGGCCACTCAGTGGAGAGTGGATTTCTCCAGAGCAGCACTGCTCACTGTCTGAGACTGGCAAACAAGATCGTTGCAGAGCTGTCGCATGTCTTGCATGAGGAGTATCAGCTCCTGCCCTTTGGGAGATGTTTCAGGATACCAAGCAGCAAAAGGAATGGACACAAGCACTCCTTCATTCCTCACTCCACAGCCTTACTGAACAAACAGTGGAGTATAAAGAGAAGACCCTCCCCCCTTCTGTGCACACATTCATGCATACACCTGTGCACACAGGCACACACAAATGCATACACATACACAACATAGGACTCCCCCCCATCCCCCAATTTAGATTTGGACTGTGTCTTGGGCGTTTTGCTGTGAGTCTTTTATGTGTTGTGCTTTCATGTATTTTAATGAGCAGGTGTTGCAACACAAATTTCCATGTAAGCTCTATTACTATGGAATGAGTAAAGCTAGGGTCACCAAAGTTTGTACACATGTTCACCCCGAGACCCTGACCTCTGACTATGGGTTTGGGTCAAAAGGTCAAAGGTCACAATTTTTCTAAGAGTGGGTCGATGTGTTCAAAGGCAGTTGTACACTGTAAAATATAATCAGTTGTTTGAATAGTTACATAGTTATGCCTCGGTGAAAACGGAGGCATGCAGTAATCACTGAGTGCGTCTGTTTGTGGCTGTGTGTGTGTGTGTGTGTATCTGTCTTTCCGCCTCTCTGTTTCAGCTTGCTCGGTCAAAATTAAGTGGAACTAAAGACTTGTATCATTGTATCACCATATTTTCTCGACTTTTCATTTGCCAGAATTTCAGAATAACGCTTTGTTTTTGAAATAAACACAAAAACAGCTCACCTTTACCGTCAATGGAACGTTACTGTGCATGCGCCCGTAAACTCCCACCAGAGGAAAGTACTGAGCAATCCACAATACTGGGTGAACAAATGTCCGTCTTTTTCCCCGTCTGTTTTCTTTCTCTGCCACTAAACAGCAAAAGCTCCTGTTCATCTTAATTGTCATTGTATTCACGTACCTCCATCGCTTCTGCCATTTAAAACATCTGCCACCATGCTCTTCTTTTGTGTTTGGATTGCAGCTGTTCAAATCAGGTTGGTGGCTCTTGGCTGCTGCTGACAGTACGGGCATGTGAACTGCAGATTATTTTCACTGCACATGTGTGTATTCCAAAACTACTGGATGGATTTGGAGGAATTTTTTTTACCAGAGGTGGTCCTTGGGCTGGAGAGGAATCCATAACATTTTGGTGATGATCTGAGAATGCATACCTCCACCAAGGCTCTGGCACCAAGGCATTTTGAAAGCACTTTGTTGCTTTCATTAAAATAGTTACTGTCCAGATGGCTTTAAATTTTTAAGTTGACTGAATTTGAGAAGAAAAGTTACAACAATTTTAATTTTTTTCTTAAGTTAAAAACAACTGTTTTACAGTGTAGCAGATGGGATCTTCTACAGCACTGGAGTTTGTCCATCTATGGATTTATTCTTGTTATTCTAAATGTGTAATTGGCTTTAATCATGTAGACTTTTGCAAGAGAAATCTGATCAGTTTTGATGGAATATAATGTAGAGTGGAATACAGAGACACTTCAAATATAATAACTCAATTTTCAGTTTTTTCCTTTTTCTTGTGCAGCTCAGATCAAAGGTTTTACTGTACCTGCTGTTATGAATGTGTGTTGAATTGGCCTGGATAATTCAAATGCTGAAAAAAATTAGCTTTCTAACCATGTATGATGATAATAATAGCAATAATAATAACAATAATCTAATATTAATAAAATAGTAATGAATATACTGCTCTTCCTTTGATGAAATACCAGGTGGGTAAGGGGTTACTTTGCATTTATATCACAAGGTTTGTGATGAAGTAACGTCAGATGGTCAGCTTTATTAATTTTGGTTCTTGGTTTTCACCAGTCGCTTTTGTTTTATTTTTTGACCCACAATTAATATTAATAAACTGTATTAGTAGCTATGTATATACTTTTATGCACAAAGATTTCAAATAGTCATTTTGAAAACTTTGTTACCTCTTTGAAATCTGCCAGCCTTTGGCACCGTGTAGTTATGAGAATTATATTCACTGAGAAGTTAACATGAACTTACAACAGTGTTTTGATGTTTTCACATCTTAGTTGTCAAATGAAAATTGCCTGAAGAACATGAAGAACAATTTTGAACAGCATTTGTTCTTTTTTAACTTTTTATTATGCACATGTTTGAAGAAAAGTTGCCACTCAGCCTATAATTGTTAACATTAAACTTTGTGCTGTGGGTGTATTGCTGACACGTGTAATAATAGTAGTACAACATCATTATAAACCTCATCTCCAGATGATAGTTTGAGGTGCTGATTATGTTGTCTAACACAAGCTGAAATCAGACAGGTGCTGCACAGGTACAGCAGTGCTGACAGTGACAGGAAGACAAGGGACCTAGAGAGCCGTTATAATTAGACCAACATATTCTGCGACTCAAAGGCAAACCAAGAGGCTTTTGGCAGCTAACACTTAACTGCTCATTATGGGGAAATGGTTCCTATTAATCCCAGAGCTGACAACCATGGAAAAACTGATACTCAGCTATTTCTCTTCCTCTGTTTTTTCCTTTCTGGTTGTTTTCGTTCCAGTGGCACAGCAATAATTCTGTCTTTCTCAGCATTATGTGTGGGCACGAGGTATTCTATGAATAATGTGTAAATACAACTGACCTTTAAGAGTTTGAAAAATTGTCTTTTAAATATTAATTTCTACTGGTCTTGTTTTATGAATGTTGTATAATACTCTACAGTATACAGTGGGCGAAATAGTTATTTGATCCCCTGCTTTGTAATTTGTAAGTTTACCCCCTTACAAAGAAATTCAATTCATCTTTATTTATATAGCGCCATTTCACAACAGTCATCTCATAGCACTGTCAAACTGTAGCGGAAAACCCCACAAGAAATAAACAGTCCATCATTTTGTGAGACAGAGACATTTTGTATCAACAAAAAAAGTCCATAAGGGTTATAGATTAATTTGCATTTGATCGAGAGAAATAAGTATTTGATCCCCTACCAACCAGCAAGAATTCTGACCTGCACAGACTGGTTATGTATCCATGAGGCACATAAATTAGTCCTGTCCCTTTAGGAAACTACTCCTGATCTCCGCTCGTTATGTGTATAAAAGATTCCTGTCACAGAATCAGTCTCTTCAATTCAACCTTCTCCACCGCCATGGGCAAGACTAAAGAGCCGTCAAAGGGTGTCAGAGACAAAATTGTAGACCAGCACAAGGCTGGAATGGGCTACAAGACCATCAGCAAGAAGCTTGGTGAGAAAGAGACCACTGTTGGTGCAATAATTCAAAAATGGAAGAAATATATGATAACAGTCAGTCGCCGTCGCTCTGGAGCTCCATGGAAGATCTCACCTTTTGGGGTTAATAATTACTCTGAGAAAGGTGAGGGATCAGCCCATAATTACACAGGAGGAGCTTGTAAATGATCTCAAGGGAGCTGGGACCACAATCACCAAGAAAACCATTGGCAACACATTTTGCCATAATGGATGAGATCCTGCAGTGCCCACAAGGTCCCCCTGCTTAAGAAGGCTCGTCTGAAGTTTGCCAATGAACACCTGAATGACTCAGAGAAGGCTTGGGAGAATGTGGTGTGGTCAGATGAGACCAAAATTGAGTTCTTTGGCATCAACTCGACTTGCCGTGTTTGGAGGCAGAGAAATGCTGAATATGACCCCAAGAACACCATCCCCACTGTCAAACATGGATGTGGAGACATTCTGCTTTGGGGGTGTTTTTCTGCTAAGGGTACAGGAAGACTTCACTGCATTGAAAGGGCCGATGAACGTGGCCATGTACCATAGAATATTGGATGAGAACCTCTTTGCCTCACCCTGGATCTACGTTGACTCCGGATGCAGTACGTTACGGCTGCGATCCGGCCTCCACAGCAGATAGTTCCCATTCTCGTCAATTTTCTAATCTCCACATGGTCTGGACCACTGCAGAACAAATCCAGCTCATCAGATTCAGTTCGCTAATGAAATGCAACGAGCCTATTTTTGACAGATGCCGGATACAATACGCAAGGAAATCCCGCGGTATCTCGTGGTATTTAATAGCTGTTTGTTCATTAAAAACAATTTAAGGATCGTCCGTTATTTTCTGAGGTCTTCTTCTCCACCACTGTGTCAGAGAAGATAAACTCTGAAAATCTGAAGACTGAAGCTGGTAATTTTAAAATTTGATCTTCAGGGACTGACTCACTTTTGGAACAACAATCAGATTTCCATGTTGGCTAAAATTTTGTCAGTTGTGGGGTTCTTGGTTTTTTGCCAAAAACAATTAAAAAAAAAAATACTCAGCATTACTGCATATAGAGTCACATGGGGGCGGCTGTGGTGCAGGTGTAGTGTGGCCGACTACTGAGTGGAGGGCCAGGGATTGGATTCCCGCTCTGTCTGCAGTCTGCATGTCGAAGTGTCTTTGAGCAAGACTCTGATCCCCCAGTTGCTCCTGGTGGGTCAGGCCAGCACCTGTGCATGGCAGCTCCGCCACCATCAGTGTGTGAATGGGTGGATAGCAGGATCTGTGAAGCACTTTGGTCATCCAGAGATGAGAAAAAAGTGCTATATAAGTGAACACCATTGTTATTTGTTTAAAATGAAGACACTATAAAAGCTCTATACTGTATCTTTTTGGTCAAACACGAAGTTTTGCAATATTCTGTGGTACTTGGATTTCCCATGAAACTTAATCTGACATAGAGAGAAGGTTCAATGGGATCGTGACAAGTAGGCAAACAAAAGAGGATATTAATTGTAATTGTTTTCTCCATGATTAACATGTGGTTTGTTTACTCGAGAAGGTCAAGCCTAGTGAAATATTGCCCCAGAGGAAAAGGCAGGGATGTACAGTGGCTGCTGACTGGCGATATTTCTCTTCCTGAATGTTTTTCATTGCATGCAGTCTAATGAAGGAAACCCATACAATAGCTACCAAGGAGACTGAAAAAATGCCCAGAGAAGAGCAGCTCTGTCCCAATTTATCTTCCTTGGCGATTGCCAAGGCTCCCCCTCATTTTTGCATGCACTGCAACCCCTCCCCACCGTCTCTTTTTAGGGCCTAACTCTTCTTGCGAATGTTTATCTCAATCTGCACCTTCACTTGTGTCTTCCTCTCCACTTAGAGCCACATGCCTTCTTTCTCTATCCAGCTACCCTTTTCCTCTTCGCTATCTCGACACTTTGCTTAGAGCGAGCCCATACACAGCCAGACATTATAGACACGCTCATCAATCCTGGTTTTGTTTTACTGCTGAAAGGACTGGGCTATCCTTCTGGCTCCACATTAATTGCATTGTAAGAACAATGACTAGTGTTGTCAAGCGTTTGCTCTTTTTATCCCCTCTTATACGTTGCTTTTGTCATTCTTTCTTAAGTCATTGTTTGTACTTTCCCTGTTACCCCATCTCACCTGCGCACACACACACACACACACACACACACACACACACACACACACACACACACATATATATGTACATTTTTTTTCTTCCTATCCTGCCACTGTCTCCACAACACATTTCAGTTTGTTGTAGACTCCCCACAGTGGGTCTAACTTAAACAGCACATGCTGATACAAGCATCCTTGAGATAAATTTGTTATTACATCTGGCCTTGATGGTGTCCTGTATTCTCCGACATTCCTGCAAGACCTCCCATGAGCAGAGGTGTGTGCGGGTCGTGAACTATGTGCCGATGGAGCGTTCTCAATCAAATTAGCATGAGGGATGGTGGCGGCAGACTCTAGGGTGCCGCAAGACAAACAGGCAGTTTTATTTGCCTATTCTTTATCTCAGGGCCACAGTCAATGGGCAGGGATTCCTCCCATTCATCATGGCACTAGAATAATGTACTGTGGTACATTGTTACCAGCACAGGCTAAAAGAAAGAAAAGTAGTTTGAAAAAGACGAGCTAGGATAGCTGAGAAAAAATGGCGGTGACACATGGACAATAGAGAGCAGACTGAATAAATGTGCTTTTTGTTGCATTGGTTTATTTGTGTGCATATTGTGTGCACTTTAATTCTCAAGCTTTGTGAATTTATTGGAATTATGTTCAAAATTAGTTTGTGAGTTCTTAATACCCACGCTGATGGAATCACTGCGGCCACTTCCATCTGACCATCTGTCCGCTCATCCGTCTGCACTCAAACTCAAGAAGCATTGAAGCTAGGGTCACCAAAACTTTATACATCTGCTCATATCTTATGAAAGATAAAACAGAAATACTGGAGCTTCTCAGAGCTGTTATTGCAGAATACAGTGGACAATGGACTTCTAGTTTTGAAATGTATTCAGCCCATATTGTGCTAGTACATGTGTATATTTTATTTTACACTGACACGTGCTTGCAATTAAGAAACCAGAAGACAATTTGTTTAGGCTAAAATGTGAAAAAAGCACTGACACACATGACCTCCATATTGAAGTTTTACTTACACTGATTCCCAGCAATTCACCAGTCAGGAAGAATGGAAATGCTACGTCAGGGGTGTCCAATAACGTGTCATGGAGTGCCAAGATACTGCAGGCTCTCTTTCCAGTCTCTTCATCAGGTGATTCTACTGAATTCCTTCCCGCTGACTGCTGATCAGTGAAAACACCTTCTTTAAGCCTGGATCACAACTGGCCATGCGAGCTGCTACAGTCTGCCTGCGTGCAGATTTTGGGCCAAATGTCACGTGCTATGCAAGTGTTTCTTGTGAATTTTTGGAGACTTTTGGAGTGTGTAAGCACGTGCGGAGGATGATGGACATGTCCAACAAACTCCACAAATTCTCTGCAACCAAGAGGTCGGAAGTGTGATACGTTTCACCCACAAGGAGTTTGCTTGTTAGATGTATGATTTTTAAGACCCCTTGGAAGAAAAACTGTGATATATCACAATGTGTTATAATGTATTATAATACTCTAACATGTGATACTAATACTATGAGTGTACAGTATGTCATTGTAATATTATTCTAATTCTAAAAAATGATGACACCAAAATCTAATTAAAATAAACATTATACTAATTAGTATAATGTTCATTTCAATTATGCGGGTGAGACTCGCTGCAGGAGTTCAGCAAAGAGGTTGTGATCCATCCGAATGAAGGCCATGTAGTCTCCTTGACATTTTCTGTCCAGCTCATGGAAGAGTGTCTCTTACTGGCCAAACAACCGGCGGTTTTTTAAATTAAAAGAATGAGCGAGTCATAAATAAATAACCTGTGTACATTACGGGCAATAAAACAGCTGGTTAGTATATTTGATAAGAAATCTTTAGTCAAAACTTTTAGAAAGCAGTTGGCGTACAACTAAGAAACAAAGGTGATGTGATGTTGCAGGTTTGGAGTGGCACAAAACGATTTAAAATGTTTTTATTTGAGCTGCTCCACAGTGATCTTATTTTTCATTCAGCTAAGATCAGCACTATTTTCAGATGTATTTCAGTCTGTACAACCTCTTTGGTTATAAATTTAATGATTATTTTTATCTATAAAGATTTCTGGTCGCACTGAAAACTGAAGCTGCTGCAGCGGCACTGTGATGGCAGGCCACTGCTGAGGTCGCTCATCGATAGTGAGGAGAAAAGAAGGGCAGCGGTTACGACATGATTCTATCTGATACAAACTGATTTTTTTTTTCATTTGTTTTCTAACGAAAAAATATATTTTTTTTTACTAACAAAAGTACTTGTAAATCACAAAAAAAAAAAAAATAGTTATTCTAATTCCCATCACAAAAGGGTAGGTCTAACTATATAAACCACCCATTTACCACAGAGGCAGACAACATACTGTATGTGTTCTGTTATTTGTCCCCATCTCCCTACACTGGTTTTGCCAGAATTTGTTAAAAAATACTGAATTATCCTGTTGTCCTTTTCTGACCTGCAGCTTCTCAGGCAAATTTGTTAAAATGCACAAGATTAATAAACCCTCATGACAGTATTGTTTGACTAGTTAGTGGAGTCTGCCAATTCTGTGGTAGATAAGCCATATCAATATGATATAAAGAGACTCTGAATGTTTTCATTCACATTTTGATTTTTAATCGTTAATTTTAAGAACAAGAATTCTCATTGGGAGTGACTAGGAGGGAGAGGATTAGAAATGAGTATATCAGAGGAACAACTCAGGTTGAGCAGTTTGGAGACAAAGTAAGAGAGGCAACGCTGAGATGGTTTGGACATGTGCAGAGGAGGGATAGTGGCTATATTGGACACAGGATGTTGAAGATGGAGCTGCCAGGCAGGAGGAAAAGAGGAAGACCACAGAGAAGATTCATGGATGTAGTGAAGGAGGACATAGAGAGGGTTGGTGTTACAGAGGAAGATGCAAGGGATGGAGGTAGGTGATCCGCTGGGGTCACCCCAGGAACAGCCAAAAGAATAATTTTAAGAACAAGAATACAGATGAAACACTTGTTTGTGATTACACAGATGAACAACACAATATTACAAGATAAAAATATTAAATGTGTAAAAATGAACACAACCTGATCTCAATCGACTTTTATGCTGTCTATGGGCCTGAACTCAAATCTTTCTCTGGGTGCACACAGATGGGGTGGGAATTACAGTTAAATACTATCAGTGCAATCCGTCAAAATTTGGACGGCCCTGGAAATTTTCCTTGATTGCTAAAAATTACCGGTCAATGACGGAGAATTCTCAGTTAACGCGACCTCAGCCTGGCACGTACAGGGGTGTGAAAAAGTGTTTGCCCCCTTCCTAATTTCTAATTTTTTTGTATGTTTGTCACACTTAAATGTTTCAGATCATCACACAAATTTAAACATTAGACAAAGATAACACAAGTAAACACAAAATGCAGTTTTTAAATGAAGGTGTTTATTATTAAGGGTAAAAAAAATCCAAACCTACATGGCCCTGTGTGAAAAAGTGATTCCCCCCGTTAAAACATAAATTAACTATGGTGTATCACATCTTTGGAAAGCTGACTTCAATTTCTCTAGCCACACTCAGGCCTGATTACTGCCACACCTGTTCTCAATCAAGAAATCACTTAAATAGGACCTGTCTGACAAAGTGAAGTAGACCAAAAGATCCTCAAAAGCTAGACATCATCCAAAGAAATTCAGGAACAAATGAGAACTAAAGTAATTGAGATCTATCAGTCTGGAAAAGGTTATAAAGCCATTTCTAAAGCTTTGGGACTCCAGCAAACCACAGTGAGAGTCATTATCCACAAATGGTGAAAACATGGAACAGTGGTGAACCTTTCCAGGAGTGGTCGGCCGGCTAAAATTACCCCAAGAGCGCAGTGATGACGCATCCAAGAGGTCACAAAAGACCCCACAACAACATCCAAAGAACTGCAGGCCTCACTTGCCTCAGTTAATGTCGGTGTTCATGACTCCATCATAAGATAGAGACTGGGCAAATATGGTCTGCATGGCAGAGTTCAAAGACGAAAACCACTGCTGAGCAAAAAGAACATAAAGGCTCGTCCCAGTTTTGCCAGAAAACATCTTGATGATCCCCAAGACTTTTGGGAAAATACTCTGTGGACTGATAAGACAAAAGTTGAACTTTTTGGAAGGTGTGTGTCCCATTACATCTGGCGTAAAAGTAACACAGCATTTCAGAAAAGGAACATCATACCAGCAGTAAAATATGGTGGTGGTAGTGTGATGTTCTGGGGCTGTTTTGCCGCTTCAGGACCTGGAAGACTTGCTGTGGTAAATGGAACCATAAATTCTGCTGTCTACCAGAAAATCCTGAAGGAGAATGTCCAGCCGTCTGTTCATGACCTCAAGCTGAAGCGCACTTGGGTTCTGCAGCAGGACAATGATCCAAAACACACCAGCAAGTCCACCACTGAATGGCTTAAGAAAAACAAAATGAAGACTTTGGAGTGGCCTAGTCAAAGTCCTGACCTGAATCCGATTGAGATGCTGTGACATGACCTTAAAAAGGCGGTTAATGCTTGAAAACCCTCCAATGTAGCTGAATTACAACAATTCTGCAAAGATGAGTGGCCCAAAATTCCTCCACAGCACTGTAAAAGGCCCATTGCCAGTTATCGCAAACACTTGGTTGCAGTTGCTGCTGCTAAGGGTGGCCCAACCAGTTGTTAGGTTTAGGGGGCAATCACTTTTTCACACAGGGCCATGTATGTTTGGATTTTTTTCCCCTTAATAATAAACCCCTTCATTTAAAAACTGCATTTTGTGTTTACTTGTGTTATCTTTGTCTAATGTTTAAATTTGTTTGATCTGAAACATTTAAGTGTGACAAACATATGAAAAAATGAGAAATCAGGAAGGGGGCAAACACTTTTTCCACACCACTCTATCTATCTATCTATCTATCTATCTATCTATCTATCTATCTGTCTGTCTGTCTGTCTGTCTGTCTGTCTGTCTGTCTGTCTGTCTGTCTGTCTGTCTGTCTGTCTGTCTGTCTGTGTCTATCTATTGTATCTCTTTATCTTCCTTGTCGAAGATGATTCTTTACATTGTAAAAGGAATGCTCCTCTGTAGATATTCACATAAACCACCATTAAGTCAAGCAGGAAAGAGTCAAATCAGTGCTTAAATTTCTTTGTATTCGGTGTTGCAGGAATTTGGATCTTTTTGGTTATTTGCTCCTCTTTGCAGCCTGGACATGGCTCAGGTTTGCTTTGTGTATAAATAAAAAACATTGTAAAAAAAAATCAGTTTTACAAATGCCTAATAATGAATAGAAATGTGCTAAATAGATTGGTTTTAGTTCAAGGGTACAGGTAATGAGTTTTAGGGAGTAACAGTGGTCTTTCATTTTTGTGCCAGAAAGCCCCATGGGGCACCTTTTAATTGGATTAGATCATAGTTTCTTTGCTAAATGTTGCTGTCAGCACACATTGTAGTTGATAATGCAGTGGAGTGGTCAGAGTTATAGAAAGATTTTTTAAATTGTTTAACAACAAACCACAGACATGGTCTTTTTTCCCATCCATCCAATTACTCATAAACACTCAGTAAAAAGTGTATTTTTCTTGTTAGAAAACTATCAGAATTCAATGCACATTGTTAGCAGTAGACAGTATGTCTGAGAAAAAAGGAATTATGTGACCAGGCATTATCAGTAGGACCTGAGTTGTTAATCAGTGGCAGTGTGTGTGGGCGAGATAAAAATCAGATCTCTCAGCAGCAACTCGACATATATCATCAGTTGAACCATAAGCAAATTGTGCATAACTTGCCAATTTTTTCTACAGTCAATTTTAAACTGTAGGATGTGAATACTGGTATTATTCTTCCATAACCAAATTTACCATCCTTTGCTACATATTAGTTTTCACAACTCTATTACGTTAATAATCAAAAGATCACAGACATCTTTTAGTTTAAACCAAATCTCCAAAGCCCTTGACTGCTCATAGTTGAGACCAGGAAGCAGAGTCGCAGTCTTACACGCCTCTGCAGCTTCTTTTCTCCATCTATCATCCCACAATTTATCCCCTCACTTCACCATCAAAAGATAACTGTCTGCTCCCTCTCTGAATTGAATGAAAATAAAATGCATAAGCATTCTAAAGTGCATAAACAAAATGTTACTTGCTGGCTCTAAATTTAATGACAAAGCATCAGTTCCTTCTCATAATTTAAAAGATGAAATGTGGTTTGTTGGATATTGGCTCTGAAACTCACACGTCTCTTTTTCATGATTTAATTGATCACCAGATTGATTTAATGTCCTTCATAGAGACTTGATCAGGGCTAGAGCGGGGTGACAAACTCATTTTCATCCCAGGCCACATCAGCAATATGGTTGCCATCAAAAGGTCAGATGTAAGGCTATACAGTATATGACACATATATATATATATATATATACTCTATATATATATATATATATATATATATGCGGGTGCGCACACACACACACACACATATATATATAATCTGATTGAAATGCTGTGGCATGACCTTAAAAAGGCAGTTCATGCTCGAAAACCCTCCAGTGTGGCTGAATTACAACAATTCTGCAAAAGTGAGTGGGCCAAAATTCCTCCACAGTGCTGTAAAAGACTCATTGCCAGTTACTGCAAACGCTTGATTGCAGTTGTTGTTGCTAAGGGTGGCCCAACCAGTTATTAGGCTTAGGGTGCAATCACTTTTTCACACAGGGCCATGTATGTTTGGATTTTTTTCCCTTAATAATAAACCCCTTCATTTAAAACTGCATTTTGTGTTGTGGGGCACATGTGTATCACTTTAAGCTTCACATCTCAGAGAGAACAAAGAACTGGGTCTCCTTGGAGATAACAGGAGGATGTGAAAATTTAGTCTTTGGTATGCAAGAGACGGCCTTGGGGGATTTCCTGGTCTGCCAGAGACTATGAGGAGGATGTTATAAGATTTAAGAGAAGATGCATTGTTACTTGTGATTAAATGCAATGTGACTGTGAGCTTTGAAGGTCCTGGATATATAAAGGACGAATGTCTGTGTTTTTCCTCTTTCTGCTTTGCTGATGTTGGAAGATGTGAATAAACCTGACTTGTGAGATAAACTCTGCCTCGTCATTTTCACATTTCCACACTGGTGGCCCTAAGACGTATCATGGATGAAAGAAATTCCCCCGGGCCAGCCGAGTCAGGAGCTCCCAGCCAAGCGTATGCCGCTACCGTCCAGCTACCGGACTTTTGGCAAGACAACCTGTGCTCCTGGTTTCACTTGGTCAAAGCACAGTTCGCCCTCCGGGGGATAAGATAAGATAAGATAAGATAAGCCTTTATTAGTCCCACAACGGGGAAATTCCAGGATTGCAACAGCACAGGGATAGCAACACTCAGAGCAACAATCAGAAGGCAAGAAAAAAAACAAGCAAGCAAGAGCAGCTAATATACATATGTACATATTACTATAAAATATATATATATACACACACACAGACACACAGTGCAGAGCATTGTAGCTGGATGGAATAAATATATGAATATATAAACACACAGTGCAGAGCATTGTAGCTAGATGGAATAAATATGTAAATATATAAACACCCACAGTACGGAGCATTGCAGCTAGGTGGAATAAATATGTAAGTATATAAACACACACAGTGCGGAGCAATGTAGCTAGATGGAATAATATGTAGATATATAAAAACACAGTGCGGAGCATTGTAGCTAGATGGAATAAATATATAGATATATAAATATAAACACACCCAGTGCTGAGCATTGTAGCTAGATGGAATAAATATGTAAATATATAAACACACACAGTGCAGAGCATTGTTGCTAGATGGGATGAAACAGCATAACCGTCTACTTAGTTATCCTACATGGTATGATTATGTACCCATACATATTCTCACCCTCCATAGCGACCGGTATTTTCCTAGTTGTATGCCGGAGGGGACCATTGTGTAAGTCTATTGCATCTTTTGCATTCAAAAAAACTATTAGTTTGTTACGTCTTTTTGCTATCTCTGCGAGCAGCCCTGCTTAGGTTGTACAGTCTGACAGCCGTTGGTAGGAAGGACCTACGAAACCTCTCGGTTGTGCACCTGGGATGATGTAGTCTGCTGCTAAATGAGCTCCTCAGTGCATTCAGTATGTCCTGCATAGGGTGGAACTCGGACTCCAGCAGAGATGACAGTTTAGCCACCGTCCTTCTCTCTCCTATCTCCTCCACCGGATCAAGGCGCTGCCCCAGGACAGAGCTAGCTTTCTTAATCAGTTTGTTCAGTCTCTTCCTATCGGCTGCAGTAATGCCACTGCCCCAGCAGACCACTCCAAAAGTGATGGCTGATGCCACCACCGTGTCATAGAATGTCTTCAGCAGCGCCCCTTGTACACCAAAAGACCTGAGTCTCCTCAGCAAGAACAGCCTGCGCTGTCCCTTCTTGTAGAGTGCGTCAGTATTGTGTGACCAGTCTAGTTTATTGTTCAGATGAACACCCAGGTATTTATAGGATGTCACCATCTCGATGTCTGTTCCCTGTATATTTACTGGTGCTGTGAGGGGCTGCCCATGCCTGCGGCAGTCCACCACCAGCTCCTTAGTTTTCCTTGCGTTGATCTGGAGGCAGTTCCGATGGCACCAGTCCACGAAGTCCTGGATAAGCCCTCTGTACTCAGCTTCATCTCCATTGGAGATGAGGCCAACGATCGCAGAGTCATCAGAGAACTTCTGTAGATGGCAGTGTGTTGTGTTGTGTGAGAAGTCCGCATTTGAAAAACAGATTCAGGTTGTTCGCCCACTCCCTGCCCCCCGTGGCCTGGGGGGAGGTATTCTGGAGCCCAGAGATGGTTTTGATAACGGTAGATGACACGAAGTTCTACCATGTGATTGCAAAGCTCGACAACCGCACGGCTCAGCATGTGCAGAGCCTATTGGAGCGGCCACCGGCCAACGACAAATACGGCGGGTTGAAGGCTGCGCTTATCCAGCGTTTCACTCTCTCAGTCGAGGAGAGAGTGGAGAGGCTCCTGGCTCTGAACGACTTGGGAGATGGCACGCCCATTGACCTGATGGAGAACATGCTGAGGTTGTGGGGCTCAGACAACAACGACTTCATCTTCACCCACATTTTCCTCGGGACCCTACCGTCGGCCACGAGAGCGACCCTGGCCAGTTCGCTGTTGTTGGCCCAGCGGGACTTCCGTGCGCTGGCCCAGGAGGCGCACCGGATTCTCAACGCCAGCAAACAGCGCGCGGCCACTGCAGCAGCGACAGAGTTCTGCGCGACGGCCGGAGATGGTGGGGGGCCAGAGACGGCGGTAGCAGAACCACCGACGACGGCGGCGGCGGGGGCCAAGGATCGCGGAGGAGACATCCTCTGTTTCTACCATCGCCGCTTTGCAGAGAAGGCACGCAAATGTATACCACCGTGCCAGTTCAAGCACTCGGGAAACGCCAAGACCGGGGGTCGGTAGCAGCTGCGGCCCTCGGGGAAGAGAACAAGCTGCTCTACTTGAAGGATGCACGCTCGGAGAGGCATTTCCTCGTGGAGACAGGCTCCCAGTTGAGTTTCATCACACCTTCCTCCGCTGACCGGCTGGCGGTTTCCAGAGGTGCTGGGGTGTCAGCAGCGAACGGCTCGGAGATTAAGACCTTTGGTGAGAGGACTCTGCTTCTGTCCCTACACGGCCGTACATTTGAGTGGACTTTTGTCATAGCTGCAGTGAATTTCAGTATGTTGGGGGCTGATTTTCTGTGCTCACATGGTTTGTTGGTTGATCTTGCTAACAGGCGCCTGGTTAATGCACTTTATTTTTATTCTATTCCCTGTACAGCCCGAGTGGCCCCGCCGACAGCACAAGCCAACGTCACAGCTGCAAGCGGTAAGTTCCACACACTGCTCACTCAGTTCCCAGCACTCACGGTTCCCACATTTTCAGCAGCCGTCGCTAAACACGGGGTGGAACATTTTATTACTACCACTGGACCGCCCGTTTTTGCAAAAGCTCGGCGCTTGGATTCAGCTAAACTGACCATAGCGCGTGAGGAGTTCGCCAACCTGGAAAGGTTGGGCATCATCAGGCGTTCGAACAGCCCATGGGCTTCCCCGCTTCACATGGTCCCGAAAGCTGACGGCTCATGGCGACCTTGCGGAGATTTCCGCAGGTTGAACAACGCCACGGCACACGACCGCTACCCAATCCCGCATATCCAAGATTTTTCCGTTCATTTGGCGGGGGCGCGCGTTTTTTCTAAGATAGACTTGGTCCGCGGTTACCACCAAGTCCCAGTGCGCGCTGAGGACATACCCAAAACAGCGGTAATAACTCCGTTTGGTCTATTCGAGTTTTTGTGCATGCCATTTGGGCTTAAAGGCACTGCGCAGATGTTCCAACGCATGATGGACGTGGTGTTGTGCGATCTCCCCTTCGTATTCGTCTACCTGGACGACATCTTAGTAGCCAGCGCGTCCGAAGACGAACACGAAAACCACCTCACGGCAGTTTTCCGGAGGTTGGGAGAGCACGGTTTAATAATCAACCCAGCGAAGTGTCAGTTCGGGGTGATGTAGATTGATTTTTTTGGGGCATCGCGTCTCTCCAGAAGGAGCGGTTCCGCTGCCTGACAAAGTGCGCGCGGTAGCGAATTTTCCCCATCCCCAAACGGTCAAGGCGTTACAGGAGTTTTTGGGAATGGTGAATTTTTATAACCGTTTCCTCCCCCGTGCAGCGCAGCTCATGCAACCATTGTATGCCGCACTCAAACAACAAAAACCCACAAATGAGATTGAATGGTCTCCGGAGCGAGAGCGAGCATTCTCGGAGGTTAAAACAGCCCTGACAAACGCTGCGTTGTTAGCACATCCAGACCCAACGGCCCGCATAGCGCTCACTACTGACGCGTCAGATGTGGCCATAGGGGCGGTCGTGGAGCAGCATGTAGCCGGGGCTTGGCAGCCGCTTGCCTTTTACAGCAGGACTTTGTGCGATAGTGAACGAAAATACAGTGCATTCGACAGGGAGCTGCTGGCTCTCCACTTGGCCATTCGCCACTTCCAGTTCTGGCTGGAGGGACGCCGTTTCACCGCGTTCGTTGACCACAAGCCGCTGACATTCGCGATGGCCAAGGTTTCAGAACCGTGGTCAGGCCGGCAGCAAAGACAGATGGCCGCTATCTCAGAATTTACTACTGATATTCAGCACGTGGCGGGTAAACTGAATGTAGTGGCAGACTGTCTCTCGCGCGCCGTGGCGGCCCCAGTCCGCGTAGGGATAGATTATGCAGCCATGGCCACGGATCAGGTTAGCGACGCGGACGTGCGCGTGCTCCAGTCTGGACCAACAGGGTTAAGGCTGGAGAACAGGGTGCTGCAAGACGGTATGCCCCCCCTAATCTGCGATGTCTCCACTGGGCGACCGCGTCCTGTGGTACCGGCCGCGTGGCGCCGCCGCGTTTTTAACTTGATTCATTCTCTGGCGCACCCAGGAGTGTGCGCGTCGGTCAAAATGGTAGGAGAGAAATTTGTATGGCCGAGCCTGCGCAAACAAGTTAAGGAGTGGGCAGCAGCCTGCATGGCTTGTCAACGAGCCAAGGTACACAGACACACGAGAGCTCCCTTGGAGCCGTTTCACATCCCGGCTAAGAGGTTCGATCATGTTCACGTGGACCTCGTAGGCCCCCTCCCGCCGTCACAGGAGTGCACACACATTCTGACAAAGGTGAACCACACCACGCGCTGGCCGGAAGTGGTCCCACTGGCGTCAACCACAGCCGAGGAGGTGGCGCGCGCGTTTTTAACAGCATGGGTAGCGCGCTTTGGAGTCCCGTTGGACATTACGTCCGACAGAGGCCCTCAGTTTGTTTCCGAACTTTGGTCAGCAATGGCCCGCAGCCTGGGGGTAACGATCCACCGCACAACCGCGTACAATCCGCAGGCTAATGGGTTATGCGAACATTTTCATAGGTCATTGAAAGCGGCTCTCAGAGCGTAGCTGACGGATGCAAATTGAGTGGACAGGCTACCGTGGGTTTTATTGGGGTTGCGTTCTGCACCTAAAGAGGACTTAGAAGCCTCCCCGGCTGAGCTAGTTTTTGCGCAACCACTTCGGCTGCCCGGGGAGTTTCTCCCAGATAATCCTGCGCCAGATAGCTCCCCGTCTCAGCGGTTGCAACGTGGCACGGAATCGGGCACGTTGCCTGGCCCCGTTCACCACAGTTTTCCGTGCGTTTTTGTGCCTAAGGCTTTGAAAAATGCGGAATTTGTTTTTGTCAGACACGATGCCCATCGCCCACCGCTGTGACCACCTTATGATGGACCATTTAGAGTGCTGGAAACAGGGGACAAACATATTTTGCTAGATTTGGGGGGCAGGAAGGAAAAGATTGGCATAAACAGGCTCAAACCCGCCTTTGTGGTGGCGGACGAGGATGTGCTGTTGTCCAGGGCTCCTCGGCGCGGCAGACCCCCCCGGGGACATTCCCCAGAACACCCACAGGGAGTGACAAACAGTTCTCACCCCAAGACAGCAGCGCCCCAGCGGGATGGTGCCGCAGAAGTGGCGAAGCCCGCTTACAGCAGATACAGGAGGAGACTGAGGCCCAAGCAGCACGTGGGTTAATGTGTAATGATTTTATCATGACATGTAGACTGTTATTCTGTTGTTCCATCTTAGATGCTTGGGAGGGGGTCATGTGGGGCACATGTGTATCACTTTAAGCTTCACATCTCAGAGAGAACAAAGAACTGGGTCTCCTTGGAGGTAACAGGAGGATGTGAAAATTTAGTCTTTGGTATGCAAGAGACGGCCTTGGGGGATTTCCTGGTCTGCCAGAGACTATGAGGAGGATGTTATAAGATTTAAGAGAAGATGCATTGTTACTTGTGATTAAATGCAATGTGACTGTGAGCTTTGAAGGTCCTGGATATATAAAGGACGAATGTCTGTGTTTTTCCTCTTTCTGCTTTGCTGATGTTGGAAGATGTGAATAAACCTGACTCGTGAGATAAACTCTGCCTCGTCATTTTCACATTTCCACTGTGTTATCTTTGTCTAATATTTAAATTTGTTTGATGATCTGAAACATTTAAGTGTGACAAACATAAAAAAATGAGAAATCAGGAAGGGGGCAAACACTTTTTCACACCACTGTATATACGTACCTTCATGCACATATACATATACATACATACATATATACATACATACATTGCCACAACAGCAATAGAAACACAAACTTCTGTTAAATGGATGAGATAACTGTATTAAATATTCCTTGATTTTATTAGAATTTGCATACTGACATCTACTGTTAAAGGGAATAATGGCTAGGTTGTGTTCTGTCTTGGTGTCCTTGTTGAATTGTTCATCTGAATAATAGCAGCAGTTATCATTCAAACTGGAGAAAAAGTTGTTTTCAGGGTCAGTATCACATTCCATGTCCCCTGAGTTATGTTCAGTGTATTCAAATGTTTTCAGTTCTAGGTTATCAGAATCAACAATCCTCTGTGGTAAATTATCTCCAGATATGTTAATCAATTTATCCATCAGAGAAAAGAAAAAACAAACTAAAAATGTGAATTATCATCATATACAAACACAATAAATTAACTGATAAATGCCATGCTGGTCATTACAAAAAGAAGAAAAGCAGTAGCTAATCATAGCTACTGCCCCATAAATAAATAAATATATATATATATATATATATATATATATATACTGTATATATACACTACCGTTCAAAAGTTTGGGGTCACCCAGACAATTATTTTGTGTTTTCCATGAAAAGTCACACTTATTTACCACCATGAGTTGTAAAATGAATAGAAAATATAATCAAGACATTGACAAGGTTAGAAATAATGATTTGTATTTGAAATAATAATTTTTTCCTTCAAACTTTGCTTTCGTCAAAGAATCCTCCATTTGCAGCAATTACAGCATTGCAGACCTAACATGATTGCGCAAGGGTTTTCTAATCATCCATTAGCCTTCTGACGCAATGAGCAAACACATTGTACCATTAGAACACTGGAGTGGTAGTTGCTGGAAATGGGCCTCTATACACCTATCTAGATATTGCACCAAAAACCAGACATTTGCAGCTAGAATAGTCATTTACCACATTAGTAATGAATAGAGTGTATTTCTGATTAGCTTAAAGTTATCTTCATTGAAAAAAAGTGCTTTTCTTTCAAAAATAAGGAAATTTCTAAGTGACCCCAAACTTTTGAACGGTAGTGTATATATATGCGCTTCACTCATATATGCGCTTCACTCATATATGCTATGAATGTAAAGTTGTCAGATTTTTTTTTTTAATTTAAGTTTTTGTAAAGGGTATACATGTCATTACAGCATTACATTGTTTACATTTTCATCACATATTCCCCCTTTTTTGTTTTTTGACAACATTGGAAAAAAAATTATTACAACACCCTTTTTTAAGTGAAAGAAAAAGAGAAATTTAAAAAAAAAAAATTAAAAAAAATTAAAAAAAAGAACAAAAACAAAAAAAAACAAAAAACAAAAAAAAAAAACAAAAGAGCAGAAAAATAAAAGAGCATCTGAGTAGTGTTGGAACAAAGAGAGGTGCCATTATTGAAATGGTATCTGTCAAAGATTAGATCTGATGGAAGACACATATGCATTCCTGTCTCAGTACAAATGTCAACTTTTCCATCGAATAAATGTCCTGAATCAAGTTAATCCAATCTTCAGGTGTAGGACAGTCCTCCAACATCCATTTTTTTTTGTTAGAGCTTTTTTACCTGCCAATATTAAAACAGTGAATAAGTATTTTTCTCCTCGTCTTTCCAGTGATTCCGGTAGTAAACCCAAATACAAAGTTACAAAAGAAAAGGGAACTGTTATTTTGAATATTTTCCCCAATATTGTCTGTACATTGGTCCAATATTGGTGGATAACTGGGCATGACCAAAACACATGAAAATGATTTGCAGTCTCTTCACCACACAAGCGCCAACAATTCAATCCTTTGAGTAAATTTGTTTTGTGCAGGTGTTCTGAAAAATCTTACCAAATTTTTCCATCCAAATTCTCTCCACTGCAGGGATGAGGTACTTTTCCATTGTTGTTTATTTAGCTTTTCCCATATTTCCTGTTGTAAAGGGAAATTCCCCTCTTTTTCCCATCTCTCTTTTATATATGATGTGTTGTCTCCTTTTAAGTCTTGAAGACCATGGTATATTTTAGAAATGTATCTGATCCCTGGGATCCCTTTATATGCCATTAAGAAAACCTTCAGAACACCTGACTGGGCCCTTTCCAAATCCTCCTTTTTAAGTATTTTGTTTATGTGGCGTCTAAGCTGAAAGAACCTGTAAAGGTCTTGATTTACTAAACCTTTTTCAAATCTTCAAAACTTCTTAAAGTTTGCCCTTTAAAAAAATCGTAATATTTTATCAGTCCGTTCTCTTTCCACTTTTTAAATCTAGTGTCTGTTTTATTAGGAGTAAAGTCCTGATCATAGGAAATCCATTGCAATAATCGATAGGGTTCTTTAGTTTGATTCTCTCTGACTATCTTAAACCAAATTTTTAGCGGGGTCTCTATCCACGGGTTAGTGTTATTCAAAAGTTTAGGTAAGGCATTGTTCCCTATTATCGCCTGTAGGGGGATGTCACTTGTTATTTGGCATTCCATCTCCTTCCATTGTGCAGTGTAGACTGGGTTACATATCTCTACTAAAGTTTTAATTTGTGCGGCTTTAAAATAGTCCCTGATATTTGGCAGCGCGAGCCCACCTTTGTCTTTGTTTAGCTGTAGGGTTCTATATCTGATTGTAGGTCTCTTGCCCTGCCATATGAATCTTGAGATCCTTCTGTCCAGTTCTTGCCATGTTTTTTTGGGAGGTTCTACTGGTATTGTTTGGAAAAGGTATAGAAGACGTGGAAGTATATTCATTTTGACTGCTTCAATTCTTTGTGCAGTACCCAAGAATGGTATCATATTCCATCTTGCTAGATCAGATTTTATTTTTGCCATCAGTGGATCATAGTTTAGTGATATAATTTTGTTGAGTTGTTTCAGGATATTGACCCCCAGATATTTCGTAGATTCCATCTCCCAGTTAGTTTTGAGTTTGCTTAGTAAATATTGATTTGGGTCATAGTTGAATGTTAAAATTTGGGTTTTATGCATGTTTAATTTGTACCCCGATAACTCTCCATACTCTGAAAAAACTGAGATTAGTTCTGGAAAAGAGGTGTCTGGCTGCCCCAGGTATATTAAAATGTCATCAGCAAAGAGTGCTATTTTATGTTCCTTCTGACCAAGTGTAATCCCTTGAATTTTTTGATTCTGTCTTATCCATTGGCTCAGAGGTTCTATGAAGATTGCAAAGAGCAGTGGAGACATGGGACAGCCCTGACAACATCCTCTTTCCAGTTCAAAAGATGAAGATAATTTACCGTTAATTCTTATTTTAGCTGTTGGTTTTTTATATAATGCCTGGATAGTTCTAATGAAGTTGTTATGAAAATTGAAACTGGATAAGATTCTATATAGGAAAGCCCAGTCAACCGAATCAAATGCTTTTTCAGCATCTAATCCCAATATGGCTGCATTTAAATTATATTTTTTTATATGATGAATTATGTGTAAAGTGTGTCTAATGTTATCTTGTGTCTGTCTTTGTCTTATAACACCTGTTTGGTCTAAATGAATTAAATCTGTCAGTATATTTTCTAACCTTTTGACAAGGATAGCGGTAAAAAGTTTATACCGTAGTCCTGATTTAACACACTGATTGGTCTGTAGTTGGAGCAGTCTAGTTTATCCTTTTCAGGTTTAGGTATGACTGCAATGACCCCTTCTCTCCAGGAGGGGGGATTTCCACTGTGTGGAGGACATAGTTAAATGTTTTCAGGAGGAGAGGAGATAGTTGCTGTTTAAAGGTTTTGTACCACTCTGCTGTATAGCCATCTGCTCCTGGGGATTTGTTAGCTTTAAGTTTCATAATTGCTTTTTCTAATTCTTTAGGTTGTATTTCTGACAGTAGTGTTTTATTTTGTGACTCAGTAAGTTGGGGAAGATTTAATGTATTTAGGAAGGCTTCGGATGCGTTTTTGTGTTTTTTGAGGGAGTACAAGTTCTTGTAGTAATTCTCGAAGCTTTTAAGAATTTCCTGAATTCTAAATGTTATTTCCTTTGATACTGGGTCTCTGATTTTGTAGATTGCTCTCTCCGTTTGTTGTTTCCTCAATTCATAGGCTAGTAATTTTGCCGATTTGCTACCTGTTTCATAGTATTTTTGTTTCAGAAATGTAAGGAAATGTAAGAAATGCATGCCAAAACATGCAGGTTAGGGAGTTAAGGGGCGCTTGCGCACGCAGCGACCGGCAGCTGGTGGCTTGTCACCGGACTGCAGAACAAATCTACCTACGGGTACAAAATAAGTCCAAAAAAAAAAAAAGTTTCTTCTGGATTTCTATTGTGTAGATCTCGTTTATTTGTTTTTTAATTTCCTTAATTTTGAGTGAGTCATTAGAATGAGTGTTGTCTTTGTGCTCTTTTTCTAGTTTCTTAAGTTCTGACTCTAATGTGATTAGTTTTTCTTGTCTCAGTTTCTTTTGGATTGCCAGTTTTGCGATAATCTTTCCCCTTATTACAGCTTTGCATGTGTCCCACAGTATTAAAGGGGATACTTCTCCATTATCATTTTCTTCCAAATATCTGAGAATATCTGATTCCAATTCATCTTTTAGTGGTCCTTTCAGCACATTTGAATTTAACCTCCAAGAAAATGTATTATTTGTGTATTTTTGGATATTTAAGTCCATATATATCGGACTGTGGTCAGGGAGATCCATCAGTCCTATTTTACATGTTTTAACTCTTCCAATGTCTCTATTAAACATAAAATAATAGTCAATCCTTGAGTATGATGAATGTGGTGCTGAGTAAAATGTATAATCTTTTACACTGGGGTTGAATTCCCTCCACACGTCACAGATTCCCATTTATTTTAGTAGCATCCGAGTTTTTCTACTTTGAATGTTATTTTGATGTGGATAATTACCTGATGCATCCCAGTATGGATTCAGTCTTAGATTGAAGTCTCCACCACATATCACTAAAACTTGGGCTTTAGTTATCATTAGGTCAAATACATTTTTATAAAATTTCCAGTTAGCCCCTGGAGGTGCATATACATTCAGCAGGGTGATATCTTCTCCCTCTAGCCGACCAAGTACCATGCTAAATCTCCCTTCTTTATCTTTGTGTTCTGAATTTTTTTCAAATATAATTTTGGTTGAGATCAATGTCGCTACCCCCTCCTCCTCCCTGACTTATCTAACTAACTAACTAACCTGCACTTATATAGCGCTTTTCTAGTCAGAAAGACCACTCAAAGCGCTTTCATTAATACTAACCCTCTATTCTAAGGGCCTATAGGAAACAGATATCTAGGGACAATTTAGAACAGCCAATTAACCTAACATGCATGAAGATATTTGCATAATAACTTATATGAAGATGAAGAGATCAGTTTAAACCCTTGTCTATTAAGTTTAGTGTGCTCCAAGTCTGTTAGGTGGGTTTCCTGTAAAAATATTATTCCTGCTTTGTCTTTTTTCATTTTGCCTAGAATCTTGGATCTTTTAACTGGATTCAGGATCCCTTTTACATTATATGAGATTATTTTGGTTACACCCTGTTTCTCCATTGTGTTGTCTTGTTTAGTATAACAGTGTAGTGGCCCTCTTTTATGCTACGCAGAAACTGAAAGAACATTAAGAACATAAAAAACATTAAGAACATAGTATATAAAACTTTAAAACAAAAAACTGTCAAAAGATCTTCCTGAGCTGAGGTCTTTTTAGCAACCTTAGAAGAGCCTTGTTGGTGTGTTGGCTCTGAGGAAAATTCCTCAAACTTTGTTACGTGTTGAGGGCCCTCTCTTACCCCTGTAAATTGTCCCATGTTTTTAACATGAATTTCAGATCCCAATCTGAACTTGTAATGATTTTTTTTTTTTATGCCTATACCCTATGAAATTGTGCACAACCTCCCACCATCATCACAGCAAAAAATCAGGTTAATACAGTATTTGTTAGTGTGGAGAGTTCATGTGATTCATTGTCACATTTCTATTTTAACAAGTTTTTTTTTTTTTTTTTAAAGACTTATTTGTTTCTAATATTATGACTGTTCCATGAAATGTTTTACCACTTCATACTTGCTGATTCTGCATCTCCTTTAATGTTTGTTACCTTGTAGGAGGAGGGTTGGATGCGCAAATTGATTAAAAATATTGTTATTCCCTCCTGAAAGCGTTCAGTTTTTCCTTATAGCCCTGGCGCTGGGTTTCCAGCTGCTGGCCCGTGGATTTTGAGGGTCTCTGTGTGCACCATGTTTGAGCCTTGATTCTTTCGATCGGGTCTGCTGTGGGTTTATACACCGTTACCGGGAGCCCTCTTCTCGCCATATCCCTGGTTGATTCTTCCGCCGAGTTGTAGAGACACGTCTCTTCCCCGTAAAAAACCCGCAGCTTCGCCGGAAATGGAGTTTGAAAGCGCAGTTTCTTCTCTCTTAGTACCTTCTTAGCGTCGTTGTATTCCCGACGCTTTTTTTTTTTTTTGGTAACTTAGATTTTTATTCATTTTTCATCATATATAATGCATTCAGATCACATTCTACATTTAAAAAACAAAGGGGTTAGGGTAGGGAAAAATAAAAAAAAAAATAAACAAAATAAAAAAAAAAAAAAAAAAAAAAAAATAAATAAAAGGGGGGGGGACAAATGTTGGAGCATCAAGTTTTTAGTTTCCATCTCTTAATTCTTCTGGTTTTTTTCAGTGTCTTTGGTTATTCTTTCAATTTCTGCCTCGTTGTTGCACTTTGTAGTGTGTCCATTTCCGCCATTTTTTCTCCCATATTCCTTCTTGCATTCTTCGTCGATATGTTAGTTTTTCCATCATACGTATGTCCTCAACAATGTCAGTCCATTGTTCTTGGTCAGGAAGAACTTCTGATCGCCATTTTTTTGTGATAGTTTTTTTACATGCAATCAACAAGATTTTAACTAGATATCTGTCCTCAGCCTGTATAACACTGTCTTTTTTAAGATCACATAAGTACATCAGGTTACAGTTCATTGGTATATTATATCCTAATATCCTCTGTATTGTCACATGCATAGATTTCCAAAATGATGATATTTTGTAGCATTTCCAAAACATATGTGAGTGGTCTGCATTTTGAGCCCCACATCCCCTCCAGCATAAAGATTGGGTATTTGTATATTTTCCTTGAATCTGTGGTGTAATGAAAAAGCGAATCAGGTTTTTCCATCCAAATTCCCTCCATGCCCTTGAATTTGTTGATGTGTGTTGTGTTTTCCATATTTCCTGCCAGCTTTCTTCTGTTATGTTTAAATTGAGCTCTTTCTCCCATTTCTCCTTTATATAGTTACTTGTATGATTGTTTGTCATAAGTTTCTGATATAGTTTTGAAATAATTCTTATTTTATTTCCTGCATATGAGCTTAAAATAAGTTGTATAATCTCGTTCACATCTGTTTGGAGGTTATGCCTAATCTTCTTCATATAGTAATCTCTCATCTGCAGATATCTGAAAAATTCCGATCTTTCTAATTTAAATTTTCTCCTGATATTTACAAAGCTCCCGAGATCTTTTTTTCCGATATTGCCCCATGCTGTGATTCCCTTGTTCACCAGATTTTTGTATCCCCTATCTTGTTTTGCCGGTTCAAACTGACTGTCAAATGCTACCCATTTCAATAGTTTTATGTCTTCCCTTATATTATATTTTTGTACTATTTTATACCACAGTTCTAAAGTAAATTTAGTGATTGGGTCTATTTGTTTGATTTGCTTATATGCATCTTTATCCCCTATTATGCTTTGTACTGGGAGTCCCTCAATTTCCTTTTCCATTTTGCCTCATATCCCTCGTCGCACCAACATATGATATATCTTATTTGTGCTGAGTAGTAATATTCCTTTAGACTCGGTAGGCCCATGCCTCCTTTCTCTTTTGGTAATTGGAGGGTTTTATATTTCACTCTTGGTTTTTTACCTCCCCAAACAAATCTCGATATCATCCTGTCCCACTTTGAGAATTGGGCATCTGGAATCTCTGTTGGTATAGCCTGGAAGAGGTAAAGTAATCTAGGTTGTATGCTGATTTTGACTGTCTCAATTTTTGAATTCAGATCCATATTTAAGATTGACCATCTATCAATATCTTTTTTTATTTCTTGTTCCAACCTATCATAGTTTGCTTTATATATTTTGCTTAGGTCTTTAGGTATGTTCACTCCAAGGTATTTTATTTCTTTTTGCTTCCAGTTTAGTTTGATCTTATCAGTTATCTGGTTTAGAGGGTTATAGTGGAATGTCAGTACTTGTGTTTTTGTTATGTTTATCTTGTATCCTGATAATTTTCCAAAATTTTCTATCAAGTTCATCATTTCCATTATTGATTTATCTGGTTGTTCAAGGTAAACTATAATATCGTCTGCAAATAGCCCAATCTTGTGTTCCGCCCCCTTTATTGTTACACCTTTTAATTTCTTATTTTGTCGTATCGCTTGAGCCAATGGTTCTATGAACAGAGCAAACAAGGTGGGCGATAAGCAGCATCCCTGCCTAGTTGATCTTTGTATATTTACTTTGTCTGTTAAGCTACCGTTTATCTTGATTCTTGCCACAGGTTCTTGATATAGCGTCCTTATGCATTGTACTGATTTTTCGTTAAATCCAAAGCGCTCCAGTACACTATATAGGAATTTCCAGTTAACCCTGTCAAATGCTTTTTCTGCGTCTAAACTCATTATTACTGCGCTTTTCTTTTCTTTATGTATTTGGTTAATTATATGTATTGTTCTCCTGATATTGTCATGTGTTTGGCGTCCCTCTATGAATCCAGTTTGATCATCTTCTATCAATTCCGTCAAGAATGTCTTTATTCGTTTACATATAATTGTTGTGTATATTTTATAATCTACATTTAATAAAGAGATTGGTCTATAGTTTCCGCATTGTTCTTTATCTTTCCCTGGTTTTAAAATAACTGAAATGATTGCTTCGTTCCATGTTGGAGGTATTTTGTTGTTGTTCAGCGTCCAATTAAATGACTTTAGGAGTTGTGGCATGAGTTCTTCTATAAACAGTTTATAAAACTCAGATGGGTATCCATCACTACCTGGTGATTTACCGTTTTTAAGTGACTTAATCACATCTCTGATCTCTTGTGTTGTTATTTCTGCTGTTAGTTTTTCATTTTGTTGATTTCCTATTGATGGCAAGTCCAATGTGTCTAGAAATTTTTTGATATCTTTAGTATTTGTTTCTTCAGGTTGCGAGTATAGTTCTTGGTAGAAATTATGGAAAATTTCTTCGATGTTTTCTGGGTTAACTGTGGTTTTATTTGTGGTGGGGTCTTTAATCTTGTATACATTATTCATTGTTTGTTGTTTTCTTAACCGTTTTGCCAGCAGTTTTGTGGCTTTTGGCCCCGTTTCATAATATTTTTGCTTTAGATATCTATTTTTCCTTTCAATTTCATCCATTTGTGTTTCTTTTATCTTTGTTTTTTCTTCTTTAATTTCTTGATATATTTTTGGATCATTTGTGCTTTGATGTTTACGTTCTAATTCCCTTAGTCTCTCACATCTTTGTTCATACGCTTCCAGCTTAGTCTTATTTGCTTTTCCTGTTTCAACAATTAATTTACCCCTTAACACGGCTTTTAGTGCGTCCCATAGTATTGTTGGGTCCACTTCTTCATTGTCATTCTCTTGGATATATTCGTTTATGTTTATTTTTATTCTTTCTTTCATTTTCTCATCATTTAACAGTCCTATGTTAAGTTTCCATGTTGTTTGTCGTTTTCTATTGTTTAAATATATTTCCATGTATATAGGATTATGATCTGATATTTCTGCCCCTCCAATCCAACAATTTCTCACCCTGTGTCTGTCACCTTCATTCATAAGGAAGTAATCTATTCTAGAGTGTACTTTATGGGCTGCTGAATAATGTGTATAGTCTTTTTCGAGTGGGTGTAGGTCCCTCCATATGTCTACCATACCCATTTCTGCCAGTGAGGTTCTTATGAACTTTGTTACATGTTTTTTTGTCTTCTTAACACTTGTTGTGTCAACTTCATGATCCATGACAGCATTTAAGTCTCCTCCACAAATTAGGACTCCTTCACTGTGTGTTGCTATGAGATCAAACAGATGTTGAAAAAAACCCTTGTCACTTTCTGGTGGGGCATAGATGTTCACTAATGTGATCTGCATACCATCTATTCTTCCCTTTATTATTACATACCTGCCTTCTTTATCCTGGATTTCCTGTTCACTTTCAAATTGTATTTTGTTTGAGATTAGTATCATAACCCCCCTTTTTGCTCCTCCCTTAAATGAACTGTAGTAGGAGTTCTTATAGCCAAATCTCTTTAGTTTCACATGTTCTGCCTTGCTCAAATGTGTCTCTTGCATAAATATAATTTCAGCTTTTTCCTTCTTGAATTTTCTTATTATTCTTTCCCTTTTAACAGGTGAGTTCAGACCATTCACGTTTAGTGTCATTATCTTAAGATTTTTACCCATATTCATGTTTTTCCATTTTTTTAACTTGTGCTCCTAGCCCCTTTAACAACAAAAATAACACATATTTATATAAAAACACATTAAAAAAACTCGACCTCCGTACTTTGGGCCTTTCTTCTGCCCACTGGTCCCTGTTGGTGGGTGGGGGGTTTGTCTTCACAGAGTGAAGGGCCCTCCCTAGACTTCTAATTACTATCAAAGTAATAGTCATAAGTCTAGAAATGTCCAACAAATATCACTTAAACCTCTCCTAGCCGTCTGTTTCTCTTTTACCTTGTCTTCTTGGCCTTCATTTCTTCTGTGCCTTTCTTAATCTTTGTTATGATCTAGGCTTTCAGTTGAAAGCCTTGTAGCTTGTCCTGGGCCCGCTGCTCTACGTCTCTCCCCCTTCTTCCGCCGTTCACTCGTCTCCACTCCGTCTGTCGTGGTGCGTTCAGGGCCGCCGCTGCTCCAGCCGTCTCCTTCGGCACGCTCACCTCAAGGCCCCGCTCCATCATATCCCGCGCTGCCTCTTCGGCCGTGTTGTAGGTTCTTGTGCCTTCCTCCCAATGAATCCTCATTTTCGTTAGCGGCGTTTGGAATCTAATTTTTTTCTCTTTCAGCGTTTTTTTAATATTGGCATATTTCTTCCGCTGCTGCACGATTTCTGTCGGGTAGTCATGGTCAAAAAATACCTGTTTGTCGCCGATTCGTATCTTTTTTTTCCATGCTTGCGTCAGGATTCTTTCCTTTATGTCATATTTCACAAAGTTTACCACAACTGACCTGGGTGGAGAGTTTGTTTTCGGGTTCTGTGCCGGTGTTCTGTGCGCCCGTCGAATCTGCAGATCCGTTTCTCCGGGTATTTCCAGTTCTTTTTTTAAGAACTGATCCATGAATTTTGTCATCGAGTTGCCTTCAATGCCCTCCGGAATTCCAAAGATGCGCATATTGCTTCGTCGGGATCTGCTCTCCAAGTCGTTTATTTTCTCCTGCATCCTCTGCGTTTGCGTCGTCAGGGTCTGTAGTTGTTCGTTTGCCTCGCTTTTCCAATCTTCTAGTTCCGAAATTCGGGTCTGCGCTTCTGTCATACACGCCCGCTGGGAGCGCAGCTCCTCCATGTTTTCCGTTAATTTACGCTCCATTTCTCTTCGGAGGTCCATGATTTCCTCCTTAATTTCTTTTTTCAGTTCCTCCTTAAGAGCCGCTAAATCCTGTTGTAGCTGTCGCTTGAATTCTCTCAACTCTTCACCCAAACTGGCGATGCCAGCGTTCATGTTGTCGAGTCTGGCGTCCTCCATTTTCACTGCTGTGGACATCTCGTTTTTTTGGGCTTTGCGTACAGCGGTTTTTCCTGCGTTGTTGGAGAGGAATTCTTCAATTTTACCCTGTTTTTGTCCTTGTGCCCGGTTCCTTCGTGTTTTCATCCCTTAGTTTATTGATTCGTTTATGTCGAGTTGGCCATTTACCGATGATTTTTAATCCGGCTAGGGAGAGCTCTTTGTTTAAGTGTTATGTCTCTCCGCCATCTTCCCGGAAGTCTTCCCGACGCTTTTTAAGGACCTCCGGGGCGTAGTCGTGCTCCACAAAAACTTTTCTTTCTTGGTGCATAAATCCTTTTTTTCTGCCAAGCCAGTCTCAAAATCTCTTCTTTTGTTCTGAAGATGGAAAACTTCTCCACCACCGATCGTGGCGGCGCTTCCGCCGACGGCCTCTGGGCTAATGAACGGTGCACCCTTTCTATCTTCAAGTCGGTGGATTGGGGAAATTCCAACTTCTCTCTCAGTTTGGTTTCCACGCATGCAGCCATTGTGGTGAAACCGTCCTTGACTCCTTTCAGACCATGAATTCTTATGTTGTCCCTTCTTAGTATTCCTTCCTGGTCGGTTAGCTTAGCCTCCAGTCTTGTCTGTCGTTTGAGTAATTCCAGCACGGTTTCTTCCAGCCCTTATATTCTTTCCTCTGCTTCCATGATTTGGTCCTCAGCCTGGTCCACGCTGTTGTTTATCCTTTTTATTTCGTCTTTAATTTCACGAAATTCGGCCCAACACTCTCGGCGAAATTCTCTTAATTCTTGAAATATCGTTTTTAAGCTAACCGTGTTGCAAGCCTCATTCTGCTCCTCTGTTTCCGAGTGGATGTTGTCCTCCAGGTCAGATTCTCCGGCTGATGCGCATTTTGGCCTGGCAAATGTCAATCTCTTCTGTTTTCCTTTAGGCATAATGACTTTGTCTTTTGATTTTCACTCTTCCAAAAATCCGTTAAATCTGATTTTCAAGGTATTTTCACGGATGGGGTCTGGGAGCTTCAGCGTTAAGCTGCTATCACCATGGTGTCCAGACCGGAAGTCCAAAGTTGTCAGATTTTTTTAATGAAGAACTTGAACACACACACACACACACACACACACACACACACACACACACACACACACACACACACACACTGTGTAAATGCCTGGACAGAAGTGTTTTTATACAAGAGGAGAGTGCTTACATAACACAGCATAACCACAGATCATGGTCATAGCTTTAGCTCTACAGCTGTTAAACATCTTCACTGCCAGTTCAAGTGTCCCATTGCCAAACCCCAATATGAAGCAACTGTCTGAAGGAGAAACTTCAAACTGCAAAAGCAAAGGGTGTGTCATGGATGGCCCTCACGGGCCATCAATAAGGCACCAAAGGCCAGCCGATGAGTTTGCATGTTTTATTAACAAAAGGTAAAAATGACAAATAAATAGCCACAAGGGGCAAAACACGAATATACAGTCAGACACTAAATCTCAGGCTAAGAGGAAATACACACTTCGATACTAGAACACAGACTATGAGGAAGTACACTTACTGTGAGACAATGAAAACGAACGTTAGACAAGGGTTTGACGGAAGTTTGGCGAGGTCGCAGCGAGGAGTAAACCTCAGCTGCTTCCTTAAATACCAATAACAACCCAATCATCAAAGGAGAAATGTAATCAAGAAAAATACCGAACAGCTGTCACAACGTGGCTTGGTTTTGACAGTCGGAAGCCCTGTTGTGACGCCGTCAGAATAAAAATCCTGAAACGGCCATATGCAAAACATTTCAGTTCAATTCAGCTTTATATATAAAGCGCCACATCACAACAGAAGTCATCTCATAGCGCTACAAAATGCAGAGAAAACCTCACAATTTCAGAAAGACCCAGCAATCAGACGATCCCCTGTGAGCAAGCACTTAGCGATGGTGGAGAGGAAAAACTCCCATTTAACAGGAAGAAACCTCTAGCAGAACCAGGCTCAGGGAGGGGCAGTCATCTGCTGCGACTGGCTGGGGGTGAGGGGATAGAGAGGATAAAGAGGACAGACATAAAGAACATAACAGTGAAATGCCAAGTACATTATTGGAGGTCACCCAGCAATATGGATCTATGAACAGCAGAACAGAAGCGGGGTTAAGAGACACAAAATCCCTCCCTAATCATGGGCTATATTAAAAATGAAGGATTTTACCCTCTTCTTAAAAACAGAGACCGAGTCTGACTCCTGGACCCAGAGTGGTAATTGGTTCCATAGAGAAAGAGCTTGATAGCAAAAGGCTCTGCCTCCAAATGTACTTTTGGAGATTCTGGGCATTACAAGTAACCCAGCATTTTGGGAGCATAGTGCTCTGTCAGGATGGTAAGGTAATATCAGATCTTTTATGTATAAGGGGGCCTGATTATTAAGAGCTTTGAAAGTGAGAAGAAGGATTTTAAACTTAAATCAAAACTCTATGGGAAGCCAGTGAAGGGAGGACAGAACCGGAGAGATATGATTTCTTTTTCTAGAGCCAGTTAAAACTCTTGCAGCAGCATTTTGGATCAACTGAAGATTTTTTAACCCCTTAACGCCTGAATTTATTTCCAATTATGAAAAAAAAAAATTCACTTGTGTTTTTGCTTTCAGGATGCTAAATTAAGTTGAGAAAGTTAATTTGACTATAGCACATAAAATAGATATAATTTTAGGTATGGTGCAAATTCGCGACAACAGGCATCTATGGTAAAAAAAAGGTAAAAAAAAAAAAGCACCTGTTCCCATCTCAAGTATGAAGAGTCTTTTATTTATGCAACAAAGTTATTTTCAGTATTTTCAACTCTCATGACTGCCAAACTATAACCCTAACCCTAACCCTAACTCTAGCAATCCGGAAATGGATGGTGCTCCGTCTCTGACCGTTCCTACGAGAAACTAATGCTTGCAAAAGGTTCCTAGGTATGTGTTGGAAGTGCTCCAACCGGAAGTGGAGGAATACAGACGGAATTTTGGTTGCATTTGGAGCAGAAGCGGTTTGATGCAAATTCGCGACAACAGGCGTCAAGGGGTTAAGGATATTTTAGGACAACCTGATAATAGCAAGTTGCAATAATCTAATCGAGAGCTGACAAAGGCGTGGATCAGTTTCTCAGCATCGTTCAAAGACAAGATGGTAAATGGTAAATGGCACTCACTTACATAGCGCTTTTTTTCATCTCTTGATGACCAAAGCGCTTTACAGATCCTGCTATCCACCCATTCACACACACATTCACACACTGATGGTGGCATGCTGCCTAACATGGCGCTTCCAGACCCACCAGGGGCAGTTGGGGTGAAGTGTCTTGCCCAGGGACACAACGGCAGGATATCTGGGGAGAGAGCGGGATTCGAACCGCCGACCATGTGGTTATTGGACGACCTGCTGTACCTATGGTAGATGCTCCTAATCTTGGCAGTATTGCGCAGATGATAGAGGGCAGTCTTAGAAACAAATTTAATATGCAAATTAAAGGACAGATCTTGATCAAAAATAACTCCAAGGTTCCTCACAGAACTATTCAGAGTGAGAGTGGCGGCATCCAAATTAAGAGCATGATTTGGAAAAGGAGTTTCTAAGGTGTTTTGGGCCAACAAGAATGACTTCAGTCTTCTCTGAGTTTAATAGCAGAAAATTACAAGTCATCCAGGCTTTGATATCCTTAAGACAGGCCTCTAACTTGGCTAATTGATTACAATCATTGGGCTTCATTGACAGGTATAGTTGTGTGTCGTCTGCGTAACAATGAAAATGTATACAGTGCTTTCTAATGATATTGCCTAACGGAAGCATATATAAACTAAAAAGAGTAGGGCCTAACACAGATCCCTGCAGCACTCTGTGACTGAGCTTAGAGTTGGAAGAAAATTCATCGTTGATGTGAACAAACTGAAATCTATCGGACGAATAAGATCTAAACCACTGCAGCGGAGTTCCGCTCAGTCCAATATAGTGTTCTAATCTATCAAGTAGAATGGCATGATCGATAGTGTCAAAGGCTGCACTAAGATCTAAAAGGACAAGAACAGAAACAAGTCCATTATCAGATGTGATCAGGAGGTCATTAGTGACCTTCACTAAGGCAGTTTCAGTGCTGTGATGAACTCTGAACCCAGATTGAAACTACTCAAACAAACCAACTCCCTGCAAGTGGTCAAACAATTGCACAGCAACAACTCTTTCCAAGATTTTTGAAATGAAAGGCAGATTAGAGATCGGTCGATAGTTAGCTAAAACTCCTGGATCGAGCGTCGGCTTTTTGAGTAAAGGTTTAATTACAGCAGTTTTAAAAGCCAGTAGTACATAACCCAGAGTTAAAGAAGAATTAATTATATGAAGAATATGGCTACCAATAATTGGGAAGACAATTTAAAATAACCTGGTAGGAATAGGGTCCAAAAGACAAGATGAAGGCTTAGATGAGGTTATTTTATCCAACTCTAAGAGGTCGATTGGAGTAAACTTATCTAAACAGATATCAATTGAGGGAGTTGTAGTAGTTAATGTTAAGTTTACGGTAGGAAGAATCTGACTGATTTTATCTCTAATAGATAAAATTTTATGATTGAAAAAATTCAGAAAGTCCTGACTAGAAAGCTCAGGGGGGATGTGAGGATTGACCAAGTCCTGACACTTTGTCAGCCTGGCTATAGTGTTGAAAAAAAACCTGGGGTTATTCTTATTCGCTTCTATTAATGCAGAATAATAACTTGATCTAGCTTTTCTAAGAGATTTTTTATAAATTAAGAGATGATTTCTCCATGCTAAATAGAATTCCTCTAAATTAGTAGAACGCCATTTCCTTTCCAGTTGACGAGTCTTCTGTTTTAAGCTACGAGTTTCTCAGTTAAACCAAGGGGTAATAAATCTCTGGTTAGACTTTTTCTTTTTAAAAGGGGCTACCAAATCCAGAGTCCGATGCAGAGAGGCTGTAACAATATCTACCATGCAATCAATTACGAAAGGAGCAGGCTGTCCATCTTTTATTTCCGTTGTGTTGACCCATGGTATAGAGGAGACAATCTGAAAAAATTTAGTAACAACGTCATCTGAAAGACATCTGCTGTAGTAGTATTTTTCTTTAGGAGTCAAATAATCAGAAATAGTGAAATCAAAGATTAACAGACAGTGGTCTGACAGTACAGGATTATGAGGAGACATTACTAGATTTTCTATATCTATACCATAAGTCAAAACAAGGTCCAATGTATGGTGGAGATAATGGGTAGAATTTTCTACTTTCTGGGAAAACCCCATTGAGTCTAAAATTGAATTGAATTCCTTATTGAGACAGTCACTCTCTACATCAACATGTATGTTAAAGTCCCCTACAATAATTATTCTATCTAATTTCAGCACTAAATCAGCTAAAAATTCAGCAAATTCGGATAGAAACTCTTGAGTGGGCCGAGGGAGGACGATAAACTATGGCAAAGAGAATTGGGTTCAAGCCAAGATAGCCAACATACTCCACACTGAGGACCAGGCCCTCAAAGGAATTAAAACATAATTTTTGCTTGACATTAACTAGTAATTTAGAATGGAAAATTGCCGCCACTCCATCTCCACGACCAGAACCTCTGGGATTATGACAGTTTAAATAACCAGAGGGAGTTGATTCATTCAAACCAATATACTCGTCTTGCCCAAGCCAAGTCTCTGTGAGGGATAATAACTCGGTCTGATGATCAATTAATAGATCATGGACTAACAGAGACTTGGGAGTTAGAGACCTAATATTTAATAAACCACATTTAATTTTAAAATTTTGGGGAGGAACAGAGGCCAAATTATTAAATTTAGAGACTTGAGGTTTGATTTGAATTTTACCAACATTTTGTTTATTCACTTTGGGATGTTTATGCATTCTATTTTTATTAACTTTTTTATTAACTTTGGGGGGAGCAGAGAAAGGTTCTTTAAGGGAGAAAACAGGGGCAAAGTTGAGGGGTGGTGGATGAGGAGGAGCTGCAGAAAGACGTGTATTTATCAGGTTGTGTTGTATTTGTCTTGAGTTATAATATTTTGGGTAACGGGAGACAGACACAATCTCTGTAGGGTTATAAATCGAAGGGTGATCCAAACAGTGCAAATTATATGGATTAATGGGATTAATATGAGAAGTGGAAACAGAACCAAAAAAGGGCTTATTGGCAGACCCAGGAGCTTCAGAGTGAGTAAACACACCAAGTTTCAGTCACTGTACCAAAAAACACTGACTGGAATAGAACAGATTCTCTCTTAAAACACGTGCACCAAGTCTATTTGGGTGGATGCCATCAGTCCTCAAAAGTGATGGGCGGTTCCAAAACAAGTCAAAATTGTCTACAAAACCAATGTTAAAAATTGGACAAGTAAAACACAGCCAAGTATTGAGACTAAGAGTTCTGCTAAAATAATTGCAGCCTCGTCTGAGAGGTGCCAAAGGCCCAGAGATAAACGCACGTCTGCCACAGTTCATAAAGGTGGACAGAAGGCTCCTGAAGTCACTCTTTAAAATCTCAGACGCTTCATCTGGGATGTTATTGCATCCAACATGTACTATGACAGTTTGAACGTGGGGGGATTCATTTTGCAGGTCAGGGATAAGGGCTTCAATGTCAGAGACTCTATCCCCAGGAAAAAATCTAGTGGTACAGTACCTGCTTCCGACGTTCCTCATAATCGTGTCACCTATTTCCAGCGTCATCTGGGGGGGTTTTGTTGGTAGATTCTGATGTGGAGAATAACTTTGTCGAGGGTGTTGTTGTTGTGAAGGCGGGGTGATGCGATCTCTTCTGTTTGGAGCTGTTGTGTAATTTGGCACACCTAGAGTTGTCTTAATCCGGGGTTTGCGGACCTGAGCCGCCACTGAAGGAGAGGAAGGAGGAGGAGGGGCAGCCACGGGCGGACAGCCAGTGTCCAGGTGAGGAAAATCCTCCAGACAAAGGATGTCGAATCTATTATCCAAGACCAGAGGAAGAGAAGAGGCGCGGCCCTTTTTAGGAGACTGACGATGATTACCAGCTGGTCCAACCAAGGTCCAGAGCGCGCATTGAGTGTGAGAAGTATCGACCGGGGCTTTGGGTTTAGCCCCGAGACAAAGCCAGTGTCAATTGCTGTGGTCCTGGACATCGGAAGAAGCCGGAACCGGAGCAGGAGTGGAAGTGGACGGAGAAGCGCTGACCTCCCCCAGGTAGGCAGCCGTCTCTGCCAACTGCAAATCGGTTGCCGGAGCCGTTGTTCGCCCGAGTATAATGGTGTCAAGATGTTCCTCGGCCTCCTGAATCTTGTAGAGGTTGGTGAGTCTCACTACCAGCTCAGAAACCTTACTAAGAAGGGGCACACAACAGATACACGTTGGGGATGGAGCCATGGCGTTCCAGGCGATGAGGTGGATTGCCAGCAGCCAGCCAAAAACAGCTAAAACAGCTAAAAGCAAGTTAGCTAAAAACAGCTAAAAAGGCTAAGAACAGGTTAGCAGGTAGCCTAGCCCAGTAAAAACAGCCCAGCCGGGGGTCCGACCACCCGTGCGTCCGATCGGGCTTTTCAGCGAGGCAGTACCAAGCTAGCACCAAACAGAAACTAATATCAACAAACAGAGATTAAAAACGAAATCAATAAAATCATTAAAATCAATAAAAACAAACAAAAGCCGATAAAATAGCACTCTGACGCGACGAAGTGCTCAGGTGAGTGATTAGGTGTGCGCCAGTGGAGCTGCAAAACACAGAAGAATGGGGAAAATACTGGACAACCCGAGCGTGGACAGACTCAGCGCCCAGGCCATCACAGTACCCCCGTTCACAAGGCGAATTCCAGGTGCCAACGTAACATTCAAGCCCGCCCCCCCCCCAACCAGAAGGCAACCAGGGCCGACCCAGGGAGGGCGGAGGGGAAAACAGGCCAGGAGGGCGAGAACCAAAAAAGAAAGAGGAAAAACACTGTATCAAAAAAAACAAACAAAAAGAAACAATGGAGGGCAACAAAGAACCAAAATGATGAGGCCACACATAGAAAAACAAGGCAAACATGCTACTAATAATCCCAGAGCCTAGTTGAAACACAAAAAGAATAAACATCACATTTCGACTGATAAGGAAACAAAAATACAGGTACACCCAAAAAATACCAGTACCTCTAAACACCAGGAAAAGAAAAAAACAAAAACAAAAGCTACCCAGTAAAGAAGCAAATATTGTCCATTATTATAAATAGGGAAAGACAACAACAAAAGAGCATTTCTCAGACTACAGAGGGAACAAGAGAACCAAAATACAGGTACATTGTGGAGTGTGTGAAATAAGAGGCTGATTCATGGCAGACGGTTTATTACACACTTCACATCTCTCAAGCACAGAACAGAATGATACATTTCAGCAGGCACTCTTCTTTTACCCAAATCACTCCTCACAAGTTTCATGGCATTTCTCCACACACAACATGACATTTGCATTACACTGCATTCAACCCCCTACGTCCTTGACTCCTTCCTGCTATCTCGCCAGGAACCTCCTGAGCATTGTTTTCCCATGCTTATCCACTGTCGCTTGTCTGAGATGCTAAATAATCTGACTCCCCCAAGATGCTACAACATTACCAAAAACACATAGTACCCAAAAACACCAGGATAACAAAACGCTACAGATCAGCAAAATACAAATACAGTTCAATATACAGTAAACACAGGCAAAGAAAAAAAACACCAAAAAGTGCATCCCTTCAAATTACAGAGGAGGAAAGAAAAAAAACATCTACAGGGATGTCGGCAGGCAGAACACAGGGGGAAAAAAAAAAAAACAGTTTAGGAGGTCTACCCGCATCCAGCTTCCAGATCGCTGGCAGGGGGAAAAGAAACAGTTTGGGCGGCCTGCCCCAATCCCAGGCCCAGAGAAACAGTACCTCTGGCAGCCGGACCAGGTCGCTGAACAAACAAGTCAGTCCGTCGAGTGGCCGACCCCGAACGCCGAACCAGCGAAGCAGTTTCCCAGGCAGCCGACCCGCGTCATTAGGCCACCAGGACCGGAGGGGAAAACTCGGCGGCAGCCTCCCTACCGAGAAGGATAGCGAGGGAAAGCCGAGCCAAATCCGGGGAACCCCAGCGGCACCCGGTGGAGGAAGAAAAGGACTGGGGGAAGGATGAGGGGCCAGTCTGGCATTAGACAGCGGAGGATCTGCAGCTCCTTCTCTGAACTGAAACTGAACCGGCGCTGTGCCCTTGCTGGACCCCGACCGGGCCAGCGCTGCACCCACGACGGACCCTGACTGGGCCGGCACTTCACCAGGGGTGACCTCCGAGCACAAATCTGGAACCTCCAAGACGACAATTGGAACAGACTCGTCACCGGTGAACCTGGGAGAAGGCTCAGAGGAAGAATGAAAACCGGGATCGGAATCACCGGCAGCGGCAGAGCCTGGTGAGACAAGCTCGGATGCAGCGATCGGCTGCACCCGGCTCGCTTCCCCGAGAGACAGGCAATAATGCTCCAGAATAGAGAAAGACAAAATAGAGCACTTGCCTGATCTCGGGCTCCACCGCCATCCAGGACTTCAGCGATCCAGGCTCCATGAGCTGGAGGTCCACTTTTGGCTGGAGTGTCCTCCTGTCCCACTCGGCTGCGGCATGATGGTCCTCACAGTCTGGGAGTTCCCTGGCGCTGAGGTCCACGCCGAAGGCCCGCTCGGCGTGGTGGCAGGGGATCCGTGGCCTGCTGGGTCGAACCGCTCCTCCATGAAGACCCAGGGACACTTAATCGTTGGCGCAGGCTCCAACCGGCGCTCCGCCCTCCTCCTCTGCCCGTGACGTGGCTGCGGGACTGGTACCAGGCTCTCCAGGGCCGCAGGCTCCTTCTTCATCCGGCGGTGTATTCCTGGCACCGGGGGACGCTCAGGGGAAGGAGACACAGAGGATGCAGGTTCACAATTAATGGTTGCAGCAGGAGGAAGCTCGGGGGACTGTGAACCCCGAACTCCACCCCCAGGAGTCAGACAAGGCAATTCAAAACACGGAGGAAGAGAATGACATAGCACTTGCTATGGTGCCTGCCGATGGTGCCTGCTGTAACGGGCTTGGTTCTTCCCTTCCCCCTACGGATGGTGATGGAGGGCCCCCTGGGAAGAGGAAGAGGAGCCACTCGCACCGGATCAATGACGGGCACAGCTGGAGCAGGATTCATGGAGCTCACAGCAGCTGGAGAGAGCGTCGAGGAGGAGGGAGAAGCAGCCGAGGCAGTCCAGGGACGAGGAGCTGACGGGGCAGCAGAAGCAGAAGACCCGGAGGAGGAGGCTGCTGTCTTTCCCCTCTGTCATGATACAGGGGAAACAGCTGGCTGGGAGGCAGAGTTCTTTCAGCAGCCCGTCACTGGATCCAGACAGAGATCTCGCTGGGGCTGGGCGCGAGCAGGGTGACAGTGTTTACCGGCAGAGGGCGAGGCAAATGTTAGGTCTGGAAACTGCCGCTGCTGCGCGGAGACAAAGGCCAGCAGTTCGGCGAACTCGGGATAGTCGTAAAGTTCGGGATTGACCTCCACCACTCTGACTGCCGCCACCACATGCTTCATGATTAGAGTCGGATGTAAGGAAGAGCGAGCCTCAGCCACACGGCCCCGGATGAGCTCAGCTGCCCACTGCGTCTTTTCTGGGGGAATCCCGGCTGACGTCCTCCTCCGCTGTGGATGGGAACGGCCCTTGGGTGACGTGGACTCCTGGGCTGGATGGGAAACAGGAACTGGATCCCGGGGCAAGGAGCGGGAATGCCTCGCCTTTGGCTTCTTGCCGGAGCTCCCCTCCGGTCCACAGGTCTTCTCCCAGAGTGCCGTAATTTCCGCCATCCTCTTCCTTACCTCAGCGTGGTTGCCGTGGTGAGGATTGCGGTTAATAGCTGCCTCTGCGAGGTCCAAGTACCAGCATGAGGCATCGGGAGTGACGCCACAGCGAGCGTTGGAGAGCAGGCCATCAAGCTCTATAAGGAACATGATCAGTTTGTAGCCCAAGTCCAAGGAGTAGCCCTCTCCCAGCAACGCCATCTCCAACACGCTGGTACACAGAAAACAGGGAAAAACAGCAAGCCCAAAAAACAAACTCACGGTGACTGGCATCTCCTTCTGGCTGCGACCTACTGTCATGGATGGCCCTCATGGGCCATCAATAAGACACCGAAGGCCAGCTGATGAGTTTGCATGTTTTATTAACAAAAGGTAAAAATGACAAATAAATAGCCATGAGGGGCAAAACACGAATATACAGTCAGACACTAAATCTCAGGCTAAGAGGAAATACACACTTCGATACTAGAACACAGACTATGAGGAAGTACACTTACTGTGAGACGATGAAAACGAACGTTAGACAAGGGTTTGACGGAAGTTTGACAAGGTCGCAGCGAGGAGTAAGCCTCAGCTGCTTCCTTAAATACCAATAACAACCCAATCATCAAAGGAGAAATGTAATCAAGAAAAATACCAAATGGCTGTCACGTGGCTCGGTTTGGACAGCTGGAAGCCCCGTTGTGACGCTGTCAGAATAAAAACCCTGAAACGGCCATATGCAAAACACAGAAGAACGGGGAAAATACTGGACAACCCGAGCACGGACAGACTCAGTGCCCAGGCCATCACAGAGGGGGATTCATTTGTAAAACCCAATAAAACATAAACTATGACAAGATTCAAAGGAGCTGTAAAGGGGAAGAGAAGGTGAAACAAGGTGGAGCGAGGGAAGCAAAAAAATTTTGAATGAAATGAAAAAGGAAGCTGAGGGGATGGGAGATGAGGCTAGAGGAGGGAAAGATGAAAGAGAGAAACAAAGGAAGTAGCCAGAAAATATGATGTATGCATCATTTGTCTGTGTATGAGAGAGAGGATAGGAAAAGGCAATGTGATAGATCATCAAAGAATGGGGAGCATTGAAGGCACAGGCTGATCAAACCACGCAGGTGTCTGTTTTCAGAGGAAGAGAGGAACATATCACTTTGTTCCTCTCTTCCTCACCACCTGTCCTGTGTGCCTTTGTCTTATGGTTACATTTCTGCATTGGCTGCTTAGTTTTAAAATAACAGTGAGACAGGTTTGGGACATGAAAAAAACCCATCAAAGATTGTATATGTATACAGTGCTGATGATTTCACTCTACAGTAACCTGCATAAGAAGACAGCACTTATTTTAGCACCCTAATGGAATAATGATATTATATATTGCTTTTATGAAGATTTTTAATATTATGTTAAAGGTCACTTATAGTAGGGAACAGAAAGATAGAACTAAACCCACTTCAAATTTAATTAATTCACCCCCAGAGAGGCTGGTGAAGTACTGTGATCATTGTGTGTGTGTGTGTGTGTGTGTGTGTGTGTGTGTGTGTGTGTGTGTGTCTGCTGTCTTTGACAGTCACAGTGAAAATATTATAGTCCTGTGAAGATAATGTGTATTTCTCTGTTATCATCTAAGTCAGCCAAACCTGGTGCTCCCTGATTTCAGCCCTCTCGCAATGTTCCACTCTTACATCTTCCTCCTGTATGTTTTTTGTTCTTGACATCCCCAGAATTAAAACCCTGTGTTTTTTCCCAGTCAGCAATGAGTTTATGCCTTGTGCCACCCAGGGTTTACATGGCAGGCAGCTGTATACTATTGGAATGTGTTTAATTTAGTTTTGTCAGGCAGCACATGTAGCTTGGATATGTTAGTTCATTTTCAAGCATCCAGGTGTCAGATAAACTTTCAAAAGGAGTTTTATTGAAAAACACTGGACTAAAAATTAATTAAAATTCAGGACGTGTCCTTTTGTCATGTGACTTCCTTGTAGGTTATTTATTGGCCAGAGACACTTCCTGCTGCAGTCTTACAACTGATGATGGTGTTCAGATGAACACTGAAATGTCTTGAATTTTAATTAGCTTTTAGTCCAGTGTTTTTAAATAAAACTCCTTTTGAATGTAGCTTGGATACTTACAAGAGAGGACCGCCTTTGTTTTTGAAGTTTTGTTTGAATTTAGAATGCCTGTGTTTTTGCATAAATATGGTTCGATTTCTCTGGCAGCTTATTTTTTAACACAGTCATTGCTTTCATACATTTGACAGCTGTTGCTGCATTCACATACAGTGGTGTGAAAAAGTGTTTGCCCCCTTCCTGATTTCTCATTTTTTTATTGTATGTCACACTTAAATGTTTCAGATCATCAAGCACATTTATATATTAGACAAAGATAACACAAGTAAACTCAAAATACAATTTTTAAATGAAGGTGTTTATTATTAAGGTAAAAAAAATTCCAAACCTACATGGCCCTGTGTGAAAAAGTGATTGCCCCTAAACCTAATAACTGGTTGGGCCACCTTTAGCAGCAACAACTGCAATCAAGCATTTGCGATAACTGGCAATGAGTCTTTTACAGCACTGTGGGGGAATTTTGGACCACTCATCTTTGCAGAATTGCTCTAATTCAGCCACATTGGAGGGATTTTGAGCATGAACCGTCTTTTTAAGGTCATGCCACAGCATCTCAATTGGATTCAGATCAGGACTTTGACTAGGCCACTCCAAAGTCTTCAATGTTGTTTTTCTTAAGCCATTCAGAGGTGGATTTGCTGGTGTGTTTTGATCATTGTCCTGCTGCAGAACCAAAGTGTGCTTCAGCTTGAGGTCACAAATACTGTAGATGGCCAGACATTCTCCTTTAGGATTTTTTGGTAGACAGCAGAATTTATGGTTCCATTTGCCACAGCAAGTCTTCCAGGTCCTGAAGCAGCAAAACAGCCCCAGACCATCACACTACCACCACCATATTTTACTGCTGGTATGACGTTCCTTTTCTGAAATGCTGTGTTACTTTTACGCCGGATATAATGGGACACACACCTTCCAAAAAGTTCAGCTTTTGTCTCGTCAGTCCACAGAGTATTTTTTTGAAAAGTCTTGGGGATCATCAAGATGTTTTCTGGCAAAACTGAGACGAGCCTTTATTCTTTTTGCTCAGCAGTGGTTTTCATCATGGAACTCTGCCATGCAGGCCATTTTTGCCCAGTCTCTTTCTTATGGTGGAATCATGAGCACTGACCTTAACTGAGGCAAGTGAGGCTTGCAGTTGTTTGGATGGTGTTGTGGGGTCTTTTGTGACCTCTTGGATGAGACTCCTGGGAAGGTTCACCACTGTTCCATGTTTTCGCCATTTGTGGATAATGGCTCTCACTGTGGTTCACTGGAGTCCCAAAGCTTTAGAAATGGCTTTATAACCTTTTTCAGACTGATAGATGTCAATTACTTTGTTTCTCATTTGTTCCTGAATTTCTTTGCATCGCAGCATGATGTCTAGCTTTTGATTATCGTTTGGTCTACTTCATTTTGTCAGGCAGGTCCTATTGAAGTGATTTCTTGATTGAAAACAGGTGTGGCAGTAATCAGGCCTGGGTGTGGCTAGAGAAATTGAAGTCAGCTTTCCAAAGATGTGATAAACCATAGTTAATTTATGTTTTAACGGGGGGGGGGGGGGTGTCACTTTTTCACACAGGGCCATGTAGGTTTGGATTTTTTTTTTACCCTTAACAACAAACGCCTTCATTTAAAAACTGCATTTTGTGTTTACCAAAAGCCAGTTTAGAAAGCTTGGGATCAGTCCGCCAAGGTCTCCGCCTTTGACCGCCACCTAATCCACATGGCACCGGACCCCCATGATCCCTCCTGCAGGTGGTGAGCCCACTGGAGGGCGGACCCATGTAACTCCTTCAGGCTGAGCCCGGCCGGGTCCCATGGGTGGAAACCCGGCCACCAGACGCTAGCCTTCGAGCCCCTCCCCCAGGCCTGGCTCCAGGGTGGGGCCCCAGTAACCCCATACCGGGCGGGGTACACTGAATCCTTGATATAGAATTTATCATGAGAGTCTGTTGGATCGTTCTTAGTCTGGCCCTTCACCTAGGACCAGTTTGTCTTGGGAGACCCTATCAGAGGCAAATTGCCCCGGACAACATAGCTCCTGGGATCACTGGGGCACACAAACCCCCCACCACGATAAGGTGACGATCCATGAGGGGTGTTCTTAGTCTGGCCCTTCACCCAGGACCAGTTTGTCTTGGGAGACCCTATCAGAGGCAAATTGACCAAAATTGACCAAATTGCCCAAAATTGACTGTTTTCGTCCTGGCCGTGGCACATCGGACCAGCTCTTTACCCTCTCGAGAATTCTTGAGGATTCGTGGGAGTTTGCCCAACCAGTTTACATGTGTTTTGTGGACTTGGAGAAGGCATTTGACCACGTCCCTCGTGGATTTTTGTGGGGGGTGCTTCGGGAGTATGGGGTATCGGGCTTGTTGTTACGAGCTATTCGGTCTCTGTACGACCGTTGTGAGAGTTTGGTTCGTATTGCCAACACTCGGTCGGAGTCATTCCCAGTGAGAGTTGGACTCCGCCAGGGCTGCCCTTTGTCACCGATCCTGTTCATAATTTTTATGGACAGGATTTCTAGGCGCAGCCAGGGAATGGAGGGTGTCATGCTTGGTGACCACAGGATCTCATCTCTGGTGTTTGCAGATGATGTTGTCCTGTTGGCTTCATCCAGCAATGACCTACAGCTCTTGCTGGGACGGTTTTCCGCTGAGTGTGAAGCGGCTGGGATGAGAATCAGCACCTCCAAGTCCGAGTCCATGGTCCTCAGCCGGAAAAAGGTGGATTGTCCTCTCCGGGTTGGGGACAGGCTCCTGCCCCAAGTGGAGGAGTTTAAGTATCTTGGGGTCTTGTTCACAAGTGAGGGGAAAATGGAGCGAGAGATCGGCAGACGGATTGGAGCAGCATCTGCAGTGATGCGGACGTTGTACCAGTCTGTTGTGGTGAAGAGGGAGCTTAGTTCTAAGGCAAAGCTATCGATTTACCAGTCAATCTACGTTCCTACTCTCACCTATGGTCACGAGCTTTGGGTAATGACCGAAAGAACGAGATCGCGGATACAAGCGGCTGAAATGAGCTTTCTCCGTGGGATTGCTGGACTCACCCTCAGAGATAGGGTGAGGAGCTCAGTCATCCGGGAGAGGCTCAGAGTAGAACCGCTGCTCCTCCACATTGAAAGGAGTCAGCTGAGGTGGTATGGGCATCTGATTAGGATGCCTCCTGGACGCCTCCCACTTGAGGTGTTTCAGGCACGTCCCACTGGGAGGACACCCCGGGGAAGACCCAGGACTCGGTGGAGAGACTATGTCTCCCAGCTGGTCTGGGAACGCCTTGGTATCCCCTCTGAAGAGCTGGAGCAGGTGGCTGGGGAGAGGGAAGTCTGGGCTTCTCTGCTTGAACTGCTGCCTCCGCGACCCGGACCTCCGGAAAAAGCGGTAGAAGATGGATGGATGGATGGATGGATGGATTTTGTGTTTACTTGTGTTATCTTTGTCTAATATTTAAAATTTGTTTGATGATCTGAAACATTTAAGTGTGACAAACATACAAAAAATGAGAAATCAGGAAGGGGACAAACACTGTTTTGCACCATTGTACATACTGTGATGCATTGTGTTGGGAGTAACGTGTTGGGAGTAACGTGTTACAAAGTAACACATTACTGTAACACCACTCCTTTTGCAGTAATGTGCTCTGTAATGAAATTACTGTTTAAAAATTCAGTAATGCATTGCAGTTTTTATTTTATTCCCCGCGGGAGTTCGCCTCATTCATCCTCGCCGCTGTGTACGTCCCTCCCGACGTGGACACGCGCGAAGCTCAGCGCGTGCTCGTGGATCACATCCAACACACAGAGCGGATTTTTCCAGACTCTCTGGTTATTGTGGTAGGCGACTTTAACCAGAGCAATCTGAGCCACGATCTCCCCCGCTACAAACAGTTTATTAAATGCCCCACAGGAGGAATAAACACGCTGGATCACTGTTACACCACAGTGAAGGACGCATATCGCGCTGCTCCCCGCACTGCGCTCGGATTATCTGATCACGTGATGGTCCACCTCATTCCCACATACAGACAGAGATTGAAGCTCACTAAACCTGTTGTGAGCACTACGAAGAAACGGACCAGTGAAGCTGAGGAGAAGCTGGAAACGTGCATGGAAATAACTGATTGGGGCATGTTTAAAGGAGCCACGCATGATCTGGATGAGTACACGGACACTGTGAACTCTTATATCCACTTTTGTGAGGAGAGCATTCTTCCATCGCGCACCAGGGTGAGGTACTCTAATGATAAGCCCTGGTTCACAGCTAAGCTCAGACAGATCAGGAAGGAGAAGGAAGCAGCGTTGAAAAGTGGAGACAGGGGCTGCTACAGGGAGGTTAAATATCGGTTTAACAGAGAGCTGAGGAGAGCTAAATCTGTGTATTCTGAGAGACTCCAGCAGCAGTTCACTGCTAATGACTCGGCTTCTGTGTGGAGAGGACTGAGGCAAATCACCAATTATCGGCCTCAGGCTCCTAAAGGTCAGGATGACAAAGCCCTTTGTCAAAGACTGTCCCAACACTATGCCCGTTTTGACACCCCATCATCTGTGTCCAGCTCCCCCCCTCCCTCCAGCTCCACAGCCTCCACGATTCCTACTTCATCAAAGGCGCCCCCCCCCCCGCCCTTGTCATCAGTGAGCAGGACGTGCTCAAACAGTTCTCCAGACTGAGCCCGCGCAAGGCCCTCGGTCCGGACGGCGTGTCTCCCTCCACCCTGAGACACTGTGCGAAAGAGCTGGCTCCTGTCTTCACAGACATTTTTAACACCTCCCTTAAGCTATGCCACGTGCCGTCCTGCCTCAAATCCTCCACCATCATCTCTGTCCCCAAGAAGCCACGGATCACTGGACTTAACGACTACAGACCTGTAGCGCTCACCTCTGTAGTCATGAAGTCCTTTGAGCGCCTGGTCCTGCCCCACCTCAAGTCCATCACCACCCCCCTCCTGGACCCGCTGCAGTTTGCCTACCGAGCCAACAGGTCTGTAGACGACGCAGTCAACCTGGCCCTCCACTCCATCCTGCAGCACCTGGACTCCCCGGGAACCTACGCCAGGATCCTGTTTGTGGACTTCAGCTCCGCATTCAACACCATCCGCCCCGCTCTGCTCCGGGACAAGCTGTCCCTGCTCAACGTGCCTGACTCCCTCTGCAGGTGGATCACCGACTTCCTGACGGACCGGAGGCAGCATGTGCGGCTGGGAAAGACTGTCTCAGACTCTGCTAGCATCAGCACCGGATCACCCCAGGGCTGTGTACTTTCCTCCCTACTCTTCTCCCTTTATACCAACTCCTGCACCTCCATCCACCAGTCTGTCAAGTTGATCAAGTTTGCGGACGACACCACCCTCATCGGGCTCATCTCCAACGGCGACGAGTCCGCCTACAGGAGAGAGGTGGCCCAGCTGGCGTCCTGGTGCAACAACAACAACCTGCAGCTGAACGCTCTGAAGACAGTGGAGATGATTGTGGACTTCAGGAAAGTCACAACCCCTCTGCCCCCCCTCACCCTCACAGGCTCTCCCATCACCTTCCTTCCGCTTCCTAGGCACCACCATCACCAGGGACCTCAAGTGGGAGCCGACCATCAGCTCCCTCATCAAAAAGGCCCAGCAGAGGATGTTCTTCCTGCGGCAGCTGAGGAAGCTCAAGCTACCCACCAAGATGTTAGTGCAGTTCTACACAGCCATCATCGAGTCCATCCTCACCACCTCCATAACCGTGTGGTACGCAGGAGCCACTGCCAGGGACAGACTAAGGCTGCAGCGCGTCGTGCGCACTGCTGAGAAGGTGATCGGCTGCAAGCTCCCATCTCTCCAGGATCTGTACATCTCCAGGACCCGGAGGCGTGCTGGCCGGATCATAGCCGATCCCTCACACCCTGGTCACGTACTGTTTGCCCCCCTCCCCTCAGGTAGAAGACTTCGGTCCATCCAGACTAAAACCTCCCGTCACATGAACAGCTTCTTCCCCTCTGCCATCAGACTGCTGAACACTAAGTGACTTATTGACTCTCGTGCACTATGTACAGCAGCTCAACCAGACTCATGTCAATCATCACTGTTTTCTTCCTGCATTACCGACTGCACTATATGGTTCTCCACATTATCTGCTGCTCGCTAATATATTTTAACTGCTGACCAGTATTACTCTCTTATTCTACACTTTATTGCATGTATAGTTTATTTCTTTTATTTTATCATGTTTAATGTTGCAGCATTGCACCGAGACAAATTCCTAGTTTGTGTACTACATGAACAATGGCAATAAATCTGATTCTGATTCTGATTCAGTTACTGAAATTTGATCAGATGCGTTACTCGTTACTCATTTTCTTAATATGGATAGATATTTTTAGTGCAAATAAATGAATATACAAACTGACCCTACTGTAGCTGACGCAGCTGTCAGTCGACGTGACCTGTTGCATATAGCCAAGTCTTCACTCCTGAAGAGAGGAAAAGATGAAACCGCTTTGTTTTTGTAGAAGTAGACAGATTATTTTCCTTTGTCGCAGTCAAGGACAAAAGCATATTGGTGGGTTGGAAGCTAAAGTGCGGTTGAGACCTACTGCAATCTTCAGAAGCGCCTGAGAACTGCAACAAAGCTCAGACAAAGCTAGTGTTAAGTAATGGCTAGCTATGCTAACAACAGAGGATCTATACTATCTGAACAGCCACGGCTGGATGCAAAGTGGAAATATTCTTGTCTCAACAGGCACGGCTGGATTTCAAGCACCAAGTATGCATCTGGACAGTTTTTGACCCAGCAAGAATTAAACCGACTGATTGCTAGATACGTCGTCACAGACTGAAGATGTGATAATAGTCACTTTCCATCAGGCAGCTGGACTGTGATCCGCTGAAGTTAAAGCACATTTACTTGCTATCTGGATAAAGATGATTCAAAAATGGATTTTGATCTCCAAAAGGAAGTTGAGGAACTGGATCATGTCTCTGTCACAGTTGACATTTGAATTGTGGATAATGGACATTTTCTTTGGATCACTGTACATCGGATTAAATATCATAAAGATAAGATAAACATGGACAGTTTTATGCAGTGTTGGCAACTCTCACGCCAAAATGAGGAAATTACTGGCAATATTGTGTTGATTTTCTTCAGATTTTTCCCACAGTAAGAGCTCTCAAGACAGGATAAAGCAGATTGAACATGTTTGGAAAGCTCTGTCTGAAACAGTCTGTTTTTAGCCTGACATTAATGAGCCCATAATGTAAGTTTATAAGTTTATTTATTTATAAAAGGGACAGTGCATATTAATGAATATAAGACATGTAAATATGCAGCATACTGTATAAGATCATAGCTGAAGCTAATTTTCATCTTGTGTCCCCTGGCCAGCCAATGCCAGCCACATAGAACAGATAACACAATACAACAACAACAAACAATACAACAATGATAAAGCAAAGGACACAACAATAACAGCAGTAGGACAGCAATCCATTAATCCATTTAATGTAATCCATTAATTAAATTATCTTGCTATGTGTGCAAGATGATTTAAGTGTGCATTTAAAACTAATGTGAAAGTTACTTTTCCAAGTAACTAGTTACTTTAATCATACAGTAATTGGTAAAGTAACAGTTACTTTTGAAAAGAAGTAGCTAGTAACTGTAATTAGTTACTATTTTTTAGTAACTCGCCCAACACTGGTGATGCACTACATTAACATACATTATTTCATAAAAGAGGCATAATCACTGAATCAAGACAGATATTGATCATGTCTTTTTGCAAATACAGTATTCAGTCAAAATCAGTGTTTGCAGGGAATCACTAGTTTGCAGGAAAAATCTGTTTTTGCTGACATTTCTTTCTCCTTAGCCTACTACAACAGTAAATGTAAGATCACAGGCTGTGTAAAAAGAGTAGAGATAGTGCATGTATTAAATATAGTTTTTCACAGTGTGGAAACAGAAACTATGCTCTTTGCATTTTGAAAAGCTTTAAAGTACAGACAGCCTTTACATGTTTGAAGATTCTTTGAAGTTTTGGCAGAAAATAATTCCATCCATCCATCCATCCATCCATCCATCTTCTACCGCTTTTCTGGGGATCTGGGTTGCGAAGGCAGCAGTTCAAGCAGAGAAGTCCAGACATCCCTCTCTCCAGCCACCTTCTCCAGCTCTTCAGAGGAAAGACCAAGGCGTTCCCATGCCAGCTGGAAGACAATCTCTTGCATGTCTGGGTCTGCCTCGGGTTCTCCTCCCAGTGGGATGTGCCTGAAACACCTCAAGTGGGAGACATCCAGGGGGCATCCTAAGGTTGTGTGTCCACAGGGAAAATAAAAATGCTCTCAACCTGTTTTCCTGAGCGATTTTCATGTGCTTATTAAAAAAAGCACTCTGCCTGGCAACTGCTTGACCTGTCACTCAAAGCGTGTCAGGGATTTCACAGATTTTGCTCTGAAACGGTGTACTTTTAGGCTGATTCTGATTGGCTGGTGAGAGAGGTGTGCAGCTGATGAGCGCTGCAGCGCTCCAAAAGTTGAACTTTTTTCAGCTTTCAGCGCCATGAGCCCAGCGACAAAATACACTGACTGCTGAGTGTTTTGGCACCGAGGGCACTGAGTGCATTACATGCTGGACTACATAGAAAATGAACAGAAAATAGTTGCCCACGGCAGAAAAAAAAAATGCATTTGGTGGACACGCAGCCTAGTTAGACAGGCAGCAGGGTAGCGCAGTGGTTAGCACTGTGGCAGCACAGTAACTCACCCTTGGCCAGGGAATCTTGGGTTCGATCCCACCCCCGACCAACGGTGATCTTTCTGTGCGGAGTTTGCATGTTCTTTCTGTGTCTGCATGGGTTTACTCCGGGATTTCTCTGGTTTCCTCCCACAGGGGCCAAAAACATGCAGGTTAGGTTAATGAGCATCAGCTGGGGAAGTATGAATGTGAGTTGTCCCTTGCCCCTTCCCCCCCAGGCCACAGTTGTAAATAAGAATGTCTTCTTAATCTGTCCTGCCTGGTTAAATAAAGGTCAACAAAAAAAACAAAAAAACAAACAAACACCTTAGCTGGCTCCTTTCAATGTGGAGGAGCAGCGGCTCTACTCTGAGCCTCTCCCGGAAGACTGAGCTCCTCACCCTATCTCTAAGATTGAGTCCAGCAACCCAGCCCTATTTCAGCCACTTGTATCCCTGATCTCATTCGTTCAGTCTTTAATTAAAGTTCATGACCACAGGCAAGGGGAGGAATGTAGATTGAGTGGTAAATTGACAGCTTTGCTTTAGAGCTCAGCTCCCTCTTCATAACAACAGACTGGTTCAACATCTGCATCACTGCAGATGCTGCTCCGATTCATCTGGCAATTTCCCACTCCATTTCCCATCACTCGTAAATAAGACCTCAAGCTACTTAAAGGGGACCTCTGGTGGTCGTGAAAAAAAAGATATTATATTGAGCCCCTTTCTCACGTTCTAGTTCAAGTTTAAGTTCAAGTTCAAAGCAATGTGATATAAATCCATTGCTGATGTGCTGGTTCAGCTATGTCAGCAAAACATGCACGCAGCCATACTGGCAGCTACATGGCCTGCCAGGATGCTTCCTGTGACGTTGTGTCGTGGATACCGCGATCTGGATCAATATTGGCTGAGCCTGGAGTGCCCGGATGAGCAGTGGCTTTCGGGATATTCAAATTCAAATTCAAACGTTTATTTCAAACTCAGGGTTCATATTAAATGCAGAACTAAAATGAGTAGAAAATAAATAAATAAATGCTTAAATTCAGCGGGTTGTCTCGTCTGATCTGAGGTCGTAACGGCCGCCAGACGGCCGGGGATTCGGCGCTGTGCTCTTCCCTCGCCGCTAAAAGTATATACAGATCAGCAGACACTCGGCGCTCTTGTAACAACAAAAACATACAATGCGATATGGATATCACAACATGACGGAATGTAAAGCCTTTGGATGTCTCAATAATAAGCGAAAAAACAAAGATAAACACTTCTTTTGTGTACCCAAACCCAGCTCACCTTGTCAGAAGATTGTAGCGGAAAAGTGGTTGCGCAATCTCGGAACAGGGCACAGACGTTTCCTTTCAGACGAAATTGCGTTGTGTGTGAGGACCACTTCGTCACTTTCACCCTCAGAAGACCTTTCTGGCTCAAACCTGTAGCCATGTTGGACGAATTCTTCCTCAGAGTCCGATAATTCAGCCATAATAGAATAAAAACACTCACAAAAGCACCCTACTCGCTGGTACAGGCGGAGTATTGAGTTTTCAGTAGCAACGTAGTGACGTCACATCCGCATGTGTCATGGCTGCGCGCATAGTTTTCATTGGCTGGCCATGCCTGCGGTCGTATTTGCATATTTCTCTGGTGGTAGATGGCTGGCAATAATTATGTAACCAAATAACGAATACTTTGCCTAATGTTTTCAAGTTGAATGCATTTGGACGACCACCACAGGTCCCCTTTAAACTCCTCCACTTGGGGCAGGACCTTGTCCCCAACCCAGAAAGGACAAGCCACCCTTTTCCAACTGAGAACCATGGATTTTGACTTTGAGGTGTTGATTCTTATCCCAGCCGCTTCACACTTAATAGCAAACTATCCCAGTAAGATCTGTAGGTAATTGCTTGATGAAACCAACAGGACAACATCATCTGGAAACAGCAGAGATGAGATCCTGTGGTCACCAACCATGACACCCTCTGTTTCTTGGCTGTGCCTAGTAATTCTATCCATAAATATTATGAACAGGATTGGTGACAAAGAGCAGCCATGACAGAGTCCAATGCTTACTGTGAATGAGTTTGACTGAGTGTTGGCAATACGAACCAAACTCTCACAATGGTTGTATAAAGACCAGATAGTTTGTAGCAATGAGCCCAATACTCCATACTCCTGAAGCACCCCTCACAAGAAATCACAAGGGGTGAGGTCAAATGCTTTACCCAAGTCCACAAAACACATGTAGACTGGATGGGCAAACTCCCACAAACCCTTGAGGATCCTGGAGAAGGTGAAGAGTTGGCCTGATGTGCCATGACCGGGACGAAAACCACAGCGTTCCTCCTGAATCCAAGGTTCGACCAACGGCCGGATTCACTTCTCCAATATCTTGGCATAGACCTTCCCGTCCACAACTTCCCTGCGATGTTGCAGAGGCGAGTCAACCAAGACAGCCTCACAACATCCAGAGCCTTCAGGTACCCGGGGCAAATCTCATCCACTCCCGGGGCCCTGCCGTTGAAGAGTTTTTTAACCACTTTGGCGACTTCAGGCTCTGTAATGGATGAGTCATCCTCCTCATCCTCAGGCTCTGCTTCTGCTATGGAAGACGTGTCAGTGGGATTGAGGAGATCCCTGAAGTATTTCTTCCACTGTCCGACAATACCCCCTGTCAAAGTCAGCAGCTCTCCATCTGCACTGTACACAGTGTGAGCAGGGAGCCGCTTCCCCCTTCTGAGTCGCTGGACAGTTTGCCAGAATCTCTTCGTGGCCGACTGAAAGTCTTGCTCCATGACCTCCCCGAACTCCTCCCACACCCGAGTTTTAGCTTCAACAACCACTTGAGCTGCGCTTCACTTGGTCTGCCGGAACAATTCAGCTTCTTTAAGAGTCCCACAAGCCAACCAAACTCGATAGGACTCCTTCTCAACTTGATGGCCCCCCTCACCTCTGGCATGGCCACCACGAGAAGCACCGACAACCTTGTGGCCACAGCTCTGAGCAGCCGCTTCAGCAATGGAGGTGGAGAACATGGCCCATTCAGATTCCCTGCCTCCAGTCTCCTTCGGAATGTGGTCAAATTTCTTCAGGAGGTGGCAGTTGAAGACCTCCCACACAGGGGCCTCAGCCAGACGCTCCCAGCACACCCTCACTATACGTTTGGTCTGAGTGGCATCCCCCCCCACCATCGGATCCAACTCACCACCAGGTCGTGATCAGTAGACAGCTCTGCACCTCTCTTCACCCAAATGTCCAAGCCATATAGTCATAGGTCTGATGACACGATAACAAAATTATCAACCTGCGACCTAGGGTGTCCTGGTACCAGGTGTACGTATGGATACCCTTATGCTTGAACAAGGTGTTTGTTATGGACAAACTGTGGTTAGCACAGAAGTCCAATAATTGAACACCACTCAGGTTCAGATCGGGCAGTCTGTTCCTTGCAATCACACCCCTCCAGGTTTTGCTGTCATTGCCCATATGTGTGTTGAAGTCCCCCATTAAGACAATGGAGTCTCCAAGAGTAGGACTTCCCAGTACACCAGTCAGCGACTCCATAAAGGGTGGATGCTTTGAAACATCATTTGGCACATAGGCGCAAATGATGGTCAGAACCCATTTTCCAACCCAAAGGCACAGGGAAACAACCCTTTCATCCACTGAGGAGAACCCCAACATAGAAGAGGCCAGATGGGGAGATTTGAGAAAACTGCCTCTCACTTGGAACAACTCCAGAAGAGGCCAAGGTCCAACCCCGCTCCAGAAGACTGGTTCCAGAACCCAACCTGTGTGTCAAGGTGAACCCGAGTATATCTCGCCGCTATCGCTTGACCTCGTACACAAGCTCAAGCAACTTGCTTGTTCCGTAATATTTTTTTTCTAACCAGTTCTCACCTGAACCTGATTTCTTCCTTGTTTTGTTTCTGGTAGACTACAGCTTGTGTCAAATGTTCTCCTAAATTTTTTTCCAGTCATTGAAAACAATTTGCATTATAGTATCACATGTTTTTCTTGGGAAAAATACACTTAAATAAAAGGGACAAACAATGAAACCCAATCCTTTTATATCACAGAAAGCACTCAGCCTCTTCAATACAGAGAGAAGCTAAAGAGATCCATACACTTGCAGGATTGTCAGAGTAATTACTCACCCAGTAATGCTTGACTGGATGTGCCATCAATACATTGTCAAATTGCTCCCAGAGTCAAACAACCTCTTAGCCTCTGATTGATTTTACAACTGACTTATTCCATTCTGTTATCACCCGCTTACCCATTTTGGCGTGTGTTTCTTATTCCTTGACACCATGTGATGATTTTTTTTTTCCACAATATCTTTATTGAACCTTTTTTTTTTTTTTAACAAACATGACACAAACAATCAAACACTAACACTAAAGTACTACAAAAAAAAAATGCACTAAAAACACCAACAACCACCAACAAAATCAAGTCTTCAACAATGCTCCTCTGTTTAGTCTAGGCAATCCATTACATAAGTATACATATTATATTCACCAGTTTGGAATTTACAAGGTCCACACACATCATTCACCTTCTTCTTCAAAAGTTATGTTTAAATTTTTTACATAATCAATAAAAGGTCTCCACATATTCTCAAACACAATTTCCTTTGATTTCAGTATGTATGTTATTCTTTCTAATGGAAGGTTTGTTAACATCTGTCTTAACCACTGAGTCACATCTGGTCTATGAGTCTTTTTCCACAGTAGTGCAATACATTTTTTGGCATTAAGCAAACTGAGGTCTATGAATGTTCTTTCACTTTTATTAAAGTTATGTTTTTCTGGGTACAGACCCAACAAAAACAGTTTAGGATTCAATATGATTTGTTTTGAAATTATTTTTTCAATTGTTACCCTCACCTCTTCCCAAAACATTCTAATTATTCTACATTCCCATACACAATGAAATAGGGTTCCTTTACTTTCCATGCATTTTGTGCATGTATCTGGTATGTTTTTGTTATATCTATTTAACTCCACCGGTGTAACATACATTCGCATTAACCATTTAAAATGTATCAATTTAAGTCGTACATTTATTGATTTGGTTTGAGCTTCTGTACAAGCCAGTTCCCATTGTTCCTCTGAAATTTCAGTTTGCAGATCTTCTTTCCAGTAGTTTAATCTTTTCTGTGAGTTTTCACTTGAGGATAGTGTCAATGAGTTATAAAACTCTGAAATAATACCCTTTCTTTTACTATCTTTCATCAACATTTTTTCCAAGGATGAGTAAATAGGTCGAGTGAGAGCTTTATTTTGATTTGATCGAATAAAGTTCCTAAGTTGAAGATATTTTAAAAAAATGTGTTCTATTAAGATTAAATTTGATCCTCAGCTCTTCAAAAGACATTATGTTATCTGCACATGACAGATATAAATCTTGAATCTTTTGAATCCCTTTTAAATTCCATACTTTAAATACAGCATCCGCTCTCCCTGGTTTAAAATATTGATTACCCCATATTGGGCTAAATTGTGACAGTAAGTGTGGTTCTTTTAAATAGTTTTTAGTTTCACACCATATTTTGATCATATGCTTTACAAATGGATTTTTAACTTGTTTTTGTAATTTTTTTGCCGAATCTGAGTATATGAATATGGGAAGAGGTAAAGGTAAATTGTATGATTCCATTTCAGTCCAGTGAGGGAGATCATTTGATGAAAAATAATATGTCATAGACCTCAGTTGTGCCGACCAATAATACAACATAAAGTTTGGACATTTCAGACCTCCACGATCAAATGGTAAATATAATAAAGACAGACGTAATCTAGCCCTCCTGTTGTTCCATATAAATTCCACTAACTTTTTTTTAATTCTTGAGAATAAATCTAAAGGTGGTGGTAAGGGAATGTATTGAAATAAATAAAGTATTTTAGGTAAGATATTACTTTTAAGTATATTGATTCTCCCGATCATCGACATTGGTAGTGACATCCATCTCTGAAGTAACTCATTAATGTCTATCATTAAGGCTTCATAGTTGACACTGGCGACTGATTCTAGCTTAGGCACAATTTGGATTCCTAAATATTTAAACTGATTTACAACATTGAATTGATTTACCTCAGGGGCTGGGTGATTTCTCTGGGTCTCATTTAGCATTAATATTGAAGATTTAGTTTTATTTATTTTATATCCTGATATTTCCCCAAAATTCTTTATTAAATTCAACAAGGTTGGAATTGATTTTTTAAGATTCGACATAAACAAAATTATGTCATCGGCATACAGGGAGATTTTATGTTCTGTTGGTCCAACTTTAATTCCATATATTTGTGAATGTAAACGTATCGCCATCGCTAAAGGTTCAATTGCCATAGTAAACAGTAAAGGTGAAAGTGGACAGCCTTGTCGACATCCTCTATTGATTTTTATTGATTTTGAAATATTGCTATTTGTTAGGATTTCTGCTGTAGCATTATTGTATATTATCTGAACCCATTTTATGAAATTATTTCCAAGTCCAAACCTTTGTAAGACTTCAAAAAGAAAGGGCCATTCGACTCTATCAAAGGCCTTTTCGGCGTCCAATGATAGGAGAGCTGTATCCGGTGCTTCTTTATTAGAATAAATAATATTAGTCTTCTTACATTATGGAAGCCTTGTCTTCCCTTTATAAAGCCATTCTGATCTCGATTAATAATATTTGGTAAAATTTCTTGTATTCGTCTTGCTAAAATTTTACAGATTATCTTAAGGTCGGCATTTAATAGGCTTATTGGTCTCATATTTTCACATTTATTAGAGGGTTTACCTGGTTTTGGCAACAGTATAATTAAGGCATTATTCATGTATGATGGTAAATTACTATTTTGAAATGCTTCTAAAACCATTTCCAAAAAAGGTTTTATTAATTTATTCTTAATTTTTTTTATAAAGGTCAACTGGAAGACCATCTGGTCCTGCACTTTTTCCTGATTTCATATTATCAATGGCTAGCACAACTTCTTCTTGACTAATTTTAGACTCCAGTATCTCTCTGCTTTCATTTGGAATACATGGTATAGATAGTCCATTCAAAAACCCATTTAGTTTTGTTAAGTCAGATTCATTTTTGGTATCATATAATTTTTCATAGTAATCTCTAAAGGCTCTATTAATTTCTAATGGATCTATAATTACCTGTCCATTACTTACAATACTGGTAATTGGTGTTTTAAATTCTAATTGTTTAATCTGCCATGCCAATAATTTTCCTGATTTTTCACCTTGTTCATAAAAAGATTGTTTCAATCTTAGAAGACTCGAGGCAGCTCTATTCGCTGATTTTTTGTCATATTCAGCTCTCAAAATCAGTAATTCATTCTCCAACCTTGGGTCACTTCCTGCATACACTTTTTCTTGAAGAATTTTTATTTTATGTTCCAATTGGACTCTCTCCTCTCGAGTCTTCTTAGATTTTGAACCTGTATAACTAATAATATGTCCCCTAATAAAAGCTTTGAAAGCCTCCCACTTTACACATGCTGATGTTTGTGTAGTATTGATATCAAAGAACTCATCTATCTGTTTTTCTATGTACTGGTGCAGACCGGGACATATCACTGTTAAACAACGACACTGCAGCAAAGACATTGAGTTGCTAGCTGTTAGCATGAGGCCTACATATCTCCCGAGAGAACACTCACACGTGATCTGCATTGTTGTTTATGCAAATCCGACGGCGAACGCTGGGACAGCGCGTGACGTCATCCATTCAGTAACCAGCAGGCTGCAGACAGAACACCCAGATGCTCTTCTCCTCATCTCAGGCGATTTCAACCACGTTTCACTGTCTCCCATTCTGCCCACTTTCACCCAGTATGTCACATGCCACACTAGAGACAATAAAACACTGGATTTGTTCTACGCAAACACTAAGGAGGCGTACACCTCATCACAACTCCCCCCACTTGGGAGATCGGATCACAACTTGGTTCATCTCCGACCGGTGTACAAACCCCTAGTGCACAGACAACCTCCGGCCATGCACACTGTGGAGTTATGGTCTGAGGAGACAATGGACACTCTAAAGGACTGTTTTGAAGCCACTGCCTGGAAGCAGCTCTGCGATCCACATGGTGAGGACATCGATGACCTCATTCACACCTTCACGGGCTACCTCAGCTTCTGTGTGGACAAATCCGTTCCCACCAAGACCATACGGCGTCACTCAAACAACAAACCCTGGATCAACCCTGAGATAAAAACACTTCTGAGAGAGAAGAAGAGGATCTTCAGGTCGGGGAACAGGGAGATGCTGAAGTCCGTACAGAGGGAGCTGAGGAGAAAGATCAGAGAAGGCAAGGACAGCTTCAGGAAGAAGATGGAGGACAAGCTGCAACAGAGCGACATCAGCGGGGTCTGGAGAAACCTCAAAACCATCTCGGGGCTCCAGAATACCTCCCCCCAGGCCACGGGGGGCAGGGAGTGGGCGAACAACCTGAATCTGTTTTTCAATAGATTTGACCAACCGCCCTCCCCCCTGTCTGCACAGCAACCACTGCTGCCTCTAAGAAATCAAGTCCTGCTGCCCACTCCCCACTCCACCGACACCTCCCCCACTCCCAACACACAGCCCCCCATCCTGACCCTGACCAAGACCCAGGTGAGGACGGAGCTGAGGAAGATCAAGGCGAGGAAGGCGTCGGGACCGGACGGCATCAGCGCAAAGCTCCTCAAGTCCTGTGCAGACCAGCTGTGTGGGATTGTGACGTATATCTTCAACATGAGCCTGAAACTGGGGAGGGTACCACAGCTGTGGAAAACATCTTGTGTGGTACCTGTACCAAAAACTTCCCACCCCAAAGACCTGAACAGCTACAGACCGGTGGCCTTGACGTCCCACTTGATGAAGACCCTGGAGAGACTGCTCCTTGCTCATCTCCGCCCCCTGGTGGAACCAGCGATGGATCCACTCCAGTTCGCCTACCAGCATGGCATTGGGGTGGAGGATGCGGTGATCTTCCTCCTTCACCGTTCTCTGTCCCACCTGGAGAAGCCCGGGAATATGGTGAGGATCATGTTCTTTGACTTCTCCAGTGCTTTCAACACCATCCAACCGATGATCCTGAAGGACAAGCTGCTGCGCGCAGGGGTGGACCAGCACCTGTCATCATGGATCCTGGACTACCTCACGAACCGGCCTCAGTTTGTGAGAACCCGGGACTGTGTTTCCGACACGATCATCAGTAGCACGGGGGCCCCCCAGGGAACGGTGCTGGCTCCCTTCCTGTTCACTCTTTATACTGCGGACTTCTCACACAACACAACACATTGCCATCTACAGAAGTTCTCTGATGACTCTGCGATCGTTGGTCTCATCTCCAACGGAGATGAAGCTGAGTACAGAGGGCTTATCCAGGACTTTGTGGACTGGTGCCATCGGAACTGCCTCCAGATCAACGCGAGGAAAACTAAGGAGCTGGTGGTGGACTGCCGCAGGCATGGGCAGCCCATCATAGCACCAGTAAATATACAGGGAACAGACATCGAGATGGTGACATCCTATAAGTACCTGGGTATTCATCTGAACAATAAACTAGACTGGTCACACAATACTGACGCACTCTACAAGAAGGGACAGCGCAGGCTGTTCCTGCTGAGGAGACTCAGGTCTTTTGGTGTACAAGGGGCGCTGCTGAAGTCATTCTATGACACGGTGGTGGCATCAGCCATCACTTTTGGAGTGGTCTGCTGGGGCAGTGGCATTACTGCAGCCGATAGGAAGAGACTGAACAAACTGATTAAGAAAGCTAGCTCTGTCCTGGGGCAGCGCCTTGATCCGATGGAGGAGATAGGAGAGAGAAGGACGGTGGCTAAACTGTCATCTCTGCTGGAGTCCGAGTTCCACCCTATGCAGGACATACTGGATGCACTGAGGAGCTCATTTAGCAGCAGACTACATCATCCCAGGTGCACAACCGAGAGGTTTCGTAGGTCCTTCCTACCAACGGCTGTCAGACTGTACAACCTAAGCAGGGCTGCTCGCAGAGATAGCAAAAAGACGTAACAAACTAATAGTTTTTTTGAATGCAAAAGATGCAATAGACTTACACAATGGTCCTCTCCGGCATACAACTAGGAACATACCGGTCGCTATGGAGGGTGAGAATATGTATGGGCACATAATCATACCATGTAGGATAACTAAATAGACGGTTATGCTGTTTCATCCCACCTAGCAACAATGCTCTGCACTGTGTGTGTTTATATATTTACATATTTATTCCATCTAGCTACAATGCTCAGCACTGGGTGTGTTTATATTTATATATCTATATATTTATTCCATCTAGCTACAATGCTCTGCACTGTGTTTTTATACTGTATATCTACATATTATTCCATCTAGCTACATTGCTCCGCACTGTGTGTGTTTATATACTTGCATATTTATTCCACCTAGCTGCAATGCTCCGTACTGTGGGTGTTTATATATTTACATATTTATTCCATCTAGCTACAATGCTCTGCACTGTGTGTTCATATATTCATATATTTATTCCATCCAGCTACAATGCTCTGCACTGTGTGTCTGTGTGTGTGTGTGTATATATATATTTTATAGTAATATGTACATATGTATATTAGCTGCTCTTGCTTGCTTGTTTTTTTTCTTGCCTTCTGATTGTTGCTCTGAGTGTTGCTATCCCTGTGCTGTTGCAATCCTGGAATTTCCCCGTTGTGGGACTAATAAAGGCTTATCTTATCTTATCTTATCTTATCTTACTTAACAAATTCCTCATCCTGAAGCCATTTATGCTGAAATTGCCATCTACCTGATTCCTTTGTCAATTTCTTATCTACGTATATTAGACAGCAGGGTGCATGAGCAGAGATCATGATGTTATCATAAAAGCAGTTTTGAATCTTGGACCTTAATTCTGTGGAGATCAAAAAATAATCAATACGTGAGAATGTCTTGTAGGTATTGGAATAACAAGAGTAGGCTTTAACTTGTGGTTTCATTTCTCTCCATATATCTAGCAATCTCAATTCTTTCATAAAATGATTAATGGTCATCCTACATCCATTGTGCGTACAGTCCAGTCCTGTTGATCTATCCATACCAGGATTCAATGTACAATTAAAATCCCCTGCTATTATATGTTGCCCTGTAAGTGATGATAAGATAAGAAATAAATTAGCAAAGAACTTTTGATCATCTATATTGGGACCATATAAGTTCACCAAATTTATATTTTCTAATAGCAAAGATCCTTGAATGATTAAATATCTTCCAAATTTGTCTCCAATTACATTTTTCACTTGAAATGGAACTGATTTATGTATGAGAGTCATAACTCCCCTGGCTCGGGATGAAAATGATGAGGTGAAAACACTTCCTTGCCATCTACTCCTAATTCTTTTTACATCCTCCTCTATTAGATGAGTTTCTTGTAAAAACACAATTTTTGAACCCATGTCTTTTATTTTATTCATTACTTGTTTAAGTTTTTTTAAATTTTGTAGACCTCTGCAATTCCATGAAGTTAAATTAAGATTAACGCTTTGGTTTATGATCAATAGGGAGTTTGGGATTACCTTGCAGTGTAAACATGCTCATACAGAGAAGCAAAAACATGAGTGGTTGAACATTCATCCTACAAACTACACACAAACAAATTCCCCCTTCCCACATTTGTGGTGATCCCCCCAAAATCAAAAGAAAAATTCCGTCTCCCGATATAGCCATCGACCGCTCCACACCCACGAGGATCAGCCAAAGCCACTCCTTCTTCATCCTCCCAATCACCCTAACTCTACTGCTTTTAATGACATAACATTAACTCTCTTCTGTAGTTTTCCAACTTAACTCCAAAATTTTTAGCAACTTTGTACATCATAGAGTTTTTTTTTAAATATATAATACAATCTATATTTTGTAAACTTGCTATTTGCTTCAAATCAGTCAGATGCCTGTGCAAATGCTTAAATATTCTACCTTATATTTTGTTCATGCTTAGCTCCCACCAGTCTCTTCTTGGATCTTCTTGATGAACTCCTGCGCCTCCTCTGGGGTCTTGAAGATGTGTGTTCTGCCCCCATACGTGGTCAACAGTCTCGCAGGATGAATTACACCATGACGAATCCCAAGGTTGCGCAGCTCTTTACGTACGGGATCAAACTGCTTCCTCAATTGTTGGATTCCTGTGGCCAAATCTGGGTAAAACCGCACCTGCTGGTCCTGGTGTTTAATCTCTCCTTTGGCTTGCGCAGCATTGGAGATCTTCATCCTGTCTCTGTTGCTGAGGAACTTCATAATAAGCGTCCTCGGTGGTCCCTTATCTCTCGGTGGGCCGATACGGTGTGCACTTTCTAGAACGACTGATGATTGCAGCTCTGCGCTGCCCAGCGCCTCCGGTTCCTTCCGGTAGACCCACCAGCCTCAAGTTGTTCCGTCTCGACCGGGATTCCAAATCCAGGACATTATCTTCCAGACATTTATTTTTTTTTTCCAAAGTGCACACCTTTAATTGAAGGCCGGTGACGTCATCCTCAGCACTGGATACTCGAAGCTCCACCTGCGCCATTCGTTCTACACAGTCACCCAATTCTTTTCTCATTCCTTCCAACGCTGCCATAATCCCATCAAATTTAGCGGAAAAGTCTGCTCTCATTGAACTAATGGCAGCTAGCACTGCACCTGTGCCGTTGCCCGCAGTTACCGCACCGCTGCTAGCTTCCTCTGCCATATATGGAGCTTTATCTGCTGCATCACAGACGTGAAAGTCCGTTAATTTGGACTGTTTCGGCGGCTCGCTTTTTCCTCTACCTGATTTTCCAGCCTTAGGCTTCACCGACATATCCTCGCCCAAACGCTGGGATACGTTCTGTCCCAAATGAGAGAGTTATTTGCCGATTTTTTTGTCCAGGAGCAGAGCAGAGTGATACGTGTCCTTCTCACGTGGCAGCCATAACCGGAAGTCCCATGTGATGATTTTTATTTTTTTAATTATTTGATAACATATTTGTGTGTGAACTGAGGCAGCATCTGTATTTTTGCATGAATGCGATCCAGTTTCTCTGGCAGCTTATTTGTTGAATGTGGATATTGCTTTCATACATTTGACAGCTGTTGCTGCATTCATACGTACTGTGATGCATTGTATTAACATACAGTATTAAAGAAGTATAATCACTGAATCAAGACAGACATTGACCATGTCTTCTTTTAGCACATACCTATACAGTATGACGTCAAAATCAATATGTTTTCCTGCAAGCAACATTGCTTTATTCGGGCTAATTAACAGTGTTTCCTCTGGCTTTAAGACCATGACACGGTGGACCATGGAGAAATGGGGGGGGGGGGGGTTAGAAAACACATGACACTATTGTAACTGGAGTATGTTAATTTTATACTATTTATTTCTTTTTTTAAATCTTAACTTTGCATTTGGAACCTACTATTTGAAACATTGTACAACCAAAGCGTCTTTGTTGGAATATTGGGCCAGTTGGGGTCCCACCCAGATGCCCTGTGTTTAGACATTTTACTGGTGTCCTCTTTCTCTCCTTCCTCTCCTGCACCCGCTGCCTGAACACTTTCCCTTCCTTGGCTCCTCTCTTCTGTCTCATCTTTCCCTCTCTAAGCCCCATCTAATTCAGGTTCTCTCTCTGTCTGTGGTGGTATAGAAACAGGTTAGAAAATACCAAGTGTCACATTTTGTCCTGTATGATTTTTTTTTGTCATGATTTACATAAATGACACAAATATACTGTATGTAATTTTCTGTATTTTTATTATAGTGTTTCTTTTTTCCATTGAGAAAGAGTAGGAAAGAGGAAAAAAGCATTCATAATAGTAATGAACTCATGCATACTTAAATTATATGATCAGAGGTGGGTATAGTAGCCAGAAATTTTACTCATGTGAAAGCAGTGTTGTCTTGTTTACTTAATAATTAAAAGTAGACACTCAAAAATTTCTAGTTGAGTTGAGTAAAGATACAAAAGGACCCTCTTAAAAACTTGAGTAATGACTTCAGTCTTGAAGGTTTGAGGTTTTTCTCCAAAATTTGTAACAATTTTCTAATAGTTTTCTACTTTTTGGCTGTGGCACAGGTATGGGGCGGCTGTGGTGCAGGTGTAGTGTGGCCGACTGCTGATTGGAGGGTCAGGGGTTGAATTCCTGCTCTGCCTGCAGTCTCCATGTCAAAGTGTCCTTGAGCAAGACACTAAACCCCCAGCTACTCTTGGTAGATCAGGCCAGCACCTGTGTATGGCAGTTCTGCTGCCATCAGCATGTGAATGGGTGGATAGCAGGATCTGTAAAGCGCTTTGGCCATCTAGAGACAAGGCAAAAAGCACTATATAAGTGAACACCATTTTCTCTGTAAGTTTATCTAAATTTGAAACCATTTTCCTCAAATTTGTAATTTCCTCTTGTAAAATTATGACTTTTCTTGTACATTTGAGACTTTATTATAAATTACTTGATTATTTTATGACAGTTTTTTGTCTATTTTTTTAATAAAATTACTATTTTTTTAAATAAACTTGAAATGGATTGTGGTAAAATTTTGACTTTTTTTCCCTCATACAATTTAAGCTTTTGACCATAATTTTGCAGAGCTAGAACAAAACAATTATTTAACTGTGATTTCAAAGAAATATAATTATTGATAAGATTATATTTACTGAAATAAATTAACTAAACTGACCAAAGATGCAGTTATTTCTGTTATAATTTTTCTATATAGTTATAGTTTTTTTAGAACTCTCCTCACCACCCAGACAACAGGAAAAACATCGCTTATTTTGAAATTCAAATGTTGGCAGGTTTAATTTGTCTCAAGGGTGGAGGATGTTGACGGATTTACACTACTCACAAAAAGTTAGGGATATTTGGCTTTCAGGTGAAATTTATGGAAAATGTAAAACATTCATGCTACAGTGGTAAAATATGAAAGTAGGGCATTTAAGTCGAGACATGCAATGGTGATTTCCTCATCTCAAACATTTTATTGAAACAAAAGCCAACAACAGTGGTGGATATACCACAGCAAAAAATGTCAATGACTCAATAACTTGTCATGTGCCCTTGAGCATCAATTACAGCTTGACAATGACGTCTCATGCTGTTTACAAGTTGACTTATTGTCTGCTGAGGCATGGCATTCCACTCTTCTTGAAGGGCGGCCCTCAGGTCATTGAGGTTGTGGGGTGCAGGGTTACGAGCCTCTACAAGGTGACTCAACTGATCCCGTAGGTTTTCTATGGGATTCAGGCCTGGAGAAAGTGCAGGCCACTCCATTTGAGGTACCCCAGCCTCCAGCAGCCATTCCCAAATGATGCGACCTCGATGAGCTGGAGAATTGCCGGCCATGAAAATGAAATTAGGCCTGTGTTGTTCATGCAGGGGCACAATAACTGGATTAATGATGTTATTCAGGTAGTATTGGCTTGTCACTGTACCATTCACAAGGTGTAGGACAGTTCTGTATTGACTGGACACACCTGCCCAGACTGTAATATGGTGACAACAGTGACTGATGCATAGCGCTCTCCTTGACGTCTCCAACATCATTGGCGGCCTTCATTTCTGCTCAATGTGAATCAACTTTCATCAGAGAACAGCACTGAAGCCCACTGGTCCCTTGACCAGCTTAAATGCTCCCTGGCCCATGCAAACAATGACGCTTGTGCCTGATGGTGTGGTCAGATACCCTTGCAGGTCGTCTAGCATGCAGACCATGCAGATGTAAATGGTTTTGAATGGTCTGACATGACACTTGGGTGCCTCTCACCTCCCTTAAATGTACCTGGAGTTGAGTGGCATTCATCATCCGGCTTCGCAGGGCACTGTTCACAATGAGGTGGTCATCAGCGTGGGATGTGGCCAAAGGACATCTACGTCTATGCCTTTCTGTGACTCTTCCAGTCTCTCTGTATCTCTGTTGCAACCTGCTGATGACACTGTGACACTCTAAGCTCAGTGGCCACTTTGCTCTGACAACATCCTGTTTGAAGCCTTGCAATGGCGAGGTACTGTTGATCAACTGTGAGGTGTCTTCTTGGTCTCATGATGTCAGAACGTGAATAGCATGATGAAGAGGACTGTTTAAATACCAATTCTGATTGAACCAGAAAATGTATTGGTCAATTCATGAATCAAACACCTGTTGTGAATTTTGCCATTAAGCACCTTGTTAGAGAAGAGCAAGTTACGCAAAAAGTACTGAAACATTGAATAGTTGGACATGTACATTTAAAAGGTTAGAGAAGGTCAAATTAAGTTTACCTATAAAGGTTATAGCGCCTTTTAGGTGCATCCTGAAATTTCACCCAAAAGCCAAATATCCCTAACTTTTTGTGAGTAGTAAAAGTCACTGACTTTGTGAATTTCAGTCATTTTAACTTGCCATGTACATAATAATGAACAAAAATTAGTTAATTGTAGCGATTGGTGAAGTAAAAATCCTCAGCGATTCAGTCACCCTTGCCTTTCCCTCAGTTAGCCCTCAGTTAGGCTGCTTTGCTCCAACCTGAAGCCACCATGGATGCTGCTTTGCTCCAGCCCAGAGTCACCGCGGTTGCTGCTTTGCTCCAGCCCAGAGCCACTGCGGGTGCTGCCTTGCTCCAGCCCGGAGCCACCGCGGGTGCTGCTCTGCTCCAGCATGGAGCCACCGCGGGTGCTGTGATATCCCAGTCCAGAACCACTGAGGGCACTGTAGAGTGGTCCGAGGGCGTCAGGGTCCCCCCTCCTCTGCCAGACGCCATCGGGGTCCCCTCTCCTCTGCCACATGCTGGCGTGGTTCCCTCTCCTCTGCCCGAGGTCATCGGGGTTCCCTCTCCTCTTCCCGGGGCCATCGTGGTTCCCTCTCCTCTGCCCGGGGCTGTTGTGGTTTCCTCTCCTCTGCTCAAGGCCGTCATGGTTCCCTCTACTCTGCCCAAGACTGTCGTGGTTCCCTTTCCTCTGCCCAAGACCGTTGTGGTTCCCTGTCCTCTGTCCAAGGTCAGCATGGCTTCCCCTGTTCTCCCATCTTCTTCTTTGCTGGTTGTCCCTGTTGGGCAGCCACTCCCTGGACCACCTTTTCTGTTTAGGTGGTTAAAGAACTCTGGCAGACCACCTGACAGACATTGCTGTTGGTTTGGGTGGCTCACATTCTCCGGCAGGCCACCTGACTCTTACCACCATGCCATCTGCCAGGTCTGGGACTTTAGCCGGCTGTCTGAACTGTCTAGCTCTCCGGTCCAGGGGGCCTAGGTGCCTGGTTCTGCCTGGTGTGGATCCTGAGCGGGGTTTTGTTTTTTTCTTTTTGTTCCTCCTAGCCTAGGTTGTGCTGGGGTGTGAGTCATGAGGATTTGGATTGTCCCTTCGTGCCTGGGCCCCCCTCCTCCCACCCAGGGTGGGGTTGTTTTTTTGTGGGGTGGGTTCTCCGTGTGGGTGTGTCCTTTTTCCTCCCTTTCGATGTTGCCCGGGGTGTCTGGTACCCATCCCTTGGGGGGGGGGGGCTCTGTCACAATCTGAGTGCGGGGGGATTCCGCCGTGTTCAGTCTCTTTGCTTTTTTTCATATTTGTATAGTATTATATTTTTGAGTTCTAATTCCTGTTGTTTTATCTTTGGTTGGTTTTCACATTTTTTGCATTGTTTCTTAGTGTAACCAATTTTCCTGTTTACGTTCCTTGTAGTTTTATCATTTACATATTTGGGTTTACTTGTATTTTTATTTGTCATCGTATCATATTTGTATCTTACCGGGTTTTTCTCTCTCTCTCTCCGGCGTTGCAGCTGTCAGAGGCACTTCTGGGTTTTTCCCTGGTTGTGGGCGGTGCTCCTGTCAAGCTGTCAGCCCCGTTTCCTTTCCTCATGGCTTCAGCTGATCGTAATCTTATTCACCTCCTTCTCGCTGATGTGATCCACACCTGCTGTCATTTATGTTTATTGTTTGCATGCCCTTGGGATCAGTTCGCCAAGGTCTCCGCCTTTGACTGCCACCTAATCCACATAGCACCGGACCCCCACGATCCCTCCTGCAGGTGGTGAGCCCACTGGAGGGCGGACCCATGTAACTCCTTTGGGCTGAGCCCGGCCGGGTCCCATGGGTGGAAACCCGGCCACCAGATGCTAGCCATCGAGCCCCTCCCCCAGGCCTGGCTCCAGGGTAGGGCCCCAGTAACCCCATACCGGGCGGGGTACACTGAATCCTTGATATAGAATTTATCATGAGAGTCTGTTGGATCGTTCTTAGTCTGGCCCTTCACCCGGGACCAGTTTGTCTTGGGTGACCCTATCAGAGGCAAATTGCCCTGGACAACATAGCTCCTGGGATCACTGGGGCACGCGCCCCTCCCACCACGATAAGGTGACGATCCATGAGGGGGGATCATGCCCTATTTAAGGACTGTGGTTCCTGTCACTCATTGCTGGAGTCTTAAAGAATCATTTGCATCAGAACCCTGTCCCCGTTCTGTCGTTTGTTATCCGTGTGTATCCTTTTTCCTCCCTGCCATTCGTAAGTTTTGCTTTGTGCACTATTTGGATTTTTGTGTTTGTGCACTGTTTGGACTTTTGTGTTTTGTTAATAAATATCACAAACTGCAGTTCAGCGTCTGGGTCTCTCCTCTCCGCCCTGAGGGGCAGTTCATGACAGCCTTAGCCTACTACAACAGTAAATGTGGGATCACAGGCTGTGTAAAAAGAATAGGGATACTGCATGCATTACATATAGTTTTTCACAGTGTGGAAACCGAAACTCTGCCCTTTGGGTTTTGAGAAGCTTTAAAGTACAGATGCATAGGCCGACATTAACCAAGATACATCTTCTGACAATCATTTTATCCTCTGAAAATAAATGCTTTTTCTCTTGTATTGACAGAGGAAACATACTAAGTTGTATTAAAAAAATAAAATCTAATTCATAAGAGTAGATATTTCAGTTATTTAAACTGAAAGCAAGACATCCTGTCTAAATAATAATCATGATAACTAGAGGACACTCAGAGAGTGCATACCTCCACCAAGGCCCTAACTTGCAATGTTAAAGGAAGTGATAAAGTAATTCAAAATCTGTCTCAGGACCCAGATCACTTCCAAAATCTAATGGGTTCCTCCATAGCCCAAAAGCCACCTCTGGAAAAAATATCAAAATCCGACCCGTTTGTGTAATCCTGTTGACAGACAGACAGATAAACAAACCAACATGATCACATTACCTCTTTGGCGGAGGTAATAAATGCAGATTCACAGGAGAAAAACAACTTCACAGCCCAGAAGTACTTTTCGGTCACACCACAAATCTGACTTGTTGGAAAATGGAACACTACATGAGTTGTTCAGACATTGTGCAGGTTGGCATCAAACATCCAATCTAACAATAGTAATTTGTCTCCATTTAAGGCCTGGTTCACAGCTAATGATTTTTACCTCCGCCAAGGAGGTTATGTTTTTACCGGGGTTTGTCTGTCTGTTTGTCTGTCTGTCTGACTGTTACCAACATAACTCAAAAAGTTATGAACGGATTTTGACGAAATTTTCAGGAAAACTCCGAAATGGGACAAGGAAGAAATGAATAGATTTTGGGAGTGATCCGGATCACCGCCATTACCGAAAAAGTGATTTTTGTCAATAACTACTCAACTAATAAAGATATCAAAGTGAATCCAATTGTTAAAGGTATGTTTTGATGGTCAAGGAATCTGAAAATATAGATAAAATAAATGTAGGACTTTTCAAAGTCCAGCAATTACATTTTTGAGTAGATCACAGCATGGGGGACTGAGCTGCCTTGGCAGAGGTCTGCGCTCTCCGAGTGCTTTTCTAGTTAAAATTTTAACAGTTTGACTTTTTTGGATTTGAACAATTTTAAAATGTGAAGGTATAACATGATAAAAAAAAAACAACTTTAGCAGTTTTCTTCCTATAATGTGTGGAATGAAACAGTATGACATATCATTCACAAACAGTAAGAATTTCAATCAGTGTTGTCAGATTTTTTGTGACAAACACGCAACTCTATTTATCTAAAAAAAACACATCTGTACTGTTATCACTACGTGTTGTATACACTGTGTATGTGAACGCAGATCAACAGCAAGCCAAACTCGTCTTTCATGAGCCAGGAAACCGAGCGTCTTGCTCCTTTATTACAGTCTTCTAGACAGCTTACAATTCTTTACAATTGTGGCTTGAAAAGCTCAATGAAAGGCCCGAGTGAAACTGAAAATATAAACAGAAAATAAATATATTTTAGCTCTTCGTCAAGTGAACAATAAATGCACCAAAAAATGGTTAACGTCAGAAACTTGCACAGAAGTTAACTCTAGCTGCTACTAAAGGCAAACAACATGTTTTCGCTCTTTTCATATGCTAATTAGATCGCTAGTAGCAGCGTTACTATGCTAATACACAGCACTCTCGGTGTAAAGCAAGCTAGTAAGCTCCTGGGATAAGGCTAATTCCTGGTAACATCATATTCACAAAACAATCTCAAAATCACGTCTCATAAAACTTATAAAGTTAACAAGACACTAATTAAACTCACAGCCATTGCTTTCGAAGGTGTAGAAAAGGATATAACACACAGGAGGAGCATCGTAGACATTCACAGGCAGGTTTTTCTTTTCTCCTTTTTTTCCTTCTTTCTCTCACTGACTTCCGCTTCTGCTACCCATAAATCATAGCGACCACTGGCTGCGCCTTCAACATGAAATACAGGTAAACCAGTACTGACTGTATAGAAGTTACTTTTAACCCAATGACTGTTTTTTAGCATGAATTATTACAGATGAATTATGACATTTTATTATTAACTTATGGTGAACTATTTTTAACCTTCTATGAAACACACTCTACTGTGAGCAGAACACCATCCATCCATCCATCTTCTTTCCGCTTAATCCTTTTGGGGTCGCGGGGGGTCTGGAGCCTATCCCAGCATCTTTGGGCGAGAGGCAGGGTACATCCTGGACAGCTTGCCAGTCCATCACAGGGCCAACACAGAGAGACGGACAACCATTCACTCTCACAGTCATACCTAAAGACAATTTAGAATCCCCAGTTTGATGCCAATTAACTTAACTTGCATGTTTTTGGCATGTGGGAGGAAACCGGAGAAATCCCGGAGTAAACCCACGCAGACACGGGGAGAACATGCAAACGCCACATAGATCACTGTTGGTCAGGGGCTGGGATCGAACCCAGGATCCCCCGACCAAGGGTGAGTTGCTGTGCTGCCGCAGTGCTAACCACTCCACCACCGCGCTGCCCAAACAACTGCCCTTGGTCTGTCTTGCCCATCAAACCAGTCTATCTCACATACATTTTTGCCTCAGATTTTGTTCATTTTGGCACCTCATAAAGAAAAACACAAATCATGACTGCTCATATGTAAGAGACTTTCTGAAAAACAAACCTACTGTTTTGGGAAATAAGTAGAACTAACAGCTCAGGTGCCAGAAATCTAAGAAAACTTGCAAAATGTCTCCGAATAAACTTGTTACTAATAAAGATCAGAGTGGCCCCGAGTTTCTTTTGAGAAAATTGTATCACTTGTAATCCACCTCGCACCACAGGAAAATCTGACAAGATAAATGGTAGAGCCACTAAGATGATTGGAACTTTCTGTAAGGTTATCAGAAGGGGAGAATCAGAACCAAAATCAGCCAGATTATCTTGTTGTGTGTGATTGGCTTAAGACATTTTAATAAGTTTTTCTCCACGTAATGTATTAAAGTTTTATCCAAGATGAGAATTAAAACAAGTGTTAAGTCATCCAAGGTTGTAATTTTGTTTTTTAAAAATGCATATGGGCAATATGAGAATATACTGCTGAACATAAGCAGCAGCAACAGTAGCGTGGGCAGGTAGGAGGAAACTGTCACTTGTTAGTGTGCAGCAGAGTCACAAGATGTCTGTTTCAAGTTAATTACTGTATGAACTAATAATAAAGTCAGAAAATATCTCTGTTAACTCCATCTGGCAGTGTTAGTTCCAGTGTATATATGTGGTGTGTACAGTATAAAGAAAGGACAACAGAATTTCTCTTTTGATTTAAATATGGATATGCATGCTCTCCTGAAGGAGTTAGTCCATTTTTTTCCCTTTTTTTTGCCACCGTCTCTGTGTTTAAATCTGTGTTCCCTGTAACCATCTGCTGAAATGGGAACCCAGTGTGTTTGTTTACTCAAAACATCCGTGTTTGTAGTTAAGAGACTGACAGGAGGTGGAAGGTAGAGTGATGTTACTGCCTCTCCTTTCACTGAATGACAGCTGAAAGTATCTGCTTTTCAAGGATAGAGCACTGACCCATGGTGCTGGTGTGAGCTGAAATTACTTAATGAAATGTGCAGTGAATAGCATCTGAAACTAATCCAGATAATTCTCTGTGTTCCCTGGCTCTGGCTCTGACCCTCCCTCTTTGACAGTGGTTTGACAGGGCTTCAGCAGCCTGACAGGCCAATTAGATAGTAATTTACATATCGTATTCACTCCATTTGCAGTGTTCATGTGAGCATAAAATAGGATAATCTGACTTTTGGACCTGTGTACGATACCGGAATCAATCGGGCTAACGTTATCTTCCATCCTCCATGACCCCGGCACCATCCTCTAACTTCATGCCATCTTTCTTTTATACTAACTGACTTGGCCTGTTACAGTTATATCACATTTTTTCATCCTTTTATTCACATTGGGCGGTGCGGTGGTGCAGTGCTAACCACTGCACCAGCACAGCAACTCACCCTTGGCCATGGGATCCCTGGTTCGATCCCAGCCCCTGACCAACAGTGATCTGTGTGGAGATTGCATGTTCTCCCCGTATCTGCGTGGGTTTCCTCCCACAGGCCAAAAACATGCAGGTTAGGTTAATTGGAGACTCTAAAGTGGCCCTAGGTGTGAATGTGTGTGTGACTGGTTAAGGGATAGCGCCGTACCGTGGCTGCTTCATCCATCCAGGTGGATGCCCTCAGTTTCCCCTCTGGGGATCAATAAAGTATAGAAAAATCAAATCCAAAAAAAAAAAAAAATTGTGTTGGTCCTCACTCCTTGTTGTGATTATCATCCAAAAAATAAAAAAATTGTCCGAAAGCAAATGACTATTTTTCAAACAGTTACAGTACAGTCGATAACTAGAAAAGCACTCATAGAGCACGTACCTCCGCCAAGGCTCCTTCCGTTTCTCATGGATCACCTCCAAAATGTAATGGGTTTGTGTGTAGGCCTATAGCCACTTGTGGTGAAAATTGCATCAAAGTCTGTCCATCAGTTTTGGAGTATTGTTGCTAACACACTGTGAGAAGATAAGAGCCTTGGCTGAGGTATGCATTCTCGGATCATCACCAAAATATAATGGGTTCCTCTGTAGCCCAAGAACCACCTCTGGTGAAAATTTCATCCAAATCTATCCAGTAGTTTTTGTGTAATCCTGCTGCACAAATACAAACAAAGCCCTTGGTGGAGGTATGCACTCTCAGATCTACACCAAAATCTAATCATCTGTTCCCCGTGCCATTACACACCTTTCCTAAAAATTTCATCAAAATCCATTCATAACTTTTTGAGTTATGTTGGTAACAGACAGACAATACTACTTACTACTACTTAATACTACTTCCGGCGCCACACGAGTCAGCTGCCTTTTTGCAACAGCGGCTCAATTCTGAGTTTTTTCTTCCTCTTACTTTCTGATCCGGTGACAACTTTCTGATCCGGCGACACCTTACCCACCTTATACATCACGGACACACAGATCGCCCCAAATGTCTCCCGAGCCGGTGGACGGAGCCACTGTTTATAGCAGGAGATGGTGCAGCAGGGAACAGCTGCTAGCACTCAACCGCCACTCGGTGCTAACGAAAAAACTCGACATACTGGGAGAACTGAGGCGAAAACGACGTGGTTGTCGTGCTGGTGTAAGACGGCGGGCAAGAAATATAAGATACAGACGCACTCTCCCATCCGTTGTTATGGGGAATGTACGATCGATATTGGGAAAGGTAGATGAGCTAGCAGCTATCTCCCGCTACGATAGCATATACCGGGAGTGCTGCCTTTTGTTATTTACTGAGACGTGGCTAACTGAACTAGCAACAGATGCTAACATTGAACTGGAGGGTTTCCACGCGATACGGGCAGACCGAACACCAGACAGTGGCAAAGCAAGGGGCGGTGGAGTGATAATGTATGTTAACAACAACTGGTGCAGACCGGGACATATCACTGTTAAACAACAACACTGCAGCGAAGACATCGAGTTGCTAGCTGTTAGTATGCGGCCTACCTATCTCCCGAGGGAATACTCACACGTGATCTGCATTGTTATTTATGCAAATCCGACGGCGAACGCTGGGACAGCGCGTGACGTCATCCACTCAGTAACTGGCAGGCTGCAGACAGAACACCCAGATGCCCTTCTCCTCATCTCAGGCGATTTCAACCATGTTTCACTGTCTCCCATTCTACCCACGTTTACCCAGTATGTCACATGCCACACTAGAGACAATAAAACACTGGACTTATTCTACGCAAACACTAAGGAGGCGTACACCTCATCACCACTCCCCCCACTCGGGAGATCGGATCACAACTTGGTTCATCTCCGGCCGGTGTACAAACCCCTAGTGCACAGACAATCTCTGGTCATGCGCACAGTGAAGTTATGATCTGAGGAGGCAATGGACGCTCTAAAGGACTGTTTTGAAACCACCGCCTGGGAGCAGCTCTGTGATCTACATGGTGAGGACATCGATGGCCTCACTCACACCATCACGGACTACATCAGCTTCTGTGTGGACAACACCGTTCCCACCAAGACCATACGGTGTTACTCAAACAACAAACCCTGGATCAACCCTGAGATAAAAACACTTCTGAGAGAGAAGAAGAGGATCTTCAGGTCGGGGAACAGGGAGATGCTGAAGTCCGTACAGAGGGAGCTGAGGAGAAAGATCAGAGAAGGCAAGGACAGCTTCAGGAAGAAGATGGAGGACAAGCTGCAACAGAGCGACATCGGTGGGGTCTGGAGAAACCTTAAAGCCATCTCTGGGCTCCAGAATACCTCCCCCAGGCCACGGGGGCAGGGAGTGGGCGAACAATCTTAATCTGTTTTTCAATAGGTTTGACCAACCGCCCTCCCCCCCGACTGCACAACAACCACTGCTGCCTCTGAAGACATCAAGTCCTGCTGCCCACTCCCCACTCCACCAACACCCCCCCACTCCCAACACACAGCTCCCCAACCTGACCCTCACTAAGACCCAGGTGAGGACGGAGCTGAGGAAGTTCAAGGCGAGGAAGGCGTCGGGACCGGACGGCATCAGCGCAAAGCTCCTCAGGTCCTGTGCAGACCAGCTGTGTGGGATTGTGGAGTACATCTTCAACCTGAGCCTGAAGCTGGGGAGGGTACCACAGTTGTGGAAAACATCTTGTGTGGTACCTGTACCAAAGACTTCCCACCCCAAAGATCTGAACAGCTACAGACCAGTGACCCTGACGTCCCACATGATGAAGACCCTGGAGAGACTGCTCCTTGCTCACCTCCGCCCCCTGGTGGGACCAGCGATGGATCCACTCCAGTTCACCTACCAGCATGGCATTGGGGTGGAGGATGTGGTGATCTTCCTCCTTCACCGTTCTCTGTCCCACCTGGAGAAGCCCGGGAATGCGGTGAGGATCATTTTCTTTGACTTCTCCAGTGCTTTCAACACCATCCAACCGATGATCCTGAAGGACAAGCTGCTGTGCGCAGGGGTGGACCAGCACCTGTCATCATGGATCCTGGACTACCTCACAAACCGGCCTCAGTTTGTGAGAACCCGGGACTGTGTGTCCGACACGATCATCGGTAGCACGGGGGCCCCCCCAGGGAACGGTTTTGGCTCCCTTCCTGTTCACCCTTTATACTGCGGACTTCTCACACAACACAACACACTGCCATCTACAGAAGTTCTCTGACGACTCTGCGATCGTTGGCCTCATCTCCAACGGAGATGAAGCTGAGTACAGAGGGCTTATCCAGGACTTTGTGGACTGGTGCCATCGGAACTGCCTCCAGATCAACGTGAGGAAAACTAAGGAGCTGGTGGTGGACTGCCGCAGGCAAGAACAACCCCTCACAGCACCAGTAAATATACAGGGAACAGACATCGAGATGGTGACATCCTTCAAGTACCTGGGTGTTCATCTGAACAATAAACTAGACTGGTCACACACTATTGATGCACTCTACAAGAAGGGACAGCGCAGGCTGTTCCTACTGAGGAGACTCAGGTCTTTTGGTGTACAGTGGTACCTCTACTTACGAACGTCTCTACATACGGAATTTTCAGGTTACGACACGCCTCAACGGGAAACTATTGCCTCTTGTTACGAAAGAAATTTCAGGATACGAAAGGCAAAAATACAGTACGCGCTGCTACTCGCAGCTCCCAGAGTTTACCGAACGTAAACATACTTGTAGCTGCTCTGCCAATGGCTATCGCCTAGCATCTTCCTGGCATCCCATTGGCCACGAAGTGTTCGGACAGTTTTACGTGTGTGTATTAACTTTTATTCACTATGGACCCCAAGAAAGTGATGGAGAAAAGTGGAAAAGAAGAAAAGAAGAAGAAGAGAGTTTTTTTGTCCATGCAAACAAAGCAAGAGATAATAGAAAAGTATGAAAAAGGGATGCGTTTGGTTGTTCTCGCCTAAGAATATGGCCGTAATACATCTACGATCGGCACGGTATTAAAACAAAAGGAAGCCCTAAAAGCTACGACTCCTTCCAAAGGCCTCTCTGTCATTTCGAAGAGGAGGTCAGCAGTGAACGATGAGATGGAGAGGTTGTTACTCGTGTGGATAAAGGAGAAAGAGATAGCTGGTGACACAGTGACCGAGGCCATAATTTGCGAAAAGGCAACCGCCATCTTTAATGACGGTAAATAAATAATTTTTATTCTTTACTTTATTCTTTGTTTTTTACATTATGTACAACTCTCATTTTGTGTTTATTGTGCAGTAATCTAATTGTAACATGTATTTGTTACATGTTTTGATGCATTTTTATGATTTATAAAAAATTTATGTCCGAATTTTGGGGGGCTTGGAACGGATTAGGGCATTTACATGGAAAACGTGTCTCTACTTACGGAATTTTCAGGTTACGAAACTACTTCCAGAACCAATTAATTTCGTAAGTAGAGGTACCACTGTACAAGGGGCGCTGCTGAAGTCATTCTATGACACGGTGGTGGCATCAGCCATCACTTTTGGAGTGGTCTGCTGGGGCAGTGGCATTACAGCAGCCAATAGGGAGAGACTGAACAAACTGATCAAGAAAGCTAGCTCTGTCCTGGGGCAGTGCCTTGACCCAGTGGAGGAGATGGGAGAGAGAAGGACAGTGGCTAAACTGTCATCTCTGCTGGAGTCCGAGTTCCTCCCTATGCAGGACATACTGAATGCACTGAGGAGCTCATTTAGCAGCAGACTACATCATCCCAGGTGCACAACCGAGAGGTTTCGCAGGTCCTTCCTACCTACGGCTGTCAGACTGTACAACCTAAGCAGGGCTGCTTGCAGAGATAGCAAAAAGACGTGACAACCTAATAGTATTGAATGCAAAAGATGCAATAGACTTACACAATGGTCCCCTCCGGTATACAACTAGGAAAATACCGGTCGCTATGGAGGATGAGAATATGTATGGGTACATAATCATACCATGTAGGATAACTAAGTAGACGGTTATGCTGTTTCATTCCATCTAGCTACAATGCTCCGCACTGTGTGTGTTTATATATTTATATATTTATTCCATCTAGCTACAATGCTCTGCACTGTGTGTGTTTATATATTTATATATTTATTCCATCTAGGCAATGCTCTGCACTGTGTGTGTTTATATATTTACATATTTATTCCATCTAGCTACAATGCTCCGCACTGTGTGTGTTTATATATCTACGTATTTATTCCATCTAGCTACAATGCTCCGCACTGTGTGTGTTTATATACTCATACATTTATTCCATCTAGCTACAATGCTCCACAGTGTGTGTGTTTATATATTTACATATTTATTCCATCTAGCTACAATGCTCCACACTGTGTTTATATATTTACATATTTATTCCATCTTGCTACAATGCTCCGCACTGTGTGTTTATATATTCATGTATTTATTCCATCTAGCAACAATGTTCCGCACTTTGTGTCTATATATTTATATTTATATGTACATATGTATACTCGCTGTTCTTGTTTTTCTCTTGCCTTCTGATTGTTGCTCTGAGTGTTGCTATCCCTGTGCTGTTGCAATCCTGGAATTTCCCCACTGTGGGACTAATAAAGGCTTGTCTTATCTTATCTTATCTTACAAACAGACAAACAAACAAACCCTTGGTGGAGGTAATTATGAGCTAAATAAAAAGCACTAAGGTGCTGTGCCTCGGTGCCTGTGGCATGGTAGCATGGGCGGCTGTAAAAAAATGGCACTCTGACCTCTACTGGTCCGGCATAGTTATTACATTTCCTGTTTTTGTGGCTGCATTGACAGAAATGGTGAGGTAGATTTGTGTTTATTTTGAAAACAATGCCTTGTCTTGCAATTATGGCAAATTAAAAGTTGAGAAAATATGGCAATACAATGATGTAAGCCTTTAGTTCCACTTAATTTTGACCGGATGAGCTGAAACAGAGAGGCGGACAGACAGACAAGCAGATGGCTACACACAGCCATAAACAGGAGCACTAACCAATTACTGTATGCCTCTGTTTCACCGAGGCATAAAAACATGCTATTTGGAGTAATATTTTGACTTAAGAAATTTGCATGAAGCCACAAACAATATTAAATTTTTCTTTCCTTTTCCCTGATAATTTTTTTATTACATGTATGTTTTTTCATATAAATATCCTTTTCTCTTGCAAATTTGTTAAGTTTTTCCTCTTGTATTTGAAACCTTTCTTGTAAATTTTTGGTTAGAATTTTTTAATTTAATATAATTTTTTTTCCATTTTAATGTAATTTATTTTATTTTGTTTCAAAGCCACTTGACGAGTAAAACTCCTGCACTAAAATGTTAGAATTACCTTGGGGCCCTATTAGTAGTGTCTACTCAAAAGGGTGATGTCAAAAGTGCAAACATCATCTGGGTGTTTCCAAGTCCAGTTTTCTATTACGACAGCAGAAAAAGCTGATTTTGATAATGCGCCACTGAATTTAGATACGTATTTTATTGGTCAAAAATACAATGTTATGGTGCTGCTGTAAACTAGCAATGTACCAACTGTGCACCCAGACAGACCCTTTTTTTTTCCACAATATCTTTATTGAACCTTTTTTTTTTTTTTAACAAACATGATACAAACAATCAAACACTAACACTAAAGTACTACAAAAAAAAAAAAAAAAAAAAAGATGCACTAAAAACACCAACAACCACCAGCAAAATCAAATCTTCAACAATGCTCCTCTGTTTAGTCTAGACAATCCAATACATGAGTATACATATTATGTTCACCAATTTGGAATTTACAAGGTCCACACACATCATTCACCTTCTTCTTCAAAAGTTATGTTTAAATTTTTTACATAATCAATAAAAGGTCTCCATATATTCTCAAACACAATTTCCTTTGATTTCAGTATAGATGTTATTCTTTCTAATGGAAGGTTTGTTAACATCTGTCTTAACCACTGAGTCACATCTGGTCTATGAGTCTTTTTCCATAATAGTGCAATACATTTTTTGGCATTAAGCAAACTGAGGTCTATGAATGTTCTTTCACTTTTATTAAAATTATGCTTTTCTGGGTACAGACCCAACAAAAACAATTTAGGATTCAATATGATTTGTTTTGAGATTATTTTTTCAATTGTTACCCTCACCTCTTCCCAAAACATTCTTATTAATCTACATTCCCATACACAATGAAATAGAGTTCCTTTACTTTCCATGCATTTTGTGCATGTATCTGGTATATTTTTGTTATATTTATTTAACTCCTCCGGTGTAACATACATCCGCATTAACCATTTGAAATGTATCAATTTAAGGCGTACATTTATTGATTTGGTTTGAGCTTCTGTACAAGCCAATTCCCATTGTTCCTCTGAAATTTCAGTTTGCAGATCTTCTTTCCAGTAGTTTAATCTTTTCAGTGAATTTTCACTTGAAGATAGTGTCAATGAGTTATAAAACTCTGAAATAATACCCTTTCTTTTACTATCTTTCATCATCATTTTTTCCAAGGATGAATAAATAGGTCGAGTGAGAGCTTTATTTTGATTTGATCGAATAAAGTTTCTAAGTTGAAGATATTTAAAAAAATGTGTTCTATTGAGATTAAATTTGATCCTCAGCTCTTCAAAAGACATTATGTTATCTGCACATGGCAAATATAAATCCTGAATCTTTTGTATCCCTTTTAAATTCCATACTTTAAATACAGCGTCCGCTCTCCCTGGTTTAAAATATTGATTACCCCATATTGGACTAAATTGTGACAATAACTGTGGTTCTTTTAAATAGTTTTTAGCTTCACACCATATTTTGATCATATGCTTTACAAATGGATTTTTAACTTGTTTTTGTAATTTTTTTGCCGAATCTGAGTATATGAATATGGGAAGAGGTAAAGGTAAATTGTATGATTCCATTTCAGTCCAGTGAGGGAGATCATTTGATGAAAAATAATATGTCATAGACCTCAGTTGTGCCGACCAATAATACAACATAAAATTTGGACATTTCAGACCTCCACGATCAAATGGTAAATGTAATAAAGACAGACGTAATCTAGCCCTCCTGTTGTTCCATATAAATTCCACTAACTTTTTTTTTATTCTTGAGAATAAATCTAAAGGTGGTGATAAGGGAATGTATTGAAATAAATAAAGTATTTTAGGTAAAATATTACTTTTAAGTATATTGATTCTCCCGATCATCGAGATTGGTAGTGACATCCATCTCTGAGTTAACTCATTGATATCTGTCATTAAGGCTTCATAGTTGACACTGGCGACTGATTCTAGCTTAGGCACAATTTGGATTCCTAAATATTTAAACTGATTTACAACATTGAACTGATTTACCTCAGGGGCTGGGTAATTTCTCTGAGTCTCATTTAGCATTAATATTGAAGATTTAGTTTTATTTATTTTATATCCTGATATTTCCCCAAAATTCTTTATTAAATTCAACAAGGTTGGAATTGATTTTTTTAGATTCGACATAAACAAAATGATGTCATCGGCGTACAGGGAGATTTTATGTTCTGTTGGTCCAACTTTAATTCCATATATTTGTGAATGTAAACGTATCGCTATCGCTAAAGGTTCAATTGCCATAGTAAACAGTAAAGGTGAAAGTGGACAGTCTTGTCGACATCCTCTATTGATTTTTATTGGTTTTGAAATATTGTTATTTGTTAGGATTTCTGCTGTAGCATTATTGTATATTATTTGAACCCATTTTATGAAATTATTTCCAAGTCCAAACCTTTGTAGGACTTCAAAAAGAAAGGGCCATTCAACTCTATCAAAGGCCTTTTCAGCGTCCAGTGATAGGAGAGCTGTATCCGGTGCTTCTTTATTAGAATAAATAATATTGAATAGTCTTCTTACATTATGGAAGCCTTGTCTTCCCTTTATAAAGCCATTCTGATCTCGATTAATAATATTTGGTAAAATTTCTTGTATTCGTCTTGCTAAAATTTTACAGATTATCTTAAGGTCGGCGTTTAATAGGCTTATTGGTCTCATATTTTCACATTTATTAGAGGGCTTACCTGGTTTTGGCAGCAGTATAATTAAGGCATTATTTATGTATGATGGTAAATTATTATTTTGAAATGCTTCTAAAACCATTTCCAAAAAAGGTTTTATTAATTTATTCTTAAATTTTTTATAAAGGTCAACTGGAAGACCATCTGGTCCTGCACTTTTTCCTGATTTCATATTATCAATGGCTAGCCCAACTTCTTCTTGACTAATTTTAGACTCCAATATCTCCCTGTTTTCATTTGGAATACACGGTATAGATAGTTCGTTCAAAAACCCATTTAGTTTTGTTAAATCAAATTCATTTTTAGTATCATATAATTTTTCATAGTAATCTCTAAAGGCTCTGTTAATTTCTAAAGGATCTATAACTACCTGTCCGTTACTTATAATACTAGTAATTGGTGTTTTAATTTCTAATTGTTTAATCTGCCATGCCAATAATTTTCCTGATTTTTCACCTTGTTCATAAAAAGATTGTTTCAATCTTAGAAGACTCGAGGCAGCTCTATTTGCTGATTTTTTGTCGTATTCAGCTCTCAAAATCAGTAATTCATTCTCCAACCTTGGATCACTTCCTGCATACACTTTTTCCTGAAGACTTTTCATTTTATGTTCCAATATAGCTCTCTCCTCTCGAGTCTTCTTAGATTTTGATCCTGTATAACTAATAATATGTCCCCTAATAAAAGCTTTGAAAGCCTCCCACTTTACACATGCTGATGTTTGTGTAGTATTGATGTCAAAGTACTCGTCTATCTGTTTTTCTATATAACTAACTAACCTGCACTTATATAGCGCTTTTCTAGTCACAAAGACCACTCAAAGCGCTTTCATTAATACTAACCCTCTATTCTAAGGGCCTATAGGAAACAGATATCTAGGGACAATTTAGAACAGCCAGTTAACCTAACATGCATGTTTTTGGCATGTGGGAGGAAACCGGAGAAATCCCGGAGTAAACCCACGCAACACGGGGAGAACATGCAAACTCCACACAGATCACTGTTGGTCGGGGGCTGGGATCGAACCCACGATCCCCACAATCCCCCGGACAAGGGTAAACTGTGCTGCCACAGTGCTAACCACTGCGCCACCGTGCAGCCCCATACTTGACAAATTCCTCATCCTGAAGCCATTTATGCTGAAATTGCCATCTACCTGGTTCCTTTGTCAATTTTTTATCTACATATATTAGACAACAGGGTGCATGATCAGAGATCACGATGTTATCATAAAAGCAGTTTTGAATCTTGGATCTTAATTCTGTGGAAATCAAAAAATAATCAATACGTGAGAATGTCTTGTAGGTACTGGAATAACAAGAATAGGCTTTAACTTGTGGTTTCATTTCTCTCCATATATCTAACAATCTCAATTCTTTCATAAAATGATTAATAGTCATCCTACATCCATTGTGCGTACAATCCAGTCCTGTTGATCTATCTATACCTGGATTCAATGTACATTTAAAATCCCCTGCTATTATATGTTGCCCTGTAAGTGATGATAAAATAAGAAATAAATTAGCAAAGAACTTTTGATCATCTATATTGGGACCATATAAGTTCACAAGATTTATATTTTCTAATAGCAAAGAACCTTGAATGATTACATATCTTCCAAGTTTGTCTCCAATTACATTTTTCACTTGAAAAGGGACTGATTTATGTATGAGAGTCATAACTCCCCTGGCCCGGGATGAGAATGATGAGGTGAATACACTTCCTTGCCATCTACTCCTAATTCTTTTTATAACCTCCTCTATTAGATGAGTTTCTTGTAAAAACACAATTTTTGAACCCATGTCTTTTATTTTATTCATAACTTGTTTAAGTTTTTTTAAATTTTGTAGACCTCTGCAATTCCATGAAGTTAAATTAAGATTAACACTTTGGTTTATGATCAATAGAGAGTTTGGGATTACCTTGCAGTGTAAACATGCTCATACAGAGAAGTAAAAACATGAGTGGTTGAACATTCATCCTACAAACTACACACAAACAAATTCCCCCTTCCCACACTTGTGGCGAACCCCCCAAAATCAAAAGAAAAATTCCGTCTCCCGATATAGCCATCGACCGTTCCACACCCACGGGGAACAGCCTAAGCCACTCCTTCTTCATCCTCCCAATCACCCTAACTCTACTGCTTTTAATGACGTAGCATTAACTCTCCTCTGTAGTTTTCCAACTTAACTCCAAAATTTTTAACAACTTTGTACATCATAGTTTTTTTTTGTTTGTTTTGTTTTTGTTTTTTTTTAATATATAATACAATCTATATTTTGTAAACTTGCTATTTACTTCAAGTCAGTCAGATGCCTGTGCAAATGCTTAATTATTCTACCTTATATTTTGTTCATGCTTAGCTCCCACCAGTCTCTTCTTCTTCTTTGATCTTCTTGATGAACTCCTGCGCCTCCTCTGGGGTCTTGAAGATGTGGGTTCTGCCCTCATACGTGGTCAGCAGTCTCGCAGGATAGATTACACCATGACGAATCCCAAGGTTGCGCAGCTCCTTACGTATGGGATCAAACTGCTTCCTCAATTGTTGGATTCCTGTGGCCAAATCTGGGTAGAACCGCACCTGCTGATCCTGGTGTTTAATCTCTCCTTTAGCTCGTGCAGCGTTGAAGATCTTCATCCTGTCTCTGTTGCTAAGAAACTTCATAATTAAGGTCCTTGGCGGTCCCTTATCTCTCCGTGGGCCAATACGATGTGCTTTTTCCAGAACCACTGCTGATTGCAACTCCTCGCTGCCCAGCACCTCCGGAATCCACTTTTCCAGAAAGGAATATACGTCCCGACCTTCTGATTCCTCTGGAAGACCCACCAGCCTCAAATTATTCTGTCTCGACCGAGATTCCAAATCCAAAATATTATCTTCTAGACATTTATTTTTTTTTTCCAAAGTGCGCACCTTTAATTGAAGACGGGTGACGTCATCTTCAGCACTAGCGAGACGGAGCTCCATCTGCGCCGTTCGTTCTACACAGTCACCCAATTCCTTTCTTATTCCTTCCAACGCTGTCATAATCCCATCAAATCTAGAGGAAAAGTCCGCTCTCATTGAACTCATGGCAGCCATCAGCGCATCTGCGCCGTTCCCCGCAGATTTCGCACCGTTGCCAGCCTCCTCCGCCATATATGGAGTTTTGTTTGCTGCGTCACAGACCTGAAAGTCCGTTAATTTGGACTGTTTCGGCGGCTCGCTTTTTCCTTTACCTGGTTTTCCAGCCTTAGGCTTCGCCGACACATCCTCGCCCAAACGCTGGGATACGTTCTGTCCCAAATGAGAGAGTTATTTGCCGATTTTTTTCTCCAGGAGCAGAGCAGAGTGAGACACGTCCGTCTTACGTGGCAGCCATAACCGGAAGCAAGGAGACAGACCCTTTTTGATAAGACGCCACTTCTACAAGTGCAGCACATCCATGAAGTCATTTATTTCAACGACAAGGACACAGACTGTGAGAAAAGAGAACATGAGTCTGGAAATTACCAAAACTCTTCGCCTAAGGCACAAAGTGTGGCAAAAATATGCACTTTAGATCATCGTAATGAATCCTCAGTCACTCGTCACAGCCCCCTTTACTCAGTTTATACATTTTCATAAAATTTTGTAGGAACGGGCAGTTTCTTCATCTGTACTTTCTCTGCCAGCTGATAATTTTGCCTCATCACTTGAGTTACAAAACTAAAGTTAAACAAAAGTTACTGGAACGTTCAGTGTTCCTTTCTCTGTAGATAGAATTTTTGCATCTCCCATTGTAAAAGAAGCTTTAAAAAAAAAACACCCAAAAACTATAGTAATCTGTGGTTCCTTTGTGATTCAAAAGGGGACATTAATAGATTCATAAAATAGTGTGTCTGCTGTCAAAACGCTCCTCTAAGCATGCTTTACCTGACATGCTGTTATTTTTTTATTGAGGCTGTTTTTCTCTGAACTCCTGGTTAAAAGCATGTCATTGGCACCTCTAATTTTAGCTCTGCTTTTCAGTAAAATAGAACCTATCTTTGCGGTCTACTAGACCCCTAATTAAGTGTCTCAAACACACGCATGACCTTAAGGCAGCTTGTGTATTTCTGGACATGGGTCCCTGGGGTCAGATATTGTTGTGTAATTATTGTAATTTGCTAATTTCCAACTCATTATCCAGTTTTATGTCTCATGCAGTGGGTTATAATTTAGTGAAGGAATGATTGCTGCATGAGCAGGTTGCTAGATGTTATTGGGTCCTTTAAAAAAGGGAGCTCCTTCATTATTAGTGTCGAGGAATGAGCTGTCAACATCGAGCCCACACAGAGAGAGAGCAGAGGACGAGAGGTAGTACAGACTGCCCTTGTCACTTAATGTAGGTTGCGCATCATTACTGTATTTTGTAGCTTCAGACAAATCCAAAATCCAGAATACTTAAACCTATTAAACCTGTATAATGTGTGGCATCCATTTTAAAATGGCCTATATAATTAGACCTTGTTTACTGTCATTTTTCTTCTGAAGAAATGTCAGTTAAATGATTTAGCTGTATATTCAGCAGAATTTATCCACTTTTTTTCCCCTTTCCTAATTTCTCTGCTCAGTGTGTTTTAGGCATATTTTCATGTTCCATTCAAAACACAGGGGCAGATCACCTCTGAAGTGGTCCATAGGATCTGACAGCTGTGCAAGTAAAATAAGATTTTTGTGCGTCTTCACCTGCCAATGTGCCTTCTCTTTGCTCTCTGGACAAAAAGGAAAATTGCTCACTTTTACACAAGTGCCAGAACATCTGAAATGCAATTTCAAACGAGTGACAGAGTAATGGATGAGGGCAGCAAGGCCTATCAGTCAAGTGCAGAACAGAACTAAGTCAGAGTTCCAGCTAGCATGTACTTAGAGTCACTCTGTTTGAGCCACAAACGACTCAATTTTTCTTTGTGTAGCAGCGAATAGCATTTGGGTAGTTGTGGCCTATTTCAAGGGAATTTTTTTTTTTTTTTAAATTATCACTGAATGTCAGGGTCAGTTTCTAATAAGTGTAATATGATGGCCATCTACATCAAGGGTTCTTAATTGGTCTCACGCTGGGACCCACATTTTCCCATGGTCATTAACTCGCAACCCACTTATATACTGTAGAATTCAAAGCATGCAAATGTATTTTTCAAAGATAGCCTTTGAAAACATGTACATCATTTTTAAACATATTTATTTATATGTGCAAAGAGAATTTGAGAGCACATTATTAAGAAACTGAGGACTAACAGACTAAGACAAATGCCTTAGTGAATAAAATAAAATTGAATAATAAACTGCACAAAATAAATAAAGCTACAAAATTAGATTTTCGAGTAGATTCATTCTGTCTTCTTTTTCAATTAGTTTTGTGTTTTTCTTATTTCAGACAAGGATGAAAAGGAGATGTTTTAACTTTATCTTAACATGTTTCGACTGGCATCTGCAGTCTTCCTTAGAAATGCCAGCTGATTGCTGTGACGTGCAAAAGAAATAATATCATGGACTGGGACAACGCAAAAATCATTGGATTGGACAGCAACAGACACAAACGTTGGATCAAGGAGGCTATAGAAATAAGGAAGCGGGGCAAAGACAGTATGAATTGGGATGAGGGGGCATTTATGCTTTCTCACACCTGGGACTACGTTCTCCAGAGACCATTGGACAACAGGGGGCATGGCCAGCCCAGTGGATCTGACAGTTCCGCTGGGCTGGCCACGCCTAGTAAAAGCAGCTGATATACGACACTTCACAGCGATCAGTTGATTCTTCTGAGGAAGACTGCAGACGGCAGTCGAAACATGTCAAGGTAAAGTTAAAACCTCTCCTTTTCACCCTTGTCTGAAATAAGAAAAAAAAAAACTAACAATACAAAATTAGATATTTCACTTCTTTGGTTATCTCTGCATCAAGAACACAAACTGAGGAAGAACATGACAACTGCATGTATAAAAAGTGAATAAAATAAATATCAAAACTGCACAAAATCAAAAAGGACGACAAAATAAGATGTTTTTACCTAACCAGTCACTTGTGGAAGTCAAGGAGACAATTGGGCATGTGCTTTACTCTTGATCAGAGTTTCAACGTCTGGGGTGACAGTGGAGAGAGCAACTCTCAGATTGTGCTCAGTGTCCAGTCTGTTTCTCTGCTTAGACTTGAGCTGAACCAAAGTAGAGAAGCCACTTCCACACAGATAGGTCGTGCTCAATGGTAGCATTATTTTGACTGCATAAATAGCGAGAGATAGCTACTCAACCATCACATCGCTGCACCAAAAGTGGGATAGGCTTACCTCGCCAAATCTCTTTTTCAGTGTCTGGTCACATGACAGCTCTATCAGCTGATGCTTTCCGTTGCATGGCAACGTGATGCTTTCCATGTCGATGTCGAAGGGGTCATGTATCCAGGTATTATCTCTGTGTTCCTCTGGAAAGCAGTCGTTGAACTGGACCTGAAGTTTAGTAGGATACGCATTAAGAGTTTTTTTCAAGTCATTTTTGGCCACGGTGTCCAGCTGCTGGGCTTCCTGGCGAGCCTTGGGAAACATGTCCAGTCTGTCTTTGCATAAATGATTTACCCACAATGCGATCTTTTTCTTGACTGCACCAATTTTATGCACCTGCTCAAAAACACTGTGTCCTTTCCCTTGCATCGATACATTTAATGCAGGGGTGCCCAGCCTGGGGGTCTTGGAACGTTCAGGTTTCTGTGGGAAATTTTCTCATTTCACTTCTTAATTGGTCCAAAGATTTGCAAATAATTTACTGCTGTTGTGCATGGTGCAAGGGTGCCTACAGAACACATGCACAACAATGACAAATTATTTGCAAATCTTTGGACCAATTAAGAAGTGAAATTAGAAAATTTCCCACAGAAACCTGAATGCTCCAGGAGCCCCAGGTTGGGCACCCCTGGTTTAATGTGTTGAGGTGTTCAAACACATCAGCAAGATATGCAACTCGTGCGAGCCAGATTTTGCTGTCAAAGAGTTCAGCATGCAGGGAGTTATTCTATGAGAGGAAGGTGGCAATTTCTGTTTTCAGTTCGTAAAAGTGTGACAACACCTTACCCCTTGACAGCCAGCATACTTGGGAGTGATACAACACCTGCATATGCTCAGAGCCCATCTCTACACAGCCTGGAAAAGCAGCGGCTGTTCTTTGCGCATCGTTAAATGTGGTTCACCACTTTGATGACATTTTTCAATGCTTCATCAAGCACAGGCACCATACCCTTCGCTGCCAGTGCCTCTCGGTGCAAATAGCAGTGGTTCCACATTGCATCAGGTGCCCTCTCCAAAATGTGCTTCACCACGCCTGAATGTCCTCTGCCTTTGTAGTGGTTGGGAGGTTTCCTGCAAATCTCCGTCCCACACGTCTCACATAAACCAGTTAAAGATTCAACATTCAAAGGCTTTATTATCATGTGCACAGTTAAGAAATGCTACATTTCCTGAGCAATGAAATTCTTTCTTTGCTCTCCGAACGAACGCCAAGGTAATAGGTACAGAAACAACAATTCTAATACAGTAATGACACACTAACACAGTAACTCAATCCTAATACTAATGGATGCTAATAACACACACACCAACACACAGTTAGGCAATTAGGACTCCTTAAGCACACCTTGATACTAAATACTAAAACTAATGAGTACTAATAACACACACTAGGCAATATGGACAGTTAAAGCAGTAAAAGTAGTCAGACAAGAGGAATGAAATTGAAAATTCACTGGATGACTAAAGTGATAGTGGTATATTGACATATTGATATATTGGTATATTGATATTGGTATATTGGGGACGGCAGTGGCTCAGGAGGTAGAGCAGGTCGTCCAATAACCACATGGTTGGCGGTTCGAATCCCGCTCTCCCCAGATATTCTGCCGTTGTGTCCCTGGGCAAGACACTTCACCCCAATTGCTCCTGGTGGGTCTGGAAGCGCCATGTTAGGCAGCATGCCACCATCAGTGTGTGAATGGGTGAATAGCAGGATCTGTAAAGCGCTTTGGTCATCAAGAGATGAGAATAAAAGCGCTATATAAGTGAGTGCCATTTACCATATCAGAGATGATGTGAACCTGAGATGGCATGAACCTATGTGCAAATGAGCATTGTGCAACGAGCAGTGTATAATTATAAATTAGCACCCGGTGCTAATTTCTCTGTAATGATAGTGCCAGTAGACTGTACATGATAAATAGTAGCAGAGATGATAATTAGGAGCAGAGATGATATGGACATTAGACAAGTGAGACTATATTTACTGCACAGGTGAGCAATGTGCAAATTGAGCAGCTGGTGTGTGAGTTCCTATATGCAAAGCTGTGTTACAAAGTTTTGGGAGTTGTTGTTTGTTCAGGAGTCTGATGGCAGTGGGAAAGAAGGAGTTTTTCAGTCTGGTTGTCCTGCATTTCATGCTTCTGTACCTCTGGCCTGAGGGTAGAAGTGTGAACAGTCTGTGCTGGGGGTGGGTGGAGTCCCAGAGGATGGTGTCAGCTCTCCTTTGGACTCTGTGATGGTAGATAATTTGCAGAGAGGGAACTGGAGTTCTGATGATCTTCTCTGCTGTTTTCACCACTCTCTGCAGATGTTTGCGGTCCAGGGCAGTGGTGCTACCGTACCACGCAGTGATGCAGTTGGTCAGGATGCTCTCGATGATGCAGCTGTAGAAATTGTTGAGGATTCTGGAGGACATGCCAAACTTCTTCAGCCTCCTCAGAAAGTACAGCTGCCATTGCGCTCTCTTAACCAGCTCTGTGGTGTTGTGTGTTCACTTAAGGTCCTCGCTGATGTGGATGCTCAGGTATTTAAAGCTGCTCACCCTCTCCACCTCAAGCTTCTGTATGAACAGCAGCTGATGGGGTCTCCTTCCCCATTTCCTCATGTCCTCTATCATCTCCTTTGTCTTGTCCGTGTTGAGGGTGAGGTTGTAATCCTCACACCATGATACCAGGTTGGCTACCTCCCTCCTGTAGGATTCTTCGTCATCACCAGTGATGGATGCATCATGTCACTGCTGTGTCATCCACAAACTTTAGGATGATATTGTCCTTGTGGGAGGCAACACAGTCATGGGTGAAGAGGCTGTAGAGGATGGGGCAAAATGACATGATTAGCTATATCTGTGGATTCATCCATCTGTAAAGTGTAGTAGGGGCTGGCCTGAACGCGGGCTGTAGTCTGCTGTTTTATGATACCAGACATGTCTTCAATACGCTGAGCTACAGTATCAATGGACAGCGGTATTGTTTTTAGCTTCTCTGCCGCTGACTGATCCAACACCTCTCTTACCATGTCCATGGCGGCAGGTAAAATTAGCTCTTTATCTGTTGTGTGGGGTTTCTTGGCTTTGACAATACGGTGAACTATGGGGTAAGAAGCCCGGAGAGCTTGTTCTTGTTTGGAGCAAGATGCTGTCAGACACGTCTATGATGTCCTCAGCTCCCGGGGTCATCTCTGAAAAAATTCTACCAGCTTGTCTTTGCATGCGGGATGTTTAGTTTCAAAATGGCACTTAAGTTTGGATGGTTTCATGGTTTCATGCTCTCATGCACAAACACTTTTTTACAAATTACACATTGTGGCTTCTGTCCCTTTTTATCCTCAATGTATGAAAATTCACATTTCAGATACTCTGGGTCATATTTGCGCTTCGCCATCTCACCTCAGAATAGCAAGACAAACTTGAAGTAAACGTCAGTCAGTTGATGGATATCATGTCTACGGTGCTAGAGATCTGCACCCCTCTGACGCATGCCTGTCAAAATAAGTTTTTTCAAAATCAGAATCAGAATCAGAATGAGATTTATTGCCATTGTTCATGTAGTACACAAACTAGGAATTTGTCTCGGTGCAATGCTGCAACATTAAACATGGAGTAGCACTAAAGATAAAAATAAAAAACTATGCATGCAATAAAAGGTAGGATATGAATAAGTAATACTAATCTATGCAATTTTTAAATATATTAACAAGCAGCAGATATTGTGGAGTTCCACATAGTGCAGTCGGTAGTACAAAAAGAAAACAGTGATAATTGTCATGAGTCTGGTTGAGCTGCTGTACGTAGTGCACGAGAGTCTAATAAGTCACTTAGTGTTCAGCAGTCTGATGGCAGAGGGAAAGAAGCTGTTCATGTAGCGGGAGGTTTTAGTCTGAATGGACCGAAGTCTTCTGCCTGAGGGGAGGGGGGCAAACAGTGCGTGTCCAGGGTGTGAAGGGTTGGCTATGATCCGACCTGCACGCCTCCGGGTCCTGGAGGTGTACAGGTCCTGGAGGGATGGGAGCTTGCAACTGATCACCTTCTCAGCAGCGCGCACAACGCGCTGCAGTCTTAGTCTGTCCCTGGCAGTGGCTCCTGCGTATCACACGGTGATGGAGGTGGTGAGGATGGACTCAATGATGGCCGTGTAGAACTGCACCAACATCTTGGTGGGTAGCTTGAGCTTCCTCAGCTGCCGCAGGAAGAACATCCTCTGCTGGGCCTTTTTGATGAGGGAGCTGATGGTCGGCTCCCACTTGAGGTCCCGGGTGATGGTGGTGCCCAGGAAGCGGAAGGAATCCGCAGTGGTGATGGGAGAGTCTGTGAGGGTAAGGGGGGGGGCAGAGGGGCTGTGACTTTTCTGAAGTCCACGATCATCTCCACTGTCTTCAAAGCGTTCAGCTGCAGGTTGTTGTGGCTGCACCAGGACGCCAGCTGGGCCACCTCTCTCCTGTAGACGGACTCGTCGCCGTTGGAGATGAGCCTGATGAGGGTGGTGTCGTCCGCAAACTTGATCAGTTTGACAGACTGGTGGCTGGAGGTGCAGGAGTTGGTGTACAGGGAGAAGAGCAGGGGGGAAAGTACACAGCCCTGGGGTGATCCGGTGCTGATGAGATGAGATGAGATGAGATGAGATTCAACTTTATTGTCATTACACATGTATGAATACAAGGTAAGGAAACGATGCTAACAGAGTCTGAGACAGTCTTTCCCAGCCGCACATGCTGCCTCCGGTCCGTCAGGAAGTTGGTGATCCACCTGCAGAGGGAGTCAGGCACGTTGAGCAGGGACAGCTTGTCCTGGAGCAGAGCGGGGCGGATGGTATTGAATGCAGAGCTGAAGTCCACAAACAGGATCCTGACGTAGGTTCCCGGGGAGTCCAGGTGCTGCAGGATGGAGTGGAGGGCCAGGTTGACTGCGTCATCCACAGACCTGTTGGCTCTGTAGGCAAACTGCAGTGGGTTCAGGAGGGGAGTGGTGATGGTCTTGAGGTGGGGCAGGACCAGGCGCTCAAAGGACTTCATGACTACAGAGGTGAGCGCCACAGGTCTGTAGTCGTTAAGTCCAGTGATCCGTGGCTTCTTGGGGACGGGGACGATGGTAGAGGTTTTGAGGCAGGCCGGCACGTGGCATGACTTCAGGGAGGTGTTAAAAATGTCTGTGAAGACAGGAGTCAGCTCCTCCGCACAGTGTCTCAGGGTGGAGGGAGACACGCCGTCTGGACCGGGGGCCTTGCGCGGGTTCAGTCTGGAGAACTGTCTGTGCACGTCCTGCTCACTGATGGCAAGGGCAGGGGGGAGGAGGAGGGCCGACTTTGATGAAGTGGGGACCATGGAGGCAGTGGCGCTGGGGGGAGGGGGGAGTTGGACACAGCTGACGAGGTGTCAAAACGGGCATAGTGTTGGGACAGTCTTTGACAAAGGGCTTTGTCATCCTGACCCTTAGAAGCCTGAGGTCGATAGTTGGTGATTTGCTTCAGTCCTCTCCACACAGAAGCAGAGTCGTTAGCAGTGAACTGTTGCTGGAGTCTCTCAGAATACACAGATTTAGCTCTCCTCAGCTCTCTGCTAAACCGGTATTTGACCTCCCTGTAGCAGTCCCTGTCTCCACTTTTCAACGCTGCTTCCTTCTCCTTCCTGGTCTGTCTGAGCTTAGCTGTGAACCAGGGCTTGTCGTTGGAGTAACTCACCCTGGTGCGCGATGGAAGAATGCTCTCCTCACAAAAGTGGATATATGAGGTCACAGTGTCCGTGTACTCATCCAGATCATGCGTGGCTCCTTTAAACATGTCCCAGTCAGTTATTTCCAAGCACGTGCTCAGCTCCTCCACAGCTTCACTGGTCCATTTCTTCGTAGTGCTCACAACAGGTTTAGTGAGCTTCAGTCTCTGTCTGTATGTGGGAATCAGGTGGACCATCACGTGATCAGATAGTCCGAGCGCAGCGCGGGGAACAGCGCGATACGCGTCCTTCACTGTAGTGTAACAGTGATCCAGCGTGTTCTCTCCTCTGGTGGGGCATTTAATAAACTGTTTGTACCGGGGGAGTTCGTGGCTCAGGTTGCTCTGGTTAAAGTCGCCAACCACAATAACCAGAGAGTCCGGGAAAGTCCGCTCCACTTGCTGAATGTGATCCGCGAGCGTGCGCTGAGCCTCGCGCACGTCCGCGTTGGGCGGGACGTAAACAGCGGCCAGGATGAATGAAGCAAACTCACGCGGCGAATAAAATGGCTTGCAGTTGATGAATAAATATTCCAGAGCGGGAGAACAGTGTTGGGAGATCACAGTTACATCGGAGCACCAGCTGCTGTTGATGTAGAAGCAGACTCCTCCGCCTGTGGTCTTGCCGGAGAGCCCCGTGTCGTGGTCTGCATGAATCAGCTGAAATCCCTCGAGGAGGAGCGCGCTGTCTGGTGTCTTTTCCTTGAGCCAGGTCTCAGTGAAGCAGAGGGCACACGAGGTGGAGAGGTCCTTAAATCGCATCAGCAGTCTCAGTTCATCTACCTTGTTATAAAGAGAGTTGATGTTGGACAGAAAGATCCCAGGCAAGGCCGTGCGCGTGCCTCTCCTGCGAAGCCGCACGAGGGCGCCCGCTCGTCTTCCTCTCTTTCGCCGTCTCACTTTTTGGGCTAAAAAGTGAACCAGATCGGCGGCAGGAGCCAAAAAAACTGGGAGAAGGTCCGTGGGAGTGAAAGTCCTGATATTTAGTAGCTCTTCACGGGTGTAAGAGCAGGCAGACACACAATTGACGAACAAAAACAAACAAAAAAAAGCGCAGCGAAGCACCATGGCGACCACTGTGGGCGCCATCTTGGATCATCTTGATCCAAAAATAAGACAAGTCCGACTTCAGATGTAACTGAACTTCAGAATATTATTTATTTTTTGACCTGCTGTCCGAGATCCACTCAAAACTGGTGTCATGAACCCCCAGTTGAGAATCACTGACCCCAGTTACTTTAGCAATATTACACAAGAGTGAGTTCGATATTGTGATTATAGTAACTATGGCTGTGATACATCTAATGCCCTCTGCTACGTATGCCCTTTGCTATTTTTCAGTTCTGAGTTTTTGGGCAGATAAATTTTGCCTGTCTTGACAGTTTGCATTTGCAATTACAAGTGGCTTTTACCTGATTCAAATATGAACCATCTGTCCTGCGAAACAGCATGCATGAGCACAACATCAACTAGAGGGCACTCAGAGATCACATACCTCTACCAAGTCTCCGTCTCGCCCTCCTCCCAAAAATACGTCTTTAAAATAAAAATGTTAAAGAAAGTGATCTATTGACCCGGCATACACCCTTCTACCAAATTTGTCATCAGGTAGTTTTGGCTTAAAGCTGCTGTACAAAGACAGACAGATACTTGGAACCACAACCATAACCTTGTTGGATGACGAAGTGATGTTGAAGTGGACCTCTTATGCAATTTTCCATTTTGGCACAAATTTACTGTTGCGATGATGCTAGTAGTAATATTAGTACACAAGTATATGCATGTGGGGGGTTTTTCCATTTTCTTTCTACTCTTACATTTGTCATGTGAGAATATTCCACACAGGTCTTGCTGTGATTAGCCTAACCCCACAATCTTCCTATTTGTGAATGGGCACTCTATCCGAAGAAAGTTGGATTAAAGGGAGTTATCGCTTATGGGAAGATACCCTAAATTGGCTTATTTTATACAGTATACAAATGAACTCTAACCTTATATTGTGATCTGGAGATGCACTCCTGTGGTGTAAATAGGACACTTGGGAAATCTGAATCATGCAAATTTAATATAATTCCAAAAATCAAAAGATAATGGTTGAAATGAGAATATTAAATGTCATTTTAACTTGTCACATCCGTTAAGATGAAACATGACAAATTTATCCATGTTTTACTTTTAGCAGAAGGCTTATACCACTATTTCTTTACAAATAGTTTAGCAAATTCATGTAAAACTTCACTTCCCAAATACAGTACTGGTTTGCTTTGAGCCATATTACCACAGTACAGTTAAAACCACCTGAAGCCCTACAGCAGTCCAGCTGCCAAACTAATTTATGATTTCCAGGAACGTTTGTATCATACATTCACATTGTTTATCTCTTGTTGCTCTTCTGAGGATTTCTTTTTGTGTTTGCAAATAAAGTCAAAATGAAGCGACAGGGGATAAGGAAATCTCCATCATCTGTGCTCTTCTACATCCCCTGGCACAAACCAGTAAAGTCAATGGAATACCAACCCCTCCCTGCCCTTCTAAGACCTTTTGTTGGCCTTTTCGTGTCATTTAACTTTATCACAAGTGGAGCTGTTGTTATGAGTGATGATGTTTTCATCTTCCACCCGGCTCTACAGTGGTGTGAAAAGGTGTTTGCCCCCTTCCTGATTTCTCATTTTTTTGTATGTTCGTCACACTTAAATGTTTCAGATCATCAAAAAAATGTAAATATTAGTCAAAGATAACACAGGTAAACACAAAATGCAGTTTTTAATTGAAGGTGTTTATTATTAAGGGTAAAGTAAAATCCAAACCTATATGGCCTTGTGTGAAAAAGTGATTGCCCCCCCCCCTTAAAACATGAATTAACTGTGGTTTGTCACATCTTTGGAAAGCTGAGTTCAGTTTTCTAGCCATTTCTAAAGCTTTGGGACTCCAGTGAACCACAGTGAGAGCCATTATCCACAAATGGCAAAATATGGAACAGTGGTGAACCTTCCTAGGAGTGGCCGGCTGACCAAAATTACCCCAAGAGCGCAGCAATGACTCATCCAAGAGGTGACAAAAGACCCCACAACAACATCCAAAGAACTGCAGGCCTCACTTGCCTCAGTTAAAGTCAGTGTTCATGACTCCACCATAAGAAAGAGACTGGGCAAAAATGGCCTGCATGGCAGAGTTCCAAGACAAAAACCACTGCTGAGCAAAAAGAACATAAAGGCTCATCTCTACTCTGTGGACTGATGAGAAAAAAGTTCAAGTTTTTGGAAGGTGTGTGTCCCATTACATCTGGCGTAAAAATAACACAGCATTTCAGAAAAGGAACGTCATACCAAGAGTAAAATATGGTGGCGGTAGTGTGATGGTCTGGGGCTGTTTTGCTGCTTCAGGACCTGGAAGACTCGCTGTGGTAAATGGAACCATGAATTCTGCTGTCTACCAAAAAATCCTGAAGGAGAATGTCCAGCCGTCTGTTCATGACCTCGAGCTGAAGCGCACTTGGGTTCTGCAGCAGGACAATGATCGAAAACACACCAGCAAGTCCACCTCTGAATGGCTTAAGAAAAACAAAATGAAGACTTTGGGGTGGCCTAGTCAAAGTCCTGACCTGAATCTGATTGAAATGTTGTGCCATGACCTTAAAAAGGCGGTTCATGCTGAAAAACCCTCCAATGTGGCTGAATTACAACAATTCTGCAAAGATTGATCGGCCAAAATTCCTCTACAGCGCTGTAAAAGACACATTGCCAGTTATTGCAGTTGTTGCTGCTAAGGGTGGCCCAACCAATTATTAGGTTTAGGGGGCAATCACTTTTTCACACAGGACCATGTAGGCTTGGATTTTTTTTCCCCTTAATAATAAACACCTTCATTTAAAAACTGCATTTTGTGTTTACTTGTGTTATCTTTGTCTAATATTTAAATTTGTTTGATGATCTGAAACATTTAAGTGTGACAAACACAAAAAAATGAGAAATCAGGAAGGGGCAAACACTTTTTCACACCACTGTATACGAGTCAAAGAACTTGTACTTGGAAATATGATACAACATATTAGGTTAATTACAATTTATGTTTGGAATAGGGATGCAAGTTATCGATTAATTCATTAATTGTTGATTGATTCACTTTATCAATCGATTAACGATTAATGGATAAGTGCTAATTTTCCTGAGAATCTGAATTTCCCTCAGTACAATATGGTCTTTCTTGCTTTAACATATAAAATGTTCATTATTACTCTTTATGATATACTGAATAAAGCATGAACATCATATTCCATCATATTCATTATTGTACCATCTGCGTTTTTTTACTACAGACAACGGCATTTTTTGTAGTTTAACAAATTTTATACTGTATAGTGTGTATTTATGAACTGGTGTATCTCAGTAAATTATAAATGTCATGATTTTTTATTTATTTTAAAAAACTATTACCAATATCATAAAATTTATCTTTTTTACTTATATTACAAAAACAAATAACTTTCACATTCTAACTTACTGAGATGCACTAGTAGACTGTTTTAACAGGAAAATCAATTGTGAGCTGCTTCGTCTGTTGTATGTTAAACATTATCACAGTAGCCCGGCAATCCAGGCAAACCCAGTACGATCTGGGCTCTTTCTGATGTCTGATAGGTTATGTACACTAGTTGACCCTGCAAGCAATGTGGGTCCTTGGTCAGCTCATCTCAGTAGATATTTGAATAGGAAATGCAGATAAACATGCAATGAAGTACAGTAGGTGTCACCATCACCACATCACAACACAGAGAGTGGAAATGAATCAGAGAGCTGTCTATCATTATTCTGACAGATTATATTAATTTTGAAGTTGCAGCAGCTAACTGTGTCTGCAACAATGACACAAATATCACAGCAGCTCAGAATGAAGACCAATTCATAGTGGCAAAAACATGCTGGTACGCAAGCACAGTAGACGCATTCATGTGCAAACCCTACGCAGAGAGTGAGCATTGACCAAGCGCATGCAGGCCCCAAAAAGTGACTGTAAGAACACAGTGGTCGCAGTGAACTGCACATGCCTCAGGAAGGTCCTGCCGTCCTGGACAGGGAAGTATTGGTGAGGGTAAACAGATGTGCATGTGTTTTGCTATTAAAACATGCTTTTCATGTAACCTGAAAATAAACGCTGTGCATTCTACTACTGTGCCGTGGCTCATCTATCAATTTTTCACCCAGAACACCAAAACGGCAAATTATATTCCTACCTGTTTTGTTGCTTTGTGTTTCTCCATAGCTTGTGACAGCAGCTGCTGCAGATGTGGTTTGGGGCTGGGGGAAATTGTTTCAGTCATTTTATATTAAGTATACAGTATATCTAAGACATTTAATCCACAGATTACTAAAAGTCAAAAAAAAAAAAAACACCTCTGCCACCAAGCTCTTATTCTGTGTTTTGATTGCAGCTGTTTAAATTTATTTCCACTGCGCATGCACGAAACGTGGATGCTGAATGGTAGCTGCAGTGACTCAAAAACAACTCTGAATATTGCTGTGCACACAAACGCAGTCTACAGAACGCAAGCATTATCACCTCGGAGGGACTCTTAGCAGCCCTTGAGAGTGAGCTGTTGTCTGACCATCTCTAGCTGCTGTGAAGCCAACGCCAGCCCGTCCTGTTAGTGCAAACCCAGCTCCTCTGCTGCTGCTGTGTTGAAATGCTACCTCAGTAACTTGGGATCAGTCTGCTTTCTCGTCTAGTGGCGGGTGTAGGCAGCGGGGATGGGTTTTTGCTCTCATTTAGGTTTTTCCTTGCCTCGATCTGTTTCTCCACCCTGCTGATTTGAAGCATGCAGCTCTCCAACGTAACCCGGAAGGGTGAGGGTTTTTTTTTTGCTCTGTACAGCGCATACGTTCTGGTAGCTTCCATCTTCTTCTGCTTTTTCTTAAGCTTTGGTTAAAAGGCCGCGGTGGGTGACTGCGCATGCCCCCGCCTGGATGGCGACACCCCTACATTTCATAGAATACGCTCCCATTGAAAAGGACTGCTGAATTATCAATTAATTGACAATTAACTTCATTTAGTTGACTAAATTCTTATTGACAATTAATCAAAAGTCAGTTAATCTTTAACATCGCTAGTTTGGAAGATAATTCTGTTTTTTTTAATTTAAAATTACATTTCAGTATTTTATGATCTGGAGGGACACTTGTGTTTTGCATCTAAATTATACATTTCAGAATTCAGAACATAAATATAAAAGATATGCACACCAATAGTTCTAAATCATATAATCTCTTGTTATCTTATCTTATTATGGTTCCTTTTGAACTTCCCATGGTAGTAAAGCTGTATAAAGGAATTTTGCTGTTGGAACCAAAAACAAAAAGACACTTGGCTCATTTTCTTCAGTTGAAAAAAATTGATAAATGATCAAACATGGCAGGGACGCATACATGAGCTATTGCCCACCGTCTGTTACAACAAATATAAGTAGCTTGCAGAGTTCACTGGAAGATGACAGATTAAGTTATCCAAATTTCCGCAACATATCAAAGCTATAGTGCTCATTACCTTCTCTTTCGGTGTTTTTTCTGAGTTTACCTTCGTGATGAAGGCTGCATGCTGTGTCATTCTCCCCCGCTGGCCCCGCTGACTGGTGGCTTAGTCATTTTAACGAACATTAGCATGCAAAAGGTCTCCTAGGGATCTCAATTGCCACCTGTCAGATTTCATTGATGTTGTGTTTGTTGAACTGCTGCTACAGCTAAACAGCTACATCGTAATGGGAAAATGATTATGTACCTCATAGCAAAAGGGAGAGTGGCTGTGCTGCATAAGAGGGAGAAAGTCAGTGATGCAAATGCACTGTGGAGAACTATATATGCTGTTTTTTGTGTTGTTTTTAAGTGAAGTTCACAAAAGTCTTAATCAAAACCACCAATTTTATGTAAAACTGCAAACACTTGGTAGCTGCTCAGGAAAATAAAGAACAGTTAACACAAAATAAAAAATTTCTGTCAATTTAAGCAGATGCTAATGGTTTTCAATGAAAATTGACACATTTCCTTACTTTGAGACAACCGAACAGGCTGTAGGAATGCAGCCTGTTCAGTTGTCTCATCAAGTAAGTAAGTAGGCATCAAGTACTAAATAGTAGATAAGTGTACACTGTGGTAAACCCTGACACCCTGGTCACATTTTCACGAAACCCCGTTGCACCCTAATGATTTTTCTCTGCTGAATTTAATGGAAGAGAAGACTGAATGCAGCAGCTCGGTGGAGCAGTGGTTAGCACTGTGACAGCACAGCAAGAAGGTCATAGGTTCGATCCCACCTACTGACCATTGGTGACCCTTCTGTGTGGAGTTTTCATGCTCTCCCCGTGTCTGTGTAGGTGTACTCCAGTTTCCTCCCACAGGCTGAAAACATGCAGGTTAAAATTCTGATGATACGATTTTGACTTCCATCTAATTTTGCAACACATAATACAATATGACGAAATAGGTGGGTCTGTGCAGTTCTAAGTCAAACAGGCTTTTTTTCACATGAATATCCGACGTTTTCATGAGCGCCACGTCACAAATTGCGTCAGCGGCTAGAAAACCCCCCAGCCATGTTGTGACATCAGCAACAGAACACAGCGCTTGGCTGCCCATTGTACACCATGCAGGATGGAAGTGGTAGAAGACATTGACAATGGTTCCAGCATATGTAGTCTGGAATTGGTTTGTGTTGTCCAATCTTCAGATGATTATAGTTCCGAAGAATGGGATGATAATGAGAATCTGGGGGCATCAGACCTTATAGGTTTGAGCCGTGCCAAGCGGGCATCGTGCCAAGCGAGTCAGACTCAGAGAGTGACGGTGGAGAGGCACACATGGCCGGCGCAGCAGCAGCGACAAACACACGGCAGGAGAACACCAAGTGGTGTGCTTTTGTTACAGATATTGCAACAGATTATTTGTTCATAAATATAATTTATTAAAACCCGATTTTTCAATAAAATCATAGCAGTGTATTTATAATAAAATTGAAACATCTACCTGAAACTTTCAAGCCCCCCCCCCCCAAGTAAACAAATCAAAAGATACTATTTTTTATTTTTGCAGGTGGCAGTGTGGTCTGTGTGTGATCATGACAACAGACGAGGAGAGTATTTGCTATCAGCAACAGGACAAGGTGAAGCAGAAAATTCCGGACGGTGCTATAAAGTGTATCACTGGTCATCACAACTTCCCCGCGGTGTGTTTGAATGAAGATGTGTTGGAAGTGGCCTACCTCACCTATAAACATTATGTAAATGTGGATTATGGGAACAATTGGAAGTGCTATACAGCTTACAGACAGTTCATCCGATGGTGCTACCACTACCTTGGTGAGAAAGTCCGCGTGCCAATACCTGCCTGTGTCGTTCACAAGATCAGACAGACCTTTCCACTACAAGACGGACAATATGTCGGTTTTAATTATGCTGACTAACTACCTTTATGTTTTCAGGATATTGTTTTTCATTCAATAAATGTTAATCTGACCACAACTGTTGTCAGTTATTCCAAGAAAATTAAATTACTAAATATTTTTAGTGTGATACTTGAAAATCTCATAACTGTTGTCATCATTTGGACGTTGCATGCAATCCTGGGTATTTGAACAAGCGATAGAATGTTTTTTTTAATTTTGCAAATATAATATAATTTTTTTTTTAGTAAATTAGAGTATACTTGTGGCCATAACTTATCATTTTAAAGTATCTGTAAAACCCCTTTAGAAATTAAAAATTATTCTCTGTTACTGATGGCAGTAGCCTTAAAAATCATGTATTCCCTATTATTTATGTCTCATTAAAAATGCAATTTTGTTTGCTATCATTGTTTATTAACTTGTTTTGTCTTGTATCAACTGGCATGTGATTTTCAACAGTAATAACAAAATAGAAGCAACTGATAGTCCTCATTTTTTTCAAGAGTTTGGTCACAAGAAAAACAATACTCATAACTGGTATAGCACACATGTACTATAACTATCAAAAATATTAAATTAATTATTATAACAGGAAAAATTCCAAATTAGTGGCAATGAATACAATATAGTCAGTTGGTGTCACGAACTGAGTCCGTGCTATCCTGTAGACTCTGTTCTGACCATTCTCTGTGGCTCAGGCATCGGGTTTATTATGTATTATCTTTTGAGTTCTTGTTGTTTTTATGTCTGTGTTCCTTTTCTTTTCCATGCCTATAGCCGCCGCTCTGACCAGCGGTTATTGGGCAGCCGTTTTGACCCCCTTTCAGGTGGACGCTGTCCAAGACTCGCCGGTCTGACCACGCGCCCTCTCTCTTTGACAGTCAGCTGTTCATGTTTGGTGTGCATCATCTGCCGTGTTGTCAGCCAGCCAATATTGTCAACACTATCACGACGTGTTAGCCACTCCACACAGCCGTGGTTCTGTTGTGCCCCTTGAAGTGATGTTGGCCCTGGGGCGCAACCGTGGTTAACATGTCTCCTCTCCATGTTCGCTGGGTGATGTCGGCCCCGAACACCAACTGTAACTGTTTCTGTTTATTTTTGTAAGTCTTCAGCTTTTTGGGAACTGTTGTCATCAGTCTTATGTTCAATACATGTGCTGTGGTGAATCCTGCTCGTAAATCCATTCATCCTTCCCCTCCTCTGTGTGCTGCGTAAAAGCGCACAAGGAGCGCACGAGGAGGCTTATGACAGTTGGAGCTAAAGCATGTGATGTGGTCTTTCGCGGCCTACTGTTTATCTAAGCCTGCAACACAACGCAAAGGCATAGCCATAAAACTAAAACAAGAAACCAGAGAAACTGTGAGCTACAAAGCTGCTGGCATTCCAGTCAAGAACACCGGTGTCCGTTCTGTCGCTTACATCATTTCCGACTCCTTCTTCATTCGGTGGGCGGCACCACGGTCCAATCAGTGGCTGCAGTTTTTTGATGATAACTATGTTATGCAGGCGTGGCTGTAAATATTATATTGATCATCAACAATGACTTTTGGGTTTACACAACATGCTAAAAAATGTCAAAATCGTGTCATCAGACCTTTAAGTTAATTGTCATCACTGGGGATTTTAAATTGTCCTTACGTATGGATGTAAGAGTGAAAGGTTGTCTGTCTCTCTGTGTTGGCCCTGCGATGGACTGGCAATCTGTCTAGGGTGTACCCTGCCTCTTGGCCAAAGATGCTGGGATAGGCTCCAGATCCCCCCCCCCCCCCCGCCGACCCAAAAAGGATTAAGTGGTTAAAGATGAATTGGAAAACTGAATGCATCATGACACATTAACAATATGTATAGTATTGCATCCAAAATAACTTAAATAGCAGATCTGCATCTGTAAATGTTGTCGTCTTCCAGTCAGCAGGGGACCAGTGTGGACCAACTGGGTGGAGCCCAGATTTTGTAACTTTGCAGACAGTATGCAAGTGGACAGCACGAGGAAGAGCTCTTGTGTGCTCACACTTCACACTTAAATGAGCACCTTCTTCCTCGTCTTCTTGTTTGATTATGAGTGTTTGAATCAATTTTGCTGCATCGCTGTCATCTACTGTGTGGGCATATGAACAGCAGGAAACTACTCAAAGGAAATTCTTGAAACATGGCTGTGCTGCAAATGATTTCATTGCCAGAAATCCATTGTGATCTGTGTTGTGTAAAAGTCCACCGTCCGCATTTGTTTAGTCCATGGGGCTACCACGAATTTAATTGATTTGTCCTCTTAATAGGGCTGGGCTTTTTCCTGTTTTTCTCCCTTCTTTCTTCTTCCTTCATTGACAAGTCTCATCATTAAGCAATATTACACGAGAATATATCACTGATGTGATGCGGTCATAAATGATCATAATATAGAAAAGAATAGGATGTTGTCATTTTACACACACATGTAACCAAATTAAATATTTTTCAGTGCAGAAGTCAGTATTTACAGTACATAGTACATACCTGTTGAGTTTTTGTGGGCCACGAGACTCCAGCTTCTAGTTAGCTGTTAGCTGCTGTCATGAGCCTGAGCACGGGGGGTGGGGGTGGGGGGTTGCCGTGCTCAGCCTCCAAGTTGTTTTATGTCATCTTTTGTATTTCTGTATCTGTTTATTTTGTATTTATTATGTTTATCTTAGTTTGGGGGTTTCATGCACTTCTGTGTGTTGTCTCTGGGTGGTTATTTGTCTGTGATTAGGTATGAGTTGTTTTGTATGCTTAGTTTTGTCAGTATAGTCTTGTCTATATATTTGTGTATCATCTTGTTTTATTTGTATCTCTTGGGGTTGTGTTATTTTACTCTGTATCATTATTTATTATTTCCGGTCTGGGCTTTTATTTTGACAGTGTTTGTGTATGTCCTGCTGTCAAATTTTGTTTTGCGGGCTGCACACCTGTCACAGATTGCGTTTAATTATTTCCTCACTCTTGTGACCCACACCTGTCATTCATGGTTCATTTTCCATTTTCCTATTGAAGGATACGGCAATGTTTCCCATTGCCGTGTCCTACTGTTAGCTTCCTCAGAGGAACCAGTTGTACTCTGAGTGTATGTGTTTTTCCCCGCAGAGGTGAACGAGTGCGCTCTGCCGTGGATTTATCCTTTTCCCGTTTTCCCCATCCATGAGCCCGATTTCTCTTTAGGTGTGACTCCAGCTAGGCTTTGTCTCTTTTCCCCGGCATGTCCAAGCGCCTCAGCCTGGGTCCGTCCAGGCTGTTCTCTTTTCCCCTCAGCGTGAACCCCGTTCCCCTCCAGCGCTCCATTCACCATTTCCTTATTTGTAAGTGTTGTGTTTTGTTCATGTTTAAGTTAATAAATGTTGCAAACTCACAGTTGGTGTTTGGTGTTTGGTCTCCTCATTACTGTCATGTTTGCCCCTTTCAGGGCATCAATGAGGTGCCAGATGCCAACAGAGGGTTTGCTTGTTTATTAAAGAAGATACAAAATAAAGAGCCACGTGGGGCAAAACACAAACACTAAACTTGGGCACAAATAAAGAAAACTAACACTGATACAAGAAAGTAGCGAGGGTGGAACCTGACGCTATGGAATAAACACAGATACGTAGGAACGAGGAAGGAAACTGGAACAGGACTGGAGCCGGACGTAGGGACTCCAGTCTAACATTGGTGTAGGTCGCAGCGAGGAGTGAGCCTCAGCTGCTCCCTTAAATACTGGTGGCTAACTAACTAACTAACCTGCACTTATATAACGCTTTTCTAGTCAGAAAGACCACTCAAAGCGCTTTCACTAGTACTAACCCTCTATTCAAAGTTTGACAGCTGGAAGTCTGACTGTGTCACTGTCACAGTAAAAGCCCTGGGAGAACCAATAATAACTGAGCAGAAATAATATGGGAGAAAAAGGGAGAATACTGAGTGGCCCGGGCGCGGATAAACTCAGCGCTCGGATCACCACAGTACCCCCCTTTCAAAGGACACATTCCAGGCGCCCAAAGTAAAATCCAAAGAGGCCCCCCCCAACCAGAAGGCTAACAAGACCGACCTCGGGTGGGCAGAGGGGGAAGCAGGCTAGGAAGGAGAGAAACCCAAAAGAAAACAGGCACAAAAATGTCTAACAGTAACATACAGAGAACCCCCCCCCCCCACACACACACACAAAGACCAGATAATAACAAGGCTCAAAACACAAAATAGCGTGGCTAATACTCTCATACCACACCAATGTCGTCACAAAAATGTCCAAAACCAGATAAATAGGCGAACACAGAAAATATATAAGTACACTACAACTCAGAAATCAAGGCAAGGGAAAAAAAAAAAAAATCTCCTTTTAACAACATACGAGAGAGGAAAAAAAAAACACCACAGAAACACAAGTATGGGGGATACCGGCAGGTAGAGAGGGGGGAAAAAACAGTTTAGGTGGCCTACCAGCATCCAGACTCCACATTAGGAAAAAAAGGGGAAAAAAAAGGCAGTTCAGGTGGCCTACCCAAGTCCCAGAACCGGGGAAACAGTACCTCAGGCGGCTGACCCAGGTCACAGAACCTGCGGAACAGTCCTTTGGGGGACCGGCCCATGTCCTTGGACCACCAGGACCGGAGGGGGGAACTCGGGGGCAGCTTTCCTACCGAGAGGCACGGGCCGAATGAGAGGGACCCCAGCGGCGTCTGGTGGTGGAGAATGGGGGGGGGGGGAGGGGGGCAGGGAACCAGTCTGGTGTCAGGCAGAAGGAGATCTGCAGCATCCTCACCGACCTTGAACCGGGCCAGTGCAGCACCCTCGGTGGACCCCGACCGGGCCAGCGCAGCACCCTCGGTGGACCCAGATTGGGCCAGCGCAGCACCTTCGGTGGACCCTGATTGGGCCAGCGCAGCACCCACAGTGGACCCCGACCGGGTCAGCGCACCACCCACGGTGAACCCCAATTGGGCCAGCGCAGTACCTGGGATGACCTCCAAACACGAATCCGGAGCCTCGACGACAACGACCAGAGCTGATTCATCTCCGGTGACCCTGGAAGAAGGCTTGGACAAAGAGGGAGAACAGGGGTCAGGGTCACCGGCAGTGGCAGAGCCCGGCGAGATGAGTTCGGATGCAGCGGCCGGCTGCACCCGGCTCTTCTCTCCAATAGACAGGCAAGAATGCTCCAAGGCAGAAAGTAAGAAGACAAAATAGAGCACTTGCCTGATCTCAAGCTCTACCGCCATCCAGGACTCCAACGAACTTCGGTTCCCACTCGACTGCGGTGGCCTCGGCAGCCGGCATGATGGTCTCCACAGTCCGAGAACCCCCTGGCGCTGAAACCCACGCCGATGACCCACTCTGCGTGGTGGCAGGGGAGCCATTGCCTGCTGAAGCTGACTGCTGCTCCACAGAGACCTGGTGACGCTTTATCGTCGGCGCAGGCTCCCAAGGACAGTCAGCCCTCCTCCTTTGCCCATGACGTGGCTGCAGGGCTGGAACCAGGCTCTCCAGGGCCGCAGGCTCCTCGCCCGTCCGACGGTCTACTCCTGGCACCGGGGGACGCTCAGACAGAAAGGGAGGAAACACAGAGGTAGCAGGTTCAATTTCAATGGCTGCAACAGGTGGTGGGAGCTCAGTGGACTGTGAACCCTGAGCTCCACCCCCAGGAATCAGACAAGGTAATTCATCAAACAGAGATTTAGAATGAAAAAACACTTGCCTGCTTTCCCGGGGAACGATGGTGAATGCTGCAGCGGGCTTGATTCTCCCTTTTCCCATAGGGATGGTGATGGAGGGCCCCTCCGGAAGACAAGGAGGAGTCGCCCCAACAGGATTGGTGACGGGCGGAGCCAGACAAGGAACCTCAGGGCTCACAGCAGCTGAAGGAAGCATTGAGGAGGAGGGAGGAGCAGTCGAGGCAGTCTGGGGACGTGGAGCTGACGGAACAGTGGGAAAAGAGACTGAGGCTGCTATTTTCACCTTCCGACGTGACGCAGGGAAAACAGCTGGCTGGGAGGCGGCGTTCCTTTGGCGGCCCGGGACAGGATCCGGACGGGAACATCGCGGAGGATTGATGACGGGCGGAGCCAGGTAAGGACTCGCTGGCCTCATCGCAGCTGAAAGGCATGCCGAGGAGGAGGGAGGAGGAGCCGGAACAATCCGGGGACACGGAGCTGACGGAACAGCGGGACAAGATGACTCGGAGGCTGAGGCTGCTGTCTTCACCTTTTGTCATGGCATGGGGAAAACAGCTGGCTGGGAGGCGGAGTTCTTCTGGTGACCCGGGACAGGATCTGGACGGGAACCTCGCGGAAGACCGGCCTGATCAGGAGGCTTCCCCCTCATCGGAATGATTGTGTCCTGGGGAGGGGATGGAGCCTTCTTGGCCGGATTCTCCATCGGTTCCCAGTTCTTCTGACGTAGAAATGTCAACGTCGCCAGCCTCTCCCTGCCCTCTGGATACTAACTACTAACTAACTAACCTGCACTTATATAGCGTTTTTCTAGTCACAAAGACCACTCAAAGCGCTTTCATTAATATAACTAACCCTCTATTCTAAGGGCCTATAGGAAACAAATATCTAGGGACAATTTAGAACAGCCAATTAACCTAACATGCATGTTTTTTGGCATGTGGGAGGAAACCGGAGAAATCCCGGAGTAAACCCACGCAACACGGGGAGAACATGCAAACTCCACACAGATCACTGTTGGTCGGGGGCTGGGATCGAACCCACGATCCCACAATCCCCACAATCCCCCGGCCAAGGGTAAACTGTGCTGCCGCAGTGCTAACCACTGCGCCACCGTGCAGCCTTAAACTGTGCTGCCGCAGTGCTAACCACTGCGCCACCGTGCAGCCTTACGAGGTCAGGTGATAGCGCTTTAAGGCCTTTTGCACGAGGTCCAGGTACCAGTGTGCGGTGTCAGAGGGGGTGAACAGACGGGCATTGGACAGGAAGTCATCAACCTCCATCAGATACTCGAAAATTGGAAAAGGGAAAAAACTCAAGACCAAAAAAAAAAATTAGTGTGGCTGACACCTCGCTTGGCTGCAACCTACTGTCGTGTTTGCCCCTTTCAGGGCATAAATGAGGCGCCAGATGCCAACAGAGAATTTGCTTGTTTATTAAAGAAGATACAAAATAAAGGGCAAAACACAAACACTAAATTTGGGCACAAATAAAGAAAACTAACACCGATACAAGAAAGTAGCGAGGGCGGAACCTGACGCTATGGAATAAACACTTACAGATACGTAGGAACATGGAAGGAAACTGGAACAGGACTGGAGCCGGACGTAGGGACTCCAGTCTAACATTGGTGTAGGTTGCAGCGAGGATTGAGCCTCAGCTGCTCCCCTAAATACTGGTGGCAAAAGACACTGATCCAAACAGGAGAGGAGGAAACGTAATTACAAATCACGATCAGCTGTGACAGTGCCGGCTAGACTTTGACAGCCGGAAGTCCTACCGCAGCGCTGTCACAGTAAAAATCCTGGGAGAACCAATAATAACTGAGCAGAAATAATAAGGGAGAAAAAGGGAGAATACTGAGTGGCCCGGGTGTGGATAAACTCAGCGTATGGATCACCACAATTACATTGACCACCTCACAACGCATACTCGACAGGCTGGAGAGAGGCGCCCTGCCGTCTATACCCGAACCAACAAGAGAACGTCCCTGGGTGCAGACATCTCCAGAGACAGCCTCCGCTCCGCACTGCTGCCCCATCTGTACCTGTGCCGACGATGAAGCGTCCCCAGGTACGGAAGCACCCAGCCTCTCACCGCCATTGAGGTCATTGAGGGTCCTCAGTCTCCGCCGGAGGTTGTTGAGGGTCCTCCATCTCCGCCCGAGGTCGCTGAGGGTCTTCCATCTCCACCTGAAGCCATTGAGGGTTCTCTGTCTCCGCCCGAGGTCGTTAAGGGTTCCCCGCCGTCACCTGAAGTCGTGGAGGGTACTCTGCTTTCGCCTGAGGTCATTTTTGGTTCCCCCCCCCCCCTTCGCCTGAGGTCTCCACTGAGCAGCCTTCCCCCTCATCCAGTCCTTTTGCTGATCAGCCACCTTGGTCAGCCATCCATTCACCTGGTCCCTTCACTGGTCAGTTGCCATCGCCGTCTGAGGTTGCAGCTGGCCAGCTGTACTCTTCAGGGGTCAACACTCTTCTGCTGTGAGTCCACTTGATCCCTGCCTCAGCCCCTGTAGCCCGCAGGGAGCACGTGTTTCAGCTGCCACCTCTAGGAGGGGGTGTGTCGTGTTCTGCGGTCCGTTGGTTCAGGGATGCTGGGAGGCCACCTGGTAGATTACACGGTTTGCTTGGGTGGCTTAGAGACTCTTGGAGGCCACTCAAGATTTTCCAACCCGTGGCCGGGTAGTCGTTGGACTGTAGCAGACCGCCAAAACTGTTTTAATTTTCACTCTGTTTCTTTAGTATTCTGCTGCCACCTGTTGTACAGTGTTGTGGGTCATGAGTTTTTTTTTGTTTTTTTTGTTTTTTCTGGTTTTCTGGTTTGTTTCAGTCCCTCTGTACCTGGGTTCCCCCTCCTCCTGGGTTGTTTTTTTCTTGTTGGGGGGAGGGAGATCTTCTTTGTGGGTGGGTCCTTTTTTCTTTTTTTTGATGTTACATCAGGTTGTCTGGGTCTACCCTTGGGGTAGAGGGGCACTGTCATGATCATACCTGTTGAGTTTTTGTGGGCCACGAGACTCCAGCTTCTAGTTAGCCGTTGGCTGCTGTCATGATCCTGAGCACGGGGGGCGGGGGGGCGTGCTCAGCCTCCAAGTTGTTTTATGTCATCTTTTGTATTTCTGTATGTTTATTTTGTATTTATTATGGTTATCTTAGTTTGGGGGTTTCATGCACTTCTGTGTGTTGTCTCTGGGTGGTTATTTGTCTGTGATTAGTTATGAGTTGTTTTGTATGCTTAGTTTTGTCATTATAGTCTTGTCTATATATTTGTGTATCATCTTGTTTTATTTGTATCTCTTGGGGTTGTGTTATTTTACTCTGTATCATTATTTATTATTTCCAGTCTGGGCTTTTATTTTGACAGTGTTTGTGTACGTCCTGCTGTCAAACTTTGTTTTGCGGGCTGCACACCTGTCATATATTGTGTTTAATTGTTTCCTCACTCTTGTGACCCACACCTGTCATTCATGGTTTATTTTCCATTTTCCTATTGAAGGATATGGTAACGTTTCCCGTTGCCTTGTCCTACTGTTAGCTTCCTCAGAGGAACCAATTGTACTCTGAGTGTATGTGTTTTTCCCCACAGAGGTGAACGGGTGCGCTCTGCTGTGGATTTATCCTTTTCCCGTTTTCCCCAGCCATGAGCCTCGTTTCTCTTCGCTTTGTCTCTTTTCCCCGATGTGTCTGAGTGCCTCAGCCTTGGTCTGTCCAGGTTGTTCTCTTTTCCCCTCAGCGTGAGCCCCGTTCCCATCCAGTGCTCCATTCAGCATTCCCTTATTTGTAAGTGTTGTGTTTTGTTCATGTTTAAGTTAATAAATGTTGCAAATTTGCAGTTGGTGTTTAGTGTCCTCAGTCCTGCCCTGAAAGGGTGATTTGTGACCGCTGCATTAAGGGAGTCCTTCACGTAGCTATGATTATGTTATCACCACATAGAGATTACAAATCTCTGAATGGGTTCTTAAAGACACCCTTAGCTTCATTCCCTATTCCCACTGTAAAACGGTCGAGAGGACATGGGTAGCGGTCAGGGGCTAACTACGATTTCGTTTCAGCTCATTTCTGCATTAGTTTTGGCACACTTTGCTCACTTTTTCTTGGCATCTTCAGGTGAAATAAAGAGTCAATCATCTCATAATATTTGGCCGGACACCACATTTCTTCTTGATACAAGCTGTCTTAATTTTTCTGCTGTGTTCTGTTGTTTCTGAACAGTGCTGACTGCACTGCTTATGGGTTGCAGAGTCACATGACCACACATGCAGGAAATGTTTTAAAGGGGAAGGACATGAGCAAGATTACATCAGTTTTATGTCCCAAATGTTGGTTTTTGTTTTATTTTGGTTAATCGCCCAGTCCTACCTCTTAACCACTTAACCACAAGTCTTTAGTATGCAGAGGTAAAATACCATCTGTTGTAGTTACAGTGGCTATAAAAAGTGTACACACCCATGTTCAAATGCCAGGATTTTATGACGTAAAAAAATGAAACCAAGATGAATCATTTCAAAACCTTTTCCACCATTAATGTGACCTATAACCTGTAAACCCAAATGAAAAACAAACTGAAATCTTTTAAGGGGAAAATAAAAAATAAAAAACTTACAAAATAAAGGTCTACATAAACATGCAGACCCTGTTATAATTGGGAATGTGGCTGTGTTCAGAATTAACCAATCACATTCAAACTCGTGTTAAATGGAAGTCATCACACACCTGCCACCATTTAAAATGCCTCTGATTAACCCCAAATAAAGTTCGGCTGTTCTAATAGGCTTTTCCTGACATTTCTAATAGGCTTTTCCTGACATTTTTGTAGTCACATCTTCTTCATCTCACTTCATCTCAAGTCATGGTCTGCAGAGAGCTTCCAAAGCATCAGAGGGATCTCATTGTTCAAAGATATCAGTCAGGAGAAGAGTACAAAATAATTTCCAAGGCATTAAATATACCATGGAACATAGTGAAGATAGTCATCATCAAGTGGAGAAAATATGGCACAACAGTGACATTACTAAGAACTGGACATCCCTCCAAAATTGATGAGAAGAAAACTGGTCAAGAAGGCTGCCAAGAGGCCAACAGCAACATTGAAGGAGTTGCAGGAATTTCTGGCAAGTACTGACTGTTTAGTACATGTGACAACAATCTCCTGTCTAGGGTTGCAAGATGGAAGCCTTACAAAGAAAAACATCCAAGCTGGGCTACATTTTGCAAAAAGACATTTGAAATCTTCCATTGTGTTTTGGTCTGATGAAACCAAGGTTGAACCTTTTGACCATAATTCCAAAAGGTATATTTTGTACAAGCACAACACTGCTCATCACCAAAAGAACACCATACCAGTGAAGCACGGTGGTGGTACCATCATGCTTTGGGGCTGTTTTACTTCAGGTGGACCTGGGGCCTTAGTCAAGGTGGAGGGAATTATGAACAGTTCCAAATACCAGTCACCGTTGGCACAAAACCTTCAGGCTTCTGCTAGAAAGCTGAAGATGAAGAACTTCATCTTTCAGCACGACAATGACCCTAAGCACATGTCCAAATCAACAAAAAATGGCTTCACCAGAAGAAGATTAAGGTTTTGGAATGGCCCAGCCACAGTCCAGACCTGAATCCAATTGAACATCTGTAGGGTGATCTGAAGAGGACTGTGCACAGGAGATGCCCTGACAGTCTGACAGATTTGAAGCATTTTTACAAAGAAGAGTGGACAAATATTGCCACATCAAAATGTGCCACGTGACTCCTACCCAAAAAGACTGGGTGCTGTAATAAAAGCCAAAGGTGCTGCAACAAAGTATTAGATTAAGAGTGTGCATATTTATGCAACCAGGTTATTGTAAGTTTTTTATTTTTCCCCTTAAAAGATTTCAGTTTGTTTTTCAATTGGGTTGTACTGGTTATAGGTCACATTAATGGTGGAAAAAGGTTTGAAATGAGTTATCTTGGTCTCATTTTTTTACATCACAGAAACCTGGCATTTGAACAGGGGTGTGTAGACTTTTTATATCCACTGTATGTATGTCTAAGTTTACCATTGGACAGCAGCAATCGAGCATAAGAGGAGAGTTGTGAACATGTGAACAGGCAGTAACAGTTTAAATAAACAATTATTTCAGACATGGAAGCAGGATTGTTGAAGCTCTAACAATAGATGACATGTTCTTCACATCAGATATAGGTAAGCTGTTCCACAGAGTCACAATTTCCGAGCTACAGATAGATAACCACCTGGCTGTGTATTGAATTTTTTTGAAGTGTGTATTGATGTATTCCCATAGCAATTCTCAAACTCTTTGAATATTCCCAGCAAGGTAATAATTTGTAGTATGTAGTTCGGAAGAGTTCAGTCTTTACAAATAAAAAATTCCACTAATTCCAAAAAGAAGAGTCTATGACCAGTGGTGGTCCTGGCCTGTATGATGCCCTGGGCGGACGGCCTCCCTGAAAACTCCTTTATAAAAATAATTTTTCTATTAACAGTAAAGATGCAATATTCCTATTTAGTTTGTTACAGCTTGCAAAGTAAACTGTTAAACAACAATCAATAAAACAATTCATCAACTCATTTTTATTATGGTTATTTCAGTCAAATATCAGTTTTGCTTTATTTATTTTCAGTGAAGCCCTATTCTGTCCACATGAGTGCTGACCCTCGGTTCCACCAAGTTCACCACCATGGAATTCAAAGGCAAACGAGAGGAAATGAAAAAAATCTGAAAAATCTGATTATTATTACAGTGTAAAAATGTTATTTTAGTAAGTAAATAAATAAACAACATAAATTTACCGAGATCGCTACAGAACTTTAAAGCAAATTAATCAGCCACATCACGCTGTAGTGTTTTTATATTGCTGACATTAGTATTAAGAATATTTAAATCTGCTTGACTTAAAGGGAATGCTCATTGAGAATCCTAAAATAAGCTTATTGTACTACTACCAAAAGCTGAGAACACAATAAACATGAATATAGTACTTTTGTAGCCTTAATTTCATCTAGAAAGAAAAGAAAATGAATTTTTTTCCATTCTTTCTGTACACCCATGTTGAGGCTCTGACTTCCATATTTGCCGACTGAATACGGTGACATCACCGATTGAGCTAACTAAAAGCTCAATGGCTCCAACGGATGGAACCCGCACTCTTGATTATGCATCTGACTTGTAAAAATAAACAAATATTTCAGACAAAAGACCTTGTGAAGCTTTTCATCACTCAGTGGCAAGATCAGTATTCTCACTGCAAGCATTCAACTTGCAAGGGTGAGGATATGAAGCAAAAATGATGATCAAGACTTATCTAAAAATCAAAATAAATCACATATGTTTGAAGAATAAGGTCTACCCTTTCTAAAAACATTATTTGGTATTAAAATAAGAAACACTCTATTTTCTTCTAGTAAATCTGATGAATAATTTCAGCTGAGTTGCCGATTGCTCAGGAACAACTTTTACACATTTTTTTTTTAATTTACAGAAAAAACAATTGCAATGTGGATTTCTAAATTTTCTATAATATAAAAGTAAAACAAGAAACATCAATAAATACATTTACACGTACTGGTTCACAGTGTTGTTATGGTCAAGCCGCAACTCGTGTTCATTTCTCCTCGGTTCATCATCATCATCATGGCGGTTCAGCCCGGAGGGGGCACACCGACCACCCGCGTGTTTCCGCTCTGATCCAGCGGCTCACACGGGAACGAATGGCTGCCCTGGGGCTCATGTCACCAGGACTCGGAGGTGAAGGAGGGATCTTGGTTTGGTGAAAGCCGCTTCAGCCACCGGTGGCGCGGGAGGGGCAGCCGGGCAGGAGGACCGGAGCTAACGGCTAACAGGGAGCAGCTGGACGGTGAAAAAGAAAAACTCCGGGACGGATTAAAGAGGATCTCTCCATCTGGCTGTCTTGGACCTGGTTTATGCAGGTAAGCTGCAGGGACTGCAGCCACAGCGTTGGCACTATCTTGGTTGTCATCGTCGGCTTCAGGGTCAAAATATCCCAAATCTCTGTCATCATTATGGCTGTCTGCTAAAATCACTCTCTTCATCTTCTCTTCCTCTTTGTTGGTATCCACTTCAAAACTCAGCTCGAGAATGCTTTCTTCCATTTTCCTCAAAATATGAACACGATCTTGTTCTCAGATTGTAACAAGACTAGTAATTAATTCATTGTTCAATCAGTGATGTCACACATTTCAGTCCGACATTCCCAACAATTTTCGGTCATCTGAAACTGTCACTTTCGCTTACTTTTTACTCTTTCCGGATCACAGTTTATTCCAAGAAAATGGTGATATTCGAGGAAATGATATGATTTCCTGTGTAAACATACCAAATTCGGCCTAATTAAAAATCAATAAATTTCCCCTTTAAAGCAAACAGTTATTTAACATGTTAAATTAATTAATGTGACTGGGTAATCTGAAGCACATCAGAAAAAAAATAATGTCATGTCATATAAGCTTTAATAACCAAATGTTGCCATTTTAGGAGTCATTGGTGTTTTAAAATTCAAACCGCTGTGTAATTTAAGCACAAAACTTACTTTTAATTTTTTTTCCTCCTCTGCTTCACTTTGGATGTCTGCCATTTGAGTTGCTTGATGAGGGGGCATGGTGTACCCTGCTGGAATCTATGAGACTGATACTCTTGGAATGCGCCAGCATCCCTCTACTAGAGGGCGCCCATTTGCCACAAATGAGCTGAGCACAAATAAATATGAATCTTTTTCTCTCATTGTCATTGCACCCCCTAGCGAGTGCCACCCTTGGCAACCACCCATGTGGCCCATATCATAAACTGCCACTGTCTGTGACCAGTCCACACTGCCCACTGAAAAGAAATCTGACTTGAGTTTTGTTTTGTTTTGTTTTTTTTACTTCAAAATGCACATTCCAAACTGTCACTATTTGCACCTCCTCTACCGCATTGAACTTGCACTACTGGTATTACTGTACATAGGACTGCTGTTGTTGTTTTTATCCTTATTCCTTCTTTTCTTATACTGTATATTACGCACACTACTAAAGGTGGATTCACACTACAACGTTTGGGCAGATTTTTACTGATGTTTTGGCAAACGTCTGGCTCTGCTGGCAAAAGTTAATGATTGCTGGTGTTTGTTGGCAAACGCTGGTGAAAGTTGTGTTCTTTGAAAATTTTTAGCATGCTGAAAATTTGCCTATGTTTGGAAATAAACGTAGGTGAAAGTTGTGCTCAGTTTGTAAAAGTTCTGGAGCACTGGACTAAGTTATGTACAGTTCACCTAAGTCAGCCTAAGTTAAAGCTGGGTTCACACTATAGCGTTTGGACTTTTACAGACGTTTTTAAAAATCAGAGTAATACTCAGCACAGGTCAGCTGACATCAGCGTCAGGCGATGCTCATATAAAGATCAGCGTTTGTGGAGGCTTCCTGCCATTCTGGACCTGCTTCTGGATTGAACACATCTCCCTTGGGCATGTTTCAGTATTTATTTTCATTTTATATTCCTATGTAGTTACTTCTGCATACCCTTTTCCCCTGTTCATTCATTCATTCATTCATCTAAAAAAATAATGAAATAATGCTATAGACTCCAACACTAAGTCCGCAATTAAAATGTGAATGTGGATGGAATAAAAAAAACTGTTTAGTGTATCACCATATAAATAAAATGATGGGTGATTATATTTTGACTGTTACAACTCTCTCCATTAAAATAACATAAAATCCTGTTAAATGTTGTTTACTTTTTGACACCACATCAGCCTGTTTGATTCCCCACAATGGAAGCCGAACCAATAAATTCTGGAGAATGATTACGCACGGAGCTGAAAATTAAGAACAGTAAATGTCACAATGAGGAGATTTTTTTTTCTTTTAGGCTGTCACATTTTTGGGAGATCATATTCATATGTAGCAAGCAGAGAGTAGACAGACTCTGACTGAAAATTCCATGAAAAAACTGTATTCCACGGACCAAGAAAATGTTTTTCCAGACAGCATAAAAAAAAAAAAGATCAGCATCTCCAACGGCTGTTGTTTCTAAGGTAACCAGCAGTCCATAGTGGCAAAAGACATGTTTACGCAACAGCACAGCCTAGTGGTAAAAAAATAACACTGCAAAGACACAAAACCCCAAACCACACCCATCACCTGGAGCAAACAAACCCACAAACAACTCAAAACTAATCAAATACCCGTAATGTGTGTGTGTGTGTGTGTGTGTGTGCCCCTTAGATTAAAAAATAAAAAAACTAATACAGTTAGTTTGGGCCTAACTGTATATATACTATATATATATATATATATGTGTATGTGTGTATATATATATATATATATATATATATATATATATATATATATATAAAAATTCCCCCTTCTCTCCATTACTCTTTCGTCCGTGCATGTGTGAAGTCAGTGTTTCGGTCTAAAAACATCTGCTTCCAACAGCATTTCAGTCAGCATTTGCCAATGGAGCTTAACTTAGGCTGAGTTAGGTAAACACTGCGTAACTTAGCCCAGCACTCAGGAACTTTTACAAACTGAGCACATCTTTCACCAACGTTTATTTCCAAAAGTTTGCAAATTTTCAGCATGCTGAAAATTTTCAAGAAATACATCTTCCGCCAGCATTTTCCAGCAAACACCAACTATCATTAACTTTTATCAACTTTTGCCAGCAGAGCCAGACTGTCGTGTTCACTGCGCGAACTGTGCAGTGAACATGTAAAATAGCAATGAGCCCAAAACGCAGAGTAAGTAACATGTTTAAAATAAACATGTAAAAAATAAAATGTTTATTTACAATGGATGAATGGGTTGAATGTCCAAAAACAGTCACAACGGAAGGGAAGACACCCGGCTACAAGCTTGGTTAGTTCACAGGATGCCTCACGTGCTCCAAACAGGCAGGAGCAGAGGAAAAGGCACACGGACTTACTATGGCGTTGGAGCGGAAAGGCTCTGAAGGGACAACACAATTCAGTTCGAGGGGGAACCAACATAAGCGAGTCTGGATGTCCAAGGTTGACATAGCTAAGTTGCCACAACAACTGGCCACATTCTACCCTATAAATACACAAATCCAAAATGAGGGCAAATGGACACAGCTGTGTGGCCACCCAGTGCGTGACTGATTGAACAGTGTGTGTGTGCGTGAGTGTGAGTGTATGTGTGCGTGCGTGCATGAGTGTGTGTGCGTGCATGAGTGTGTGAGTGTGTATGTGGTGAACCATACCGCTGGTGGATGCCTGGTGAAGAGGAGGCATGGCTGTGGGACTGATGGAGAGTAAGGCTCAATCCATCAGCTGGAATTAATAAACAATAATTAAACCCAACAGCCACAGGTCATGCTCGGGGTAATGACCCCGAACATGACAGTATCCCCCCCCCAAGGGCTGGATACTAGACATCCACCGTACCATCAAAGTAAAGAACAACCCCCCCCCCACACACACACCCCCACCCAAAAAACCAACACACCAAGCCAGGGCAGGAGGTGGGGGGAAACAGGTTAGGAGGGATCAATCAAAGATAGGGAACACCACAAAACAACACAATGGCAACACACTCCCCAACCCCAAAACTAACTAACCCACCCCGCCCCCAAGAGTCCCACAGTTCAGGCAGCCTGCCAGAGTCCAAGGTCCAGCAGGTTGCCATAAGCTCAGGGGGCCGGCCAAAATTCCAGGACCAGCGGGCGGCCCGCAGAGCAGCATCTGGCAGCCTGCCAGTGCAAATGGGCCACCCAGCGAGGGAACCCTGTGTTTCAGGTGGCTTGCCCACACGATTGGGCCACCAGGACCGGAAGGGCAGATGAGGTGGTGGCCTACCTAACTAACTAACTAACTAACCTGCACTTATATAGCGCTTTTCTAGTCACAAAGACCACTCAAAGCGCTTTCACTAGTACTAACCCTCTATTCTAAGGGCCTATAGGAGACAGATATCTAGGGACAATTTAGAACAGCCAATTAACCTAACATGCATGTCTTTGGATTGTGGGAGGAAACCGGAGCCCCCGGAGTAAACCCACGCAGCACAGGGAGAACATGCAAACTCCACACAGAAAGGTTCCAACCCCTACCAGCCTACCGGAAGGCTGAGAGGTGGTTGGCCAGACAGGGGAGGAGAGACCCCTGCGGTCACTGGCGGCGAAGGGAGAAAGACCCCGACAGTACCCGGCAGAAGGAGGAGGAACACCCACAGGGCCTCCAACAGGGAACGGATGGCCCCGGCATCCCCAAACTGTCCTGTGGCACCCCTGGTGGTCCCGGCGTAGGCCAGGGACTTAGTAGCACCCGCGGTGGACCTGGGCTGGACCCAGGCTGGGCCATGGCTGCGTCTGCAGTGGTCCCGGCCTGGGACAATGTTGCACCAGCGGTGGCCCCTTCCCAGGACCTCATTGCTCCCGTGGTGAGCCCTGATTGGGCCTGAGTTGCACCCACGATGGACCCCGACCGAGCCATGGTTGCACCCACGATGGAGTCCAGATGGACCCCTGCTGCACCCGTGGTGGGACCCGGCTGGGCCACTGCTGACCCAAACGCCATCTTAGCCATGGGCCAGCCGACCCGAATGAGCACCCAAGCAAGGAGGTGATCAATCACGGGCACCCTGGACTGGGACTGGGTGCCCCCGACAACCACCTCGTTCGGAACCTCGGTGGCCTCCGGTTGCGAACTTGGATCCACAGACTCGTCCGGCGACGGAAGACCCTCTCCAACGACTCTGGAAATGGACTCAGAAAAAGAGGGGAAAAGGTCAGAGTCGCCGGCAGCGGCAGAGCCCGGCGAGGCAAGCTCAGGTGCAGCGTTTGGCTGCAGCTGGCTCTCCTCACCTAAAGCTAGGCAAAAATGCTCAATTATGGAAAAGAGAAAGACAAAAGAGAGCACTTGCCTTATCTCAAGCTTTACCGCTGTCCAGGACTTCGGCGAGCTGGGCAATGTCTCCTCAGGTTCAGCCTCCACAAGATTCTGCTCGGGTGCTGACTCTGTTGTGGCGGTCTCCACAGCAGGCGTCATGGTCTCTGCAGTCTTAATTCTCCCAGCTACCATGATCCACGCTGGTGACTCCTCCAGCGTGGCAGCTGGGACCTGGTTCACCATGGCTGCGAGAGGACATCCCCCCCGGACCTCTGGTTCCTCCTGATCCTGGCTGCTCGGCTCCGGTTCCGGCAGGCACACAAAGGGGAGAGGAGAGAGGGCTGGTGAACAGTTTTTAACAGCAACAGGTGGGGAGAGCTCAGGGGGCTGCTTTCCTTGAGCCTCCCTACCGGGGATCAGGCAAGACAATTCATTATTAATATGAGTCAAATGAAAATGTACTTGCCTGTTCTCTTGGTTTATGTTGTAAATTGCAGCTGCTGCTGTTTGGACGTCTTCACCCGTCCGTCCGGGAAAGGCGGAGCTAGGCTCCTCCGTAGAAGGTATGGGAGCCGCCCCTCTCACCACAGGAACAGGAGATCCCGATGGAAAAAACTGGCGCTCCACTGCTGCCGAGGAACAAACCGAGGAAGAAGACCTTGCAGCGAATACGGAGGGAGATCCTGCAGTCGGGACTGCTCGGGACAGATGATCTGCTGCGGAGGTAACTGGGCTCCGTGTCGGAGCGGGAGCAGATCGTGGGGCGTAATCGTTCTTCCGGGATTCCGGGTGACGTTGACGATGCCGACCTGCTGGCTGCCATCTTGGAACGGTGGACAGAGGAGAGGAGAAGACGGCCGCCGATGGAGGAGAGCATCTTGGTTTGGGCTTTGTCCGGAGAGACCCTCCTCTTCAGGTCAGGGAAAGCCTGTTCGAGCGCGCAGATGGAGGACAGTAATTCAGCATACTGGGGATAATTCCAGAGGCCCGGGTGAGCTGCCAGAATATCCTGAGCCTCACTGAGGCAGTCCCACTGTTCTCCGGGGCCATAGGCGTCCTTGGCAACATACAGGAAGCCCCGGATATATGCGGCTGCCCATTCCTCCTCCATACTGGAATGTCCCGTTGGCTGTCCACTTCTGCCGATGTGGAAACGGCTGGACCAGGGCATCATGCTCCGAACAGGTTAGTGAAAAAAAAACACAAAAATGCGTAACATGTTACTTTCTGCTTGGGTTCTTTTTGGTGGCAACTTACTGTCATGTTCACTGCGCGAACTGCGCAGCGAACATATAAAATAGCAATGAGCCCAAAACGCAGAGTAAGTAACGTGTTTATTTACAATGGATGAATGGGTTGAATGTCCAAAAACAGTCACAACGGAAGGGAAGGCACCCGGCTACAAGCTTGGTTAGTTCACAGGATGCCTCACGCGCTCCAAACAGGCAAGAGCAGAGGAAAAGGCACAGGACTTACTATGGCGTTGGAGCGGAAAGGCTCTGAAGGGACAACACGATTCAGTCCGAGGGGAACCAACATAAGCGAGTCTGGATGTCCAAGGTTGACATAGCTAAGTTGCCACAACAACTGGTCACATTCTACCCTATAAATACACAAATCCAAAATGAGGGCAAGTGGACACAGCTGTGTGGCCACTCGGTGCGTGACTGATTGAACAGTGTGTGTGTGCGTGCATGAGTGTGAGTGTGAGTGTATGTGTGCGTGCGTGCATGAGTGTGTGTGCATGCATGAGTGTGTGAGTGTGTATGTGGTGAACCATACCGCTGGTGGATGCCTGGTGAAGAGGAGGCATGGCTGTGGGACTGATGGAGAGCAAGGCTCAATCCATCAGCTGGAATTAATAATCAATAATTAAACCCAACAGCCACAAGTCATGCTCGGGGTAACGACCCCGAACATGACACAGGCGTTTGCCAAACCGTCAGAAAAAGTTGGTCCAAACGTTGTACTGTGAATCCACCCAAAAAACCTGGTCCAGAATGCAGGAAGCCTCCACAAAAGCTGATCTGATACTGATGTCAGCTAACCTGTTCTGAGTATTCGTTTTCTTAAGTTAACACAAGTTGGCAACAGCTACACATACACTAGCCTAAGTTGGCAAAAGTTTGCCAATGCTGAATGCAACGCTGATAAATGCTAGCAAAAGTTTGTAAAAGTTTGTAAAAGTTCGTAAAAGTTGGTGTGTGCTGGATTAAAAAAAAAACTGCTCACAAATGTAATTTCACCATTCACCATTTCTCTGATTTTTCAAAACATCAGTGAAAGCTGGTCCAAACGCTATAGTGTGAACCCAGCTTAAGAGAGAGAGAAACAGCATTTCGATTCTCCTGTATGTCCTGTACATATAGAAGTACTGACAAATAAAAATCTTTGAATCTTTGAAATACTTAATGATAGACATCACATGGAAAGGTATAAAAACTGAAATCAATTTGAACTAAAACAGATTTCAGAACTCATTTAGAAATATCAAACTCAAATAGAAATTGGGGTTCGGGGCACTTAACAAAACACACTGACAGCCCCTGGACAACACAGACTACTCATTGTATTCCTCATAGATGCCAAAAGACCATAATTAAAGACTTGGACAAACAACAAAACCTCAGACATGGAGTAACATGGGACTAGCAAAAGTGAAGGAACACTGGCAACAACACCTACATCTGAAAATAACTAAAAAGAGGAGGGGAAAAAATTACATCACTTGATAAACCATCAAATGACACATCTAACACGGAGGTTTATTGTGGCTCCTTTTCTAACCATTAAAAGACCTGAATTAACATGAATAATGACATTAAGATTTACTATGATGAAGCCAAGAGTGTTGCATGTTATGTCTGCAAACATTAAATAAGTGCAAATGCCGAATACTTTTATCACACGCTCCCTCAAAAATAAATTCAAATCATTCAGTTGGGAGAACACATCACAAATTAGAATCTGAATCACACTCTGCATAAATCTACGTCTGTATGCATCTGAGGCTGTTTTTGTCTTGTTCTTGGAGGGGTATATTCCTCAGGAAGAAATGCCCTGGGGGAGAAGTTAGGGAAAATGCCTTGGGAAAAGATTCCTAAGGTTAGTATCTCATGGAATGGCAACTGCTGAGAAATGTTGCAGAACTCTGTAATTGTTGTGGTTTCGTCAGGGTTCATAAAATGTTGCATAACAGTTTGCCAACAGTTTTTATGGTTGCAACCAGTTTTTCGTGTCATAAAAAACATGTTCAAGAAGACTGGTTGCGACTGTAAAATCTATTGGCGAACTGTTGTGCAACCTTTTATGAACCCTGACGAAACGCCAACAATCGCAACATTTGCAACATTTGTCAACAGTCTCCGCTCCATGAGGTACTACCCTCAAGGGGAATTGCCCAGGTGGGGATGGGCCCGATACCATGTCAAATACATATTTTACCCTTATTAATAACACAGTGATTTTTGGTAATCATCCAAACTAGCTAAAGGATGGCAAAAAGGTTATTTAAGTAAATGTTGAAAAAGATGTTTTTAAATTTTGCAAATAGGAAATAAGGAATTTGCACATCACTATTTAAAAACTTATAGGACTGTATTTTGAGAGACTCTCAGTAAAATGAACAAATGTGAATGACCCCCTCCCCATTTTTGTTTTGTTTGTGTGATGTTTTTGTTTGTTGCTCTGTTTTGTGTTAGTGATTTTTATAATCGTGTGCAATGTGTTAGAGTTGTGTGATGTTGTGTTCTGTATAAATATGTGAAAAATCAATAAAAATATTCATATAATAATAATAAAAACTTACAGGACATGTGGAAACAAAATTCAAATGTGAAAAAAGGGGCATGCTACTGTTCATCTTTTGCACAATCAAAATTAAAGATCCTTTACAGGAAGTGAAAATCTACCTGTCAGGGACATTACCAAGATGGCTGCTGTGTCGCAAAAGATCTAGAACTTTGGTATTACTTAATTACTGTGTCTGTACTTTTGTATATTACGGTGTTTTCTACAGAATTAGATTTGATTTGTGGCCACAGCAAGGTTCTAGGAAGGAATTGGAGCCTCAGTTTTTAAATTGCAGTAATAAAGTATAACAGTTTGGTAAAGTAAATAAGGCAATTATCGGTGTCCTCCAAAGTTCCTCATTTTGAGAAAAAGACACCAGCTCCATGCAGCTCTGCTGTGGGATCTGTTTAGTGGGACCTTCAGCAGAAAGAAATTAAATATATAAAAAGCCATCAGTGGGGTGTTGTCTGAGTTGCTAGCCTGTGTAAATTCCATCTATGAAAATGTTTTATGATTATCATGATGAAAATGCACAGTAGTTTGAATGTATGAGCCATGCATGTGTGAGAAAAATGAATGTGTGTCTGTGCGCTCTAAGCCACTGGGTCATGTCCTTCTCAGTGAGCTGACAGAGGTCATATGAGCCACTGTGACATTTACAGCTCAGAGGCTTATGGAGACTCCCTGTTGTACCTGAAAGTCTGTAATTATCGCAGAGCCCTGCCAGCTAGCAGTCCAACAGAAGGATGCCAAAAGTGTACAAAGAAAAGGAAAGCAATGATTTAAATGTCACAGAGAAGAGTTGTGATTTGCTTGAGAAGATTAACAGATGACATAAAGGTTAATTGGAGAGTATAATGGCTTGGGAAAATTGGCTTTAATTAGTTGGTTTTCCATTTCTAGTAATAATCAGTTAAATGAATTGTTCTATTTTTTTTATTAAAAAGGAAAGAAAAGCAAATCAACTCAAATGTTGTGGTTGCTTTTCTCTACTTTGGGCTAGAATATCTTACCACTGAAATAGCTGAACCCTATGTATCCCCCATAAACTGAGTGTTACAACAGAATACAGTTCCATATAGCACTACAGGTATTGAACTAGAAAATAGGGTTCTGTAATAAAACTTTGTTATGACATACACAATCCCAAGTATGAAGTGGCCTGATAATATTGCTAACAGGTAAATACTGTACCTTGTTTGCCTAATCTGATGATGGCTAAATAAACTAATGCCATGGCTCTATGATTGTTGTCTATCCATCCATATTTTACATGAATCCCTACTCTTTTGAAGCAATTGCCCTGATGTGTCAAGTAAGCCCCTCCAGGGAGGAATTCAGACCCAAACGCTGGACTCAGGGGTGCAGGATCATATAATGCAAAAAATCTCTGTCTGTCTGTCTGTTCCACGCATATCTCCTGAACCGTTCGTCAGACTGGCCTCAGATTTTATACCTGCTGTGCTGAGGTTACGAGGGTGTGCATCCCCAAATTTCAGCCTCCTTGGATATGCAGAAGTTTAGGAGGAGAAATCTTTAATGAACCTCCATAGACACACTATGTTCCCATAGACACACTATGTTCTGATATGAGGTCATAGAATTCCAGTCACATGACCATAAAATGAGTTGTTCAGGAGCTCAAAATGCAGGACAGAATAACAAAATGACAGCTCAGACTTCTGTTGGGCTTCCCTTCCCTACATCAAGCAGGCATCACCGAATGAGTGATGCCATAGATCAAAGGAAGCCGAGTAACATCATAGATCAATGGCAAGCATCACTGTGTTTAGTTACTAGGGAGACATCAAAGGCAGGCATCACCATGGTTACTGTGATGTCATAGATCAAAGGCAGGCATCACCATGGTTACTGTTGCCAGGCAGACACATCATCAAAGATCAAAGGCAGGCATCACTGAACGAGTGGTGACATCAAAGATCAAAGGCAGGTTTCACCATGGTTACTGTTGCCATGGTAACCATGCCAAAGATAAAAGGCAGGCATCACCATGGTTACCGTTGCAATGGTAACAGTAACTTTCTACGAGCATGCAGAAATGCTTGCTTACACTTGGTTTCTATGGGCATGCACGGGTATGCACTAGTCTGATTAAACTCAAAAATAATTCTCGACAAGGAACTGGAACACAACTTGCAAAACTTGGGAGAATATAGGCAGGATAGCAGACAGAATCGTGGGGTCCATGCCAGCATGACAAAGTAGGACGTGGCCCGGAACTAGGGGGCGGCATCCCTTAAATAGGAAAAAATAATTAACCTCTTGCACTCCGTTGTACAGCGGGCGGGCAAGTCTCTGCGTCCCAGAGCGCACGAGGGTACTCTCGTGCACTCTAGGACGCACGAGGACGCTCTAGGACGCACGAGGGCGCTGCCTCCAAGCGCGCACTGAAAAAAAAAAAAAGTTCTTCCACTACAGATACTGCCGCGAACAGATCAGATATGATTGACCTCTCATTCGACTAATAAGAGCCTTGAATTGGGTTTCTGAAACCTTGAAGAACCAATGACTGAAAACCTAGCAAGAAGGACCCGCCTACCAACGCTGTGAATGCAGCGAGCCAATTGAAGCACAGAAGTTCGCGAGCTTTTTTGTGTAAGGCTGGGTGAAGAGAGACTGCTGCAGCAGATGAAAAAAGGACCCGCAGGAAGAACCCCACAGACCCAGCAGCACGGAGACCATCCACAAGTGCAACCTGTGTGACAGGGACTGCCATTCGTGCATCGGCATGTTCGGCCACAGGCGGTGCTATCCCAGCAGAGTAGACGTTTAGGATTCTCTTCCATGGTAATAATAGACTGACGGAGGCCGACGACGAAGGCTGAGTGACACACACGTTTGTCAGTCTATTTTTAATTACTACTGTTATTTGTTTTGAAAAACCGTTCGCCAAAAACCGCAATCGTGGAAGCGCAAAACCGCAATAATGGAATTATGTTTTGATCGGGTCGCGAGACCAGCGTCGCGTTCGTCTGACAATGAGGAAGAAGTTCGCCAGCTCCGCTTCTGCTGTGAAGAGGTAAGTGTTCTAAGCTAAATTATTCTTTATCCCTGAAAATTGTAATCAAAATGACTTTTGACCGATCGGTAAATTACAGCTGTGCGTCATCGCTGCATGACAGACCATGGCGCAACAGGTGATGTCCGTCCTCTGTAGCGGGGACCCCCCCACGCACACACACACAGCCCTGAGTGTCACCTTTCATTAGAGCCCAAGATGAAGCTTCTATATTGAATCATTCAAAAGTTACAGACGTTTATCCAAACTGTGCCATTTGGCACAATTTGGCACAGTTCAAAAACGCCTGGGAACTACCTGAGGAAAAAGCTGTGTAATATATTCATTTTTTGTGGTATTGTTACAAAATTTTGACCTCAGCTGGATAACACTTGGTTCTACATTTCTGTTGCATTTTCCAGCCCGGATCTGAAGCTGTGTGTTATTTGCAAGCATTTGTATCCGAAAAAACACCCAGGCCAAATTTATTTTCTTCAAGTTCACTATGTTGAGATGACTGTAACTCAGTGGCCGGAGCATGTAGAGAGATTATGACTATTTTGCCCAAAAATTCAAAGTGTTTTCTTTTAAATGAGACCAACCCCATGAAGATGCTGCAAAGGGTTGAAGAACAGCTTTCAATTTACTTTGGGCACATTATTTTTTTGGCGTTTTTAGGGAAATTGACCAGAGTGCAAGGGGTTAATCAAATAACACACAGCTTTAGAAAATCAAGAATCAATTATACACGAACCAAGCTCGGAGAAAATGGAAGTAAAGAAAGAACATTGTCAAAATAAAAGCAAACCAAACACAGGAGAACATGACAGGAAAAACCACAGTGGTGACGACTCAGGATAATAATAATAAAGAAAAGCACAAGAATAAACTTAAAGCATGAGCCAGATCCTCCGGCCAAGCTCAGACCTTGACATAGCCCTCTCCCCCACCCCCACCCCATTAAGGGGTGGATCTCAGACACCCCAAAGGTTACATCCAAACAAAAACCCAAGAAAAATGGGCAGTGGGGGTACCAGGCCAGGTGGGGCAAAACAAGCCCCCCCCCCACACACACACACACAAAGTCCAGAATCAAACAACATAGTTTATGGGGCATACCCAAAGTCAACAGCCCCAAACCAAAACCAAAAACAGGTTGGGTGGCTTGCTTAAGTCCCGGGACCACTGGACCAAAATGCAAGGAGGATCGGGTGGTTTACCAGAGTCCCAGGGCCACTGGACCGGAGAGCAAGGCGGATCAAGGGACCTACCCGAATCCATAAGCCCCCTGAGGGGTGAACATGATGTGTCGGGAGACCTACCAAAGTCCATGGGCCACCAGACGGGAGAAAACAAATGAGCCTTTTGTTCTGATAAAAGCATGCAAGCCCTTTGCTCTGAAAGTAACACTGAAATGCTTTGTTCAAAAGAAAACAACATAGGGGCTTCTTGCCCTGGAGCAGGCAGCACAAAAATTTCAAACTCAGAAGATGGTAACATAGCCACTTTAAACTCAGAAGATGATAACATAGCCCCTTTAAACTCAGAGGATGATACCATAGACCCTTTAAATTCAGAAGATAACATAGACCCTTTAAACTCAGGAGATGATAACATAGCCCCTTTAAACTCAGAGGATGATACCATAGACCCTTTAAATTCAGAAGATAACATAGACCCTTTAAACTCAGGAGATGATAACATAGCCCCTTTAAACTCAGAGGATGATAACATAGACCCTTTAAACTCAGAAGATAACATAGCCCCTTTAAACTCAAAGGATGATACCATAGACCCTTTAAATTCAGAAGATGATAGCATAGACCCATTAAACTCAGAAGATGATAACATAGACCCCTCAAACCCAGAAGATGATAACATAGACCCTTTAAACTCAGGAGATGATATATCAACCTCGGGAGGTGGCAACATGGACATATCAGCCTCGGGAGGTGACAACACAGAAACCTCAAACTCAGGAGATGTCATAGACGCCCCAACCTCAGAAGAAAACACTGGGGCTTTAGGCTTAGAAAACAACATAGGAGCTCCCTGCTTTAAAGCTAACACAGAAGCTCCCCGCTCTGAAGCAAACACAGGAGCTCTCAGCTCTGAAACTAACACAGGAGCTCACAGCTCTAAAGCTAACACAGGAGCTTGCAGCTCTAAAGCTGACACAGGAGCTCTCTGCTCTAAAGGTAACACAGGAGCTCTCTGCTCCAAAGCTAACACAGGAACTCCCAACTCTGAAGCTAACACAGGAGCTCTCTGGTCAAAAGCTGACTCAGGAGCATCATACTCTGGGGAAAGTAACACTGGGGCCCTTTGCCTTGGAGGCCACAAAGGATCTCCCTGCCCCGGAGACAACCACATGGGAATTTTAAACCACGTAAGAGCTTCTGACTCAGGCAGCAACACAGAAACCTTATGCACTGAAAATACCACAGAAGCCCCAAGCTTAGGGGCTAACACAGGAAACCTTAATGCAGACACAGATAACAGAGGTGTTTCTAGCTCCAAGGCCTCAGATGCAGAGATATCTGGCTTAGGGGACACAAAAGCAGAAACCTCTGGCTCAGGAAAAATAGATGCAGAAATTTCTGTCACAGGGGACACGGATGCAAAAATTTCTAGTTTTGGAGACACAGGAAGGGGACGGCTGTGGCGCAGGTGTAGTGTGGCCAACTACTGATCGGAGGGTCAGGGGTTTGATTCCTGCTCTGTCTGCAGGTCAACGGGTCCTTGAGCAAGACACTGAACCCCCTGTTGCTCCTGGTGGGTCAGGCTAGTGCCAGTGCATGGCAACTCCAAGAGGCAGTACAGAGAAAAGCTGGACAGCCTTGACTCCACTCCTGACCCGGGGCACATGTCTGCAAGGCCTGCAATGCAAACTACAAGAGGACCAACAGCAGCACCACTAGCTCTACAGACAGCCTGTCGGACGATCTCAACATCTTTTACACTCGCTCCGAGACCACCAGCCACAGCACAGAGAAGAGACACACACTCACACACACACCCTCCTCCACTAAGAGTCTCAACAGGCCAGGTAAACAAAGCACTGAGGAATATCAACCCCCGCAAGGCAGCAGGACCAGACAACATACCTGGGCAGGCCCTCAGAGCATGCACTGCCGAGCTGACCGACATTCTCACAGCAATCTTCAACCTCTCCCTCAACCAGAACATAGTCCCCTCCTGCCTCAAAATGACAACCATCATCCCCCTCCCCAAAAGGAGCCCACCGACCTGTCTGAATGATTACAGACTGGTAGCACTCACTCCAATCATCATGAAGTGCTTCGAGAGAGTGGTGCTGCCCCTCATTCAGGACAGCATACCGGGCACCCTGGACCCCCTGCAGTACGTCTACCGGCCCAACAGCTGCACCACAGGTGCCATCGCTGCAGCACTCCATTATTCTCTCTCCCACCTGAAAGATAAAGACTCCTACATTAGGATGCTCTTTGTCGACTACAGCTCTGTCTTCAACATGGTCATCCCCCACAAACTCACCAACAAACTGTCTTCACTTTGCCTGCACCCCACCCTCTGCGACTGGCTACTGGACTTTCTAACTGGCAGGCTCCAGTCTGTCAGGATGGATAGCAGGACCTCAGCCCGCATCATCACAAACACAGGTGTCCCACAGGGTTGTGTTCTCAGCCCCGTCCTCTACAGCCTCTTCACCCATGACTGTGTTGCCTCCCACAAGGACAATATAATCCAAAAGTTTGCAGATGACACAGCAGTGATAGGACGCATCACTGGTGATAACAAAGCATCCTACAGGAGGGAGGTGGCCAACCTGGTGTCATGGTGTGAGGATAACAACCTCACCCTCAACACGGACAAGACAAAGGAGATGAAAATGGACATGAGGAAATGGAGGAGGAGACTCCATCAGCTGCTGTTCATCCGGAAGCTTGAGGTGGAGAGGGTGAGCAGCTTTAAATACCTGAGCATCCACATCAGCGAGGACCTTAAGTGGAGACACAACACCACAGAGCTGGTTAAGAGAGCTCAATAGCAGCTGTACTTTCTGAGGAGGCTGAAGAAGTTTGGCATGTCCTCCAGAATCCTCAACAATTTCTACAGCTGCATCATCGAGAGCATCCTGACCAACTGCATCATTGCGTGGTATGGCAGCACCACTGCCCTGGACCGCAAACGCCTGCAAAGAGTGGTGAAGACAATGGAGAAGATCATCAGGACTCCACTCCCCTCTCTACAGAGCATCTACCATCGCAGAGTCCAAAGGAGAGCTGACGCCATCCTCCGGGACTCCACCCACCCCCAGCACAGACTGTTCACACTTCTACCCTCAGGTCGGAGGTACAGAAGTGTGAAATGCAGGACAACCAGACTGAAAAACTCCTTCTTTCCCACTGCCATCAGACTCCTGAACAGATAACAACTCCCAAAACTCCGTAACACATCTTTGTATATAGGAACCCCGATTGCTAAAGTTGCACACTGCTCACCTGTGCAGTAGATGTACTCTCTCCTGTCTGATGTCCATATCATCTCTGCTGCTACTTATCATGCACAATCTACTGGTACTACCATTACAGAAACTAATTCTATTATAATACTAATTTGTAATCATACACTGCTTGTTGCACAATGCTCATTTGCACACTGTACATAGGTCTATGCCATCTCAGGTTCACATCAGGTTGCACAATGGTCATTTGCACACTGTACATAGTGTTATTAGTACTCATTAGTTTTCGTATTTACAGTAGTATCAAGTTGTGCTTAAGGAGTCGTAACTGCCTAACTGTGTGTTGGTGTGTGTGTTATTTGCATCCATTAGTATTAGGAGTGAGTTACCGTGTTAGTGTGTCATGACCTTATTAGAATATTTGTTTCTGTACCTATTACTTTGGCATTCGTTCGGAGAGCAAAGTAAGAATTTCATTGCTCAGGAAATGTAGCATTTCTTAACTGTGCACATGATAATAAAGCCTTTGAATCTTGAATCTTCATAACTTTTTGAGTTATGTTGCTAACAGACAGACAAACCAACATACAAACCAACATCATTAAAAACATTACCTCCTCCCTTGGTGGAGGTAACCAGGAGTTGTTGAAGGTCTACCATTGTGATTGTGTTGGTCACTAGAACATGTTCAAATACACTTGTGACTGGCACTCACCTGGCAGCACTTGAAACTCAAAACAAGGGTGAACACCAACACGAGTCTGTAGCAGGGGATTTTGGCCATTTTTTTTGGGGGGGAGGCATTACCCACATGTTTAGCTGTGTTGCTCATTCCAAAAATGCACGATCCTGACAAGCTGCACCTTGTTGTAAAAGTGACTATTCAGGCCTTTCAACAATATAAAATACAATACCAGTTGGTATTATTAAAGGAAAGAAATGAATGACTGAAATAACATTTCCAAACTTTTTTGAGGAGTTTATGTATGGTCTGGTTTGGTGTGTACAGCACATTTTTTTAACCTTTCTCACTCAAATGTTTCTATGATTTCTTGTATTTTTAATCACTTCAAACAACAGCAGCTTTAGGATTTATGAAAGGTTTCAAAATATATGTACAGTGTTCTGTCTCTCTGTGGTATATCGTACAAACAAATTAGGGAACAAAAAAGCTTGAATATTTCTCCCAACACTGTTAGTTACAGATATTAGTGTGAATTTAGACCTGAGATTATAATAGCCTGATATAACACTGTCCTGGGAGCTGCTTTTAACTTCAACCATTGAGGTGTGTGAGCTCTCCTGAGTTTGTTCATTTGTGTGCAATTATACTGTTTACAGTATAATTCAAATTTTTGATGGATTTTTCAGGAGAGGTTGGATATGGGCTGTGGATCAGTGAGTTAGTTTTTTGTGGGGACGTGAAGCACTACTAGACCCCAGGAATTTTTAATGTGGGGAGACAATGCTTGCTAATGTTTTGATGGTTACTAGCCGACAGGGCTATCTACTGACAGCTAATTAACACACAAGGGAGAAAATTAGTTGCCCTGGTAGAGGTCTGTGCTCTCCATGTTATTTCTAGTTTTTATCCTGTGCTATATGTTTGCATCTGTGAAGGGGCACCTGCACACAAGCATCTCAAAACTGTTAATTTCACCCTATTGAGGAAGCCATTTAACCGTCAGTGGTTGACCCTTGCAGCTAGGTGTCATACAGCAGCTTACCAAGAAACAGAGGAGGTGAAGAGGGTGATAAAGAGGGCAGACAGAAGAGCATGTGAGATGTGTTGGGGGTAAAAGGGGCCAAAATTGAGTGATGCTCCTGAGTGCTGATGTAAAGAGCTAAATAATTACTTGCTGCTGAGAAATTTGCTGTAGAGACTGAGCATGGCAAGGAGTAAGGGAAGAGCAGAATCTCACTGAGATACTCCAGAAGTTGGTGGTTATTTATACCTGCATTAGTTCTCTCACACTGAAATAATTTCTCTGTCCTTCCTCCACATAGGATCTCTTTCCTTTTAACTCACTTTTTAATGTACTTATTTGTTTCTTTTCTACTGATATAATACTCATGCTACTAGCTTTCTGTTTGTCATTTTTAGTGCTTCCTTTGGTCACATTAGGTTTTTTATTATTATAAATAGAGTATTTGGAATTAATCTTTTTTTTAAATTAATTTGTTTTGCTCTTCCTAAAGACTAGGTACTCTTCAGCTCGGTAGGAAACTTTGTATAACATAGGTGTAAGTGACTCATCTGGAGGTTACCTGTATGTTGTTTTATGATAGACAACAAGCTTATTTGAAAATTTATATGAACATGGAACACAATGATGACACAGGGAATGATGTAAATTAAGGCTTTATTGTGCTGATATGGAATGAAAACAGAAATGTTTTTTTTTTACTTGTTTTTGGGTAGGAGTCTATCAGCGTGGTACATCTTGATGTGGCAATATTTGCCCACTCTTCTTTGCAAAAATGCTCCAAATCTGTCAGAATGTGAGGACATCTCCTGTGCATAGACCTTTTCAGATCATCTCACAGATGTTCGATTGGATTCAGGTGTGGACTGTGGCTGGGCCATTCCAAAACCTTAATCTTCTTCTGGTGAAGCCATTCTTTTATTGATTTGGATGTGTGCTTTGGGTCATGGCCATGCTGAAAAATGAAGTTCCTCTTCATCTTCAGCTTTCCAACAGAAGTCTGAAGATTTTGTGCCAACACTGACTGGTATTTGGAACTGTTCATAATTCCATCCACCTTGACTAAGGCCCTAGTTCCAGCTGAAGAAAAACAGCCCCAAAGCATGATACTGCCACCACCGTGCTTCATTGTAGGTATGGTGTTCTTTTGATGATGAGCAGTGTTGTGTTTGTGCCAAATATACCTTTTGGAATTATGGCCAAAAAGTTCCACCTTGGTTTCACTGGACCACAACACATTTTCCCACATGCATTTGGGAGATTTCAAATGTGTTTTTGCAAAATGTAGCCGGGCTTGGATGTTTTTCTCCTTAAGATGAGGCTTCCATTTTTCCACCCTAGATGGGAGATTGTTGTCACATGTACTAAACAGCCTGTACTTGCCAGAAATTCCTGCAGCCCCTTCAGTGTTGCTGTCGACCTCTTGGCAGCCTCCCTGACCAGTTTTCTTCTTGTCATTTCATCAATTTTGGAGGGATGTCCAGTTCTTGGTAATATCACTGCTGTGCCATATTTTCTCCACTTGATGATGACTATCTTCACTGTGTTCCATGGTATATTTAATACCTTGAAAATTCTTCTGTATCTTTCTTCTGACTGATACCGTTGAACAATGAGATCCCTCTGATGCTCTGGAAGCTCTCTACGGGCCATGCCTTGTGCTGTAAGATGTGACTACAAAAATGTCAGGAATTGCCTTCTAGAACAGCTGAACTTTATTTGGGGTTAATCAGAGGCACATTAAATGGTGGCAGGTGTGTGCTGACTCCCATTTAACATGAGTTTGAATGTGATTGGTTAATTCTGAACACAGCCACGTCACCAGTTATAACAGGGTGTGCATATTTATGCAACAAGGTTTATTGTAAGTTTTTTATTTTTTACTTTCCCCTTAAAAGATTTCAGTTTGTTTGACAATTGGGTTGTACAGGTTATAGGTCACATTAATGGTGGAAAAAGTTTTGAAATGATTTATCTTGGTCTCATTTTTTTACATCACAAAAACCTGGCATTTGAACAGGGGTGTGTAGACTTTTTATATCGACTGTATATAGTACCTTTCAAGATACCCAAAGTGCTTTACAATAAGCCCATTATTTATTTACTCTACAGATAGACAATGGTAAGCTCCTGCTGTAGCCACAGCTGCCCTGGGGCACACTGATGGAAATTTGGCTGCCAATCCATGCCAACGGCTTTCCGACCACTACCGAACATTTATTCACATTCATACCTGGTGTCATGGACACTAGAGGCAAGGTGGGTAAAGTGTCTTGCCAGGGGACACAACTGCAGGATGGCTGGGGAGAGTGGGACTCGAACCGCCAACCCTCCGATTATCGGACAACCTGTTCTACCTCCTGTTCTACCTCCTGAGCCACTGCCACCCCAAACATTTCCCTCCATTGCTGAGCACCAAGCTGGATGGCAGGAAGATCCATTTTTATGTGGTCTTTGGCATGACCTGGCCGGGACTTAAATCCCAACCTCCCGGTCATGGGGTGGGTGCTCTACCTCTAGGCCACTACTCTGGTATACCGTAAGTGGTGAAGAAAAAGAAAGAGGTGCAGAAAGGCGCAGAAAGCCATCAGAATTTAGGAAGCCATCCCACCCCCCATCAGTACAAATTAATTTCAGCTGGTTGAGTCCTGACTGATAGCCTTTTATTTTATTTTATTTAACCTTTATTTATACAGAGAAGTTCTACTGAGAGGCAACCTCTCTTTTTCAAGCATGCCCTGTTCACAATCACACAGTTACACATTCACATCTCGAAGCTAGCCCAGTACAACCACAGATTGACCTGAGGTCACTGAGCAGCTCCACTGGAGCAGTTGGGGTTAAGGGCCTTGCTCAAGGGCACCACAGTGGGGTTTAGGAGGGTGGGGCAAACATTGCTGCATTATCTGTCCCACCCACATCTTATCCTGCCTGGCTGGAGATTGAACCGGCAACCCTCCGCTCACCAGTCCACATCCCTAACCATTAGGCCACCACCACTGCCCCTTTAAAAAGGTCTGTGAATATCAGATTGTCACACCACAGAGAACTCATGATAGGTAGAAGCAAAGAGCTCTCTCTAGACCAGTGGTGCCCAACCTTTTTTAAACCAAGATCTACTTTGTGAGCTTGTTGAGATCTACGAGTTCACATAGGCCGTATCCATTGTCCATCTACACATTTAATATGCACACAACAAACAGAAAACCCATTCAGTTATACAGGTACATCTAAAAAAATTAGAATATCATGAAAAAGATCAATATTTTTTGTCACTCATTTCGGAAAGTGAAACCCATATACTGTATTATATAGATTCATTACACAGAGTGAAATATTTCAAGCCTTCATTTCTTGAAATTTTGATAAATATGGCTTACAGATAATGAAAACCCAAAATTCAGTGTCTCAGAAAATGAGAGTATTATGAAAAAGTTCAATATTGGAAAGTCATGGTGTCACACACTAATCAGCAAATTAACTCAAAACACCTACAAATGTTTCCTGAGCCTTTAAATGGTCTCTCAGTCTGGGTCAGTAGGCTACACAATCATGGGGAAGACTGCTGACTTGAGAGATGTCCAGAAGACAGTCATTGACACCCTCCACAAGGAGGGTAAGCCACAAAAGGTCATCGCTAAAGAAGCTGGTTGTTCACAGACTGCTGTATCCAAGCATATTCGTAGAAAGTTGAATGGAAGGAAAAGCTGTGGTAGGAAAAGGTTCACCAGCAAAAGGAATAACTGCAGCCTTGAGAGGATTGTCAAGCAAAATCCATTCAAGAATTTGGGGGAGCTTCACAAGGAGTGGACTGAGGCTGGAGTCAGTGCATGAAGAGCCACTACGCACAGACAAATCCTAGACATGGGCTACAAATGTCGCATTCCTTGTGTCAAGCCACTCCTGACCCAGAGACAATGTCAGAAGCGTCTTACCTGGGCTGTGGAGAAAAAGAACTGGACTGTTGCTCAGTGGTCCAAAGTCCTCTTTTCAGATGAAAGTAAATTTTGCATGTCATTGGGAAATCAGGGTCCCAGAGTCTGGAGGAAGAGTGGAAAGGCACAGAATCCACGTTGCTTGAAGTCCAGTGCAAAGTTTCCATAGTTGGTGATGATTTGGGCCTCCATGTCATCTGCTGGTGTTGGACCACTGTGTTTTCTGAAGTCCACAGTCAACACAGCCATCTACCAGAAAATTTTAGAGCACTTCATGCTTCCTTCTGCTGACAAGCTTTATGGAGATGCTGATTTCATTTTCCAGCAGGACTTGGCACCTGTCCACACTGCCAAAGATACCAAAAGCTGGTTCAATGACCATGGTGTTACTGTGCTTGATTGGATAGCAAACTCGCCTGACCTGAACTCCATAGAGAATCTATGGGGCATTGTTAAGAGGAATATGAGAGACACTAGACCCAACAATGCAGATGACCTGAAGTCCGCTATCAAAGCAACGTGAGCTTCCATTACACCTGAGCAGTGCCACAGGCTGGTCTCTTCCATGCCACGCCCCATTGATGCAGTAATTCATGCAAAAGGAGGCCCAACCAAGTATTGAGTGCATAGAAATGAACATACTTTTCAGAAGTCTGACATCTCCATGCATCCATCTTCTTCCTCTTCATCCATTTCTGGAATTTCCCCGTTGTGGGACTAATAAAGGCTTATCTTATCTTATCTTATCCTTTTTGGGTTGCGGGGGAAGGTTGGAGGGGCTGGAGCCTTTCCCAGCATCTTTGGGCTAGACTAGGCAGGGTGACATTTCTGTTTAAAATATCCTTTTTTTTTATTGATCCTATGTAATATTCTAATTTTTTGACACACTGAATTTTGGGTTTTCATTATCTGTAAGCCATAATCTTCAAAATTTCAAGAAATAAAGGCTTGAACTATTTCACTCTATGTGTAATGAATCTATATAATATATGGGTTTCACTTTCTGAAATGAGTGACAAAAAATATTGAACTTTTTCACGATATGCTAATTTTTTGAGATATACCTGTAATAAAAAGTAGTCTGTGAGTTGCAAAGCAGTTGCAATAAATGTATTTCCTTACTTCAGTGGAACCTTTGGCATTGGGAGGAGGCAGCTAGTTTCTCATAGTCAGGGCAGTAGGAACTGGTTGCAAGCCTTAGGCAGGCCACAAGGTGAATGTCTGTCATTGTGGATCTGTACTTCGACTTGGTGATTTTCATGTCAGTGAAAGCAGTCTCACACAAATACGTTGATCCAAAAAGTGCAGTCAAGTTCAAGGCACATCTTCTGAGGTTGGGATATTTTTGTTCCAGCAGTAGGTTCCAGAAGTCTCCTTTCATGCCAGGTGTTGCCCTGGATTTGATCGCAGTGTCATTTTGCAGTGTGAGAATATCACTTGCAACAGCAGAGCTATCCAATTGAAACAGTGATGCTCCTTTAGAAGCAGTGTAATCCATATCGATGCCCTTCCCAAATGGACAACACAGATAGCAGGCAACAGGCTCAATGGATGTAAAGTCAGTAAAACGCTTCTCAAACTCTGAAAAGATGCTTTGAACTTGCTCCTCATATCGCACACTATTTTCATAGCAACATCCATCACTTCTTTCATATTTAAAATTTTCCCATACAGTGCTTGCTGGTGAATAATACAATGATAATTAAGGATGTCCGGGAAAGATTCACTTTGTTTGCACAATGCAATGAACCCATTAGTGTGGCCTACTATCGCTGGAGCACCATCAGTTGTGATGGAGATGAGTTTGAAAAGAGGCAGTTGGCTCTTGTTAACAAACTCCATGAAAGCACTGAAAATATCTTCACCTCTTGTATGTCCTTTCAATGGCAAAACTGTGAGTAGCTCTTCTTTAGCGGTCATGTTGTCAAAAACCATTCTAATGAAAGCATAACTGAGCCACATCCACCATATCAGTCGACTCGTCAAACTGGAGACCCTAACCTGGAAGGTAAATGTGGGAATAATCCTTGACCCACATTTTACCGAGAAGCTGACCGTGCCCACCATGTCAACTTTAGCATGACCATACCCAAACATTTTCACCACCCCTACTTTGATGGTTTTCCCTGGGAAAAGTCTTTTCAATGTGGTCATGCTCAGTATGGATTTACCAGCCCCTGAGTTCACCAAAAGTGGCACATCGACCCGTTTAGCTGCAAGATGTACCACTTTAATGGCTCCTTCCTGGTGCCCACCACACACACCTGCGTCATGCTTTCAGGCTCCGCAGCTGATGGTTTAATAGCGGTGGTGCAGACCCTGGCCCAGTGATTAGAACGGCCGCAGTTATGGCACTTTTTCCCTCTGGCGGGGCAAGTGGACGTGCCCACCCGGTGACGGGGATAGCCACAGCCGCCACACAGACCCTGAGCTCCCACTCCTGCCCGTGCCATGGTCTGCCGCCTTTTGGGGGTCTGCCCCGAAGGATTAGCTGTACTGCTAGTGGCTTCCCAAGTGGAGAGGAAACTTGGGTGGCTAGGTTCTCTTTAGCTGACGCCTGACATCACCATGTCGACTGCCTGGCGTCGGCTACAGAAAGCCCCAAAGTTCAAATCCCTATGCAACGGTGTGTATGTGTGTGTGTACTAAGGAGCAATGGCAGAGAAAACTTTGCAGACGCAGCTGTGATCGACTGAGAATCAGTCCGCAGTCGACTGGTTGGGCACCCCAACTCTAGACCTTCGCAACCTTATTGTTGCAAAACATAATGATGGCATTGGTTGCTGATGCCATGCTAAACTGCTGAATGTTCCATTGAGCACTGTTGAAGCCATCATTCAGAAGTGGAAAGAACAACATTTTACCATAAACCGGCCATTAACAGGAGCTCCTCACAAGATTTCTGATAGAGGACTCACAAGAATTATCAGAAGAGTTATCCAACAGCCAAAGACCACTCATGGAGAACTCCAGAAAGACCTGGAGATAGGAGGTACCGCTGTTTCAAAGAAAACAATAAGTAATGCACTCAACCAGCATGGGCTGTATGCCCGCTCACCTTGCAAGACTCCATTGCTGAAGAAAAAGCATGCTGAACCTCGTTTAAAGTTTGCTGCACAACATTTGAGCACTGTACATTAGCTCCAAAATACCATACCAGCAGTGAAGTTTGGAGGTGGGAGCATCATGGTGTGGGAGTGTTTTTCAGCATATGGTACAGGCAGACTTTATATAATTGTAGGAAAAATGAATGGACAAATGTACAGAAACATCCTTGATAAGAACCTGTTGCCATCTGCCAAGATGCTGAAGATGAAATGAGGGTGGACATTTCAGCAGGACAAGGAAACTCAACTTCCTCCAGAGAAGGAAAATAAAGCTGCTAGAATGACCCAGTCAGTCACCTGACCTGAATACAATTGAAAATCTATGGAACAAACTGAATATCCGAGTTCATAGAAGACATGGACTAAAATCACTCCTGAGCAATGCCTGCACCTAGTTTCTCCATACAGGAGGTGTCTGGAAGCTGTTATTACCAACAAAGGCTTTTCTACTAAATATTAAATGAATTTCACCAGGCGTGTTCAATACTTATTCTCTGTGTTATTCCACTTTATTAAATATAACTTATTTTGTGAACACAATTGCCTTGATTTCTTCGTATGTATGGATTACTTGGGTTGTTACTGATATCTGGTGAAAATCTCAGATCAATGGCTCCATCAGAAATATGTTTAATGAGAAAAATTTTAATGTGTTCAATATCATGCTGGAGATGTTTGGGAATTCACTTTATCTTTAAAAACTTCAAGAAAACATCACCCCCCGTGGATTACCACCTTATTGGGAGGTGGAAGGTATTGTGCGCCCTCATGATCCCAGAAGCTGTGTTGTTGGGGGTAGCTTGCTCAGGGGCAAGAGAAGGGCAAGAGAAGCTTGAGTGAAGTTCCAGACAAAGAGTGGTCCAGTAGATCCCCATGAAAAATACATCAAGGACTCAGTGTACCCTAAGGAACCACATGGGTCTACCCTGCAGTGGGCTTCACCACCTGTAGAAGAGATCATGGGGGCCATGATGCTATGTGAACTGAGTGACAGTTTGAGCTACTCTGCTTGGACTGCTGCTCCCGTGCACTTGGATAAGTGGTCGAAGATGAATGGATGAAAGCATCGGCTGTATAATAATAAGAAGAAGCCAACTTTATTGTCATCAAATCAAATCAAATCAAATCAACCTTTATTGTCATATTGCTGTACATACAACTGTAGTGCAGGCAAGATGAAATTGCGTTTCTCTCGGCATCCATATAAGTAAAAGAACATGATTTAAGACACACTAACACATATCCTCACCCCCCACCCCACCACATCCATTCACACATCCCTGAGACATACTTGAAAAACTAACCAGAACTATAATATACAAATAATATACATAATGTCCGTAGGTGCAGTAGTATGTATGAGAGATTCCAGATCAACTGTTCAGCATCCTAACAGCTTGTGGAAGGAAGCTGTTAATCAGTCTGGTGGTTCTGCCTCTGATGCTCCGGAATCGTTTGCCAGATGGCAGAAGTTCAAAGTGTTTATGCAGAGGGTGAGAACGGTCCTTGACAATGTTCAGTGCCCTGCTCCTGCAATGGTTCTGAAAAAGTTCTTGGACAGAGGGGAGGGAGACTCCAATTACCCTCTCAGCTCCCTTAACTATCCTCTGCAGGGCTTTTTTGTCTGACATACTGCAGCTGGAGTACCATTTAGCAATGCAGTACGTCAGAGCACTCTCCACCACACCTCTGTAGAAGGTCCTGAGGATGCAGATGGGGAGAGAGGCCTGTTTGAGTTTCCTCAAGAGGTGAAGTCTCTGCTGGGCCCGCTTCCTGATCCCCAAGGAATTCTTGCTCCAGGTCAGGTCCTGCGAGATCTGCACTCCGAGGAACTTGATGTTCTTCACTCTCGCCACTAAACGGCCGCCGATGCTGAGGGGAACATGTTCAGGCTGTGACCGCCGGAAGTTGATAATCATCTCCTTTGTTTTGTCCACGTTGCGCACCAGATTGTTCTCCCTGCACCAGCCCTCCAGGTCTCTTAACTTCTTCCCTGTACATTGATTCCTCATCCCTCTGAATAAGTCCCACCACCGTGGTGTCGTCTGCAAACTTAATAATCTGGTTCCCCTCGTGTCTGGATACACAGTCATATGTTACAAGTGTAAACAACAGTGGACTGAGTACGCAGCCTTGAGGGGATCCGGTGTTCAGCGTGACAAAGTTGGAGATGTTGTTTCCAACCCGGACAGACTGAGGTCTCTCAGTCAGGAAATCCAGGATCCAGAGACATGTGGTGGTGTTCAGACCAAGAAGGAGTAATTTCTCCATCAGTCTCTGGGGAATAATGGTGTTGAATGCTGAACTGAAATCAATGTACAGGAGTCTGGCATAGGTGTCTTTCTGATCCAGGTGGGTGATGACAGAGTGCAGGGTGGTGACTATAGCATCCTCCGTGGAGCGGTTTGAACGATATGCAAACTGGAGCGGGTCATGTGATGCAGGGAGGCAGGCTGTAATGTGTGGTTTGACAAGCCGTTCAAAACACTTCATCACAATTGGTGTCAGTGCAACATGACGATAGTCATTCAGACAGGACACAACTGGTTTCTTTGCCACCGGTACTATGATAGAGATCTTGAAGCATTTGGGAATGATGGCCTGACTCAGGGAGATGTTATAAATGTCAGTCAGTACATCCGCCAACTCGCTCGTGCAGTCTCGGAGCACACGTCCCGGGATGTTGTCCGGACCTGCATCTTTACGTGGGTTGACCCTGGTTAGGGTCCTCCGTGTGTCCGCTGTGTTGATGGTGAAAGCTGGTCCGACCGATGGTGGGGATGGGCCGGCCATCCCTCTGATTGTCGGGTTTGATGCTTCAAAACGTGCATAGAAGTCGTTGAGCCTGTCTGGAAGCAAAGCGTCGTCATCATCGACCCCCTGCCTAGACTTATAGCCCGTCAGTGTCCAAACTCCCTGCCACATCTGCTTGGTGTTCCTAGTGTCACAGGGGTGTCCCTGGATTTTCTCCGCATAGGCGCGCTTCGCCGTCTTAATTCCCTTTGAAAGTGCAGACCTGGCTGAGCTGAGGGCGATCCTGTCCTTCGCTCTGAAGGCTGCATCTCTGGCTGTAAGCAGCGAGCGCACCTCTGCGGTCATCCAGGGCTTATGGTTTCCCCGTACAGTGATGGTCTTCACTGTAGTGACATCCTCTGTGCACTTTGCGATATAGCTGGTGACCGTTTCAGCATACTCCTCCACATCTGTCTTGTCTTCCTGGGAGGCTGCTATTTTGAAGACCTCCCAGTCTGTGTGCAGAAAACAGTCTTTCAGTGCAAAGGTTGTACTCTCTGGCCAAATCCTGATTTGTTTCACTACTGGCCTGCTGCGCTTCAGTAGAGGTTTGTAGACAGGCACTAGCATCACGGATATGTGGTCAGAAAGGCCGAGGTCGGGGCGGGGTATTGCCTTATATGCATCTGTGTTTGTGTACACTAAGTCCAACATATTCTCTCCTCTGGTCTTAAAGTCTACACATTGTTTAAACTTGGGGAGCACAGTCTTTAAGCTGGTGTGGTTAAAATCCCCCGCAACCACCACAAAACTGTCCGGGTGTGAAGTTTGGATTTCACTAATAGCATCGTGCAGTTCCCCGAGTGCCTCCTTAGCATTAGCGTTAGCATTAGCGCTCGGCGCTATGTAACCAGCTGCTACAAACACGTTGCTGAATTCCCTCGGCAGATAATATGGCCGACAATTTACAATAAGGAACTCCGCCAACGGAGAGCAGTGTTTAGATACTAACGTGGCGTTAATGCACCAGTTCTTGTTAACATAGATGCATATGCCCCCCCACAGCTCTTACCGGAGCTCGCCGTTTCTCTGTCTGCCCAGAACGCCGTCGTACCTTCCAGTTGATTGGCCTCGTCAGGGATGTTGTTGTGGAGCCATGTCTTCGTGAACGCAAGCACACAGCAGTCCCTCCACTCTCTCCGGTTTTCTCTCAGTAGACACAGCTCGTCCAGCTTGTTGTCGAGGGAGCGGACGTTAGAGAGAAGGAGCGACAGTACTGCTGGTCTGGAGGGGTTAGCCTTTAGCCTAGCATGAATCCCGGCCCTTATTCCACGCTTTTGCTTGCGTTCCCTCCGCTTACGCTTCCTCCTCTCCCGTGTAGCCTCCAGCAGGGACTCCGCCAGAATTCCATGCTGGCGTAGAATGTCCAAGTCACAACCGAGCGCCGTGATTCTTGCAGCGTGCAGTACCTTGATGTTTAATAAGGTCTCAGGGTTGTAGGTTTTACAGAATGTACGTCTGGGATGATCAAAACTCTCACACTCGCTGATGCCAAGAGGGGCCGCTGCGTCAACCGCTGCTGGGCCGCCATCTTGTGGATTGAGTCCTCATTCAGTCTGTATGGACTGAATGGCAAGTCCATTCAGTCCATACAGCCAATTATGTACAGTAGAACGAAATTGTGTTTTTCCTATCTACAATGTTAATCACATCTAGAATCAGAGGGGTCACTGCCATGCAAAGCGCTGCCACATAAGAGGTATAAGAGACAGTTTGCTCTGTGATTGTAAAACAGTGAAATGTGGATCGACAGTGAAGTCCAGGCTTTATTAAGGCTTTAAGCTTTTTCACAGTGATAAAAATGCAAAGGGATTCTATGAGTCAGAGACTTTTCACTGATATTTTCTCTTTTCTGTACTCAGTGAGGCATTGGAGAGAAAAATTGGAACCTGACACATAGTTAAAGAAAGTAAAATAGGTTTTATTGCACAGCAGTTGTGTGTTTGAATTGTTGTATAAGCCACTTTCCTTTTATAAGTGTAGTATTATTATGGTGAGCTGAAAGAGCCTATGGTAAGTTTATAACGATTGGACAAAATGACATTGTTTTTTGGGGGGGTTGAATGACTGTAGTTCCTATGGTGACTCATCAGTTTCCCTCCAAGGATTCCAGTACTGTTTTTGTCCAAAAGTAGCTTGTTTATGGGGTCCAGTGTTTTACTTAAACATCTAAAACAGGGGTGTCAAACTCATTTTCATCCCAGGCCACATAAGCCTCATGGTTTTTGTCAAAGGGCTGATTTTAATGACCACTAGGGCTTTCATCTCCAGGAAATATTGACATATTTTGACATAACAATGTAATTCTGTCTTTCATTATTGATACAGAAAGTTGAAAATGTATACAATTAAAATTAAAAAAAAACTATAAAAATGTGGAAACATGAATAATTCACAAGTCATGAATTGCAGAAAATGCATAACACATTAATAAGAAAAGATACAGAAAGTTAAAAAAATATTTACATATATTTTTTAAACTGATGAAAATACAAAAATGTGGAAAAATGAATAATTCAGTCTTGAACTGTAATAAATATATTAAAAATATATAAAACAAACATTTTTTAAAGGATTCAGAAAGTTGAAAATGCATACAATAAAATTTTAAAAATGATTTGTGTCATTAGATTTGCCGTTAATTCCCCAAATCGGCCTGTAATTGTGTTTCTTGACAGGCTGACATAATTAAAAAGTCAGTTTCTGATCAGGGAGGGTAAACCTGCTCACCTTAAGATAGATCGCTTTCAAAATGTGCCTTCTGAAACACACTTGAAAGTTTGGGTAAAGCTGGCTCTTCCAGCAGCATCATTTTTTGATGCAACTTGTGCAAAAATATTCTTCTTAGACTGCAGTCTGCTTTTTAAATTTTTGGGCTTTTGCTGGCTTTTAGTAAGCGTACCTGGCTCAGTGTTTGGTTTTAAAATGCCGACATGCAGTATCTCACAAAAGTGAGTACACCTCTCACATTTTTGTAAATATTTTATTATATCTTTTCATGGGACAGCACTGAAGATATGACACTTTGATACAATGTAAAGTAGTCAGTGTACAGCTTGTAACAGTGTAAATTTGCTGTCCCCTCAAAATAACTCAACACACAGCCATTAATGTCTAAACCACTGGCAACAGAAGTGAGTACATCTCTTACTGAAAATGTCCAAATCGTGCCCAAAGTGTCAATATTTTGTGTGGCCACCGTTATTTTCCAGCACTGCCTTAACTCTCTTGGGCATGGAGTTCACTAGAGCTTCACAGGTTTTCACTGGAATCCTCTTCCACTCCTGCATGACAACATCACGGAGCTGGTGGATGTTAGAGACCTTTTCGCTCCTCCACCTTCCGTTTGAGGATGCCCCACAGATGCTCAATAGGGTTTTGGTCTGGAGACATGCTTTGCCAGTCTATCATCTTTACCTTCTGTTTCTTTAGCAAGGCAGTTGTTGCCTTGGAGGTGTGTTTGGGGTCATTATCATGTTGGAATACTGCCCTGCGGCCCAGTTTCTGAAGTGAGGGGATCATGCTCTGCTTCAATATGTCACAGTACATGTTGGCATTCATGGTTCCCTCAATGAACTGTATCTCCCCAGTGCCGGCAGCACTCATAGAGCCCCAAACCATGACACTCCCACCACCATGCTTGACTGTAAGCAAGACACACTTGTCTTTGTACCCCTCACCTGGTTGCCACCACACACGCTTGACGCCATCTGAACCAAATAAGTTTATGTTGGTCTCATCAGACCACAGGACATGGTTCCAGTAATCCAGGTCCTTAGTCTGCTTGTCTTCAGCAAACTGTTTGCAGGCTTTGTTGTGCATCATCTTTAAAAGGGGCTTCCTTCTGGGACGACAGCCATGCAGACCAATTTGATACAGTGTGCGGCGTATGGTCTGAGCACTGACAGGCTGACCCCCCCACCCCTTCAACTTCTGCAACAATCCTGGCAGCACTCATACGTCTATTTTCACAAGACAGCCTCTGGATATGACGCCGAGCACATGCACTTAACGTTTTTGGTTGACCATGGCAATGCCTGTTCTGAGTGGAACCTGTCCTGTTAAACCGCTATATGGTCTTGGCCATTGCACTGCAGCTCAGTTTGAGGGTGTTGGCAATCTTCTTATAGCATAGACCATCTTTATGTGGAGCAACAATTCTTTTTTTTCAGATCTTCAGAGAGTTCTTTGCCATGAGGGGCCATGTTGGACTTCCAATGACCAGTATGAGAGAGTGTGAGAGCGATAACACCAAATTTAACACACTTGCTCCCCATTCATGCCTGGGACCTTGTAACACTGAAGAGTCACATGACACCAGGGAAGGAAAATGACTAATTGGGCACAATTTGGACATTTACACTTAGGGGTGTACTCACTTTTGTTGCCAGCGGCTTAGACATTAATGGCTGTATGTTGAGTTATTTTGAGGGGACAGCAAATTTACATTGTTATACAAGCTGTACACTGACTACTTTACATTGTATCAAAGTATCATATCTTCAGTGTTATCCCATGAAAAGATATATTAAAATATTTACAAAAATGTAAAAAAAAATGTTTATAGTCAGCTTCATGTGTGCCTGTGTTTGTGTTCATGTTGAATGTAATTGTGGTTTGTAAATATGGATGTCACCTGACTGCAAAACAAATCTACCTACGGGTACAAATAAAGTAACCTGAACCTGAACCTGAAAATGTGAGGGGTGTACTCACTTTTGTGAGATACTGTTAATTGAGCACTGACACTGCCACTCCATGTTTGGATGCCGCCATTGAATCAGTGATAAAAAGCACAATGCGTTGTGGGACATGTATTTTGTTGTCACTACTCTTATGTGGCACAGAATCATATTTTTAAGATAATAACTTTGTTTTTAAGCTCCCGCCGGCCACATAATATGACATGGCATGCCAGATTCAGCCCACGGGCCTTGAGTTTGACTCATGATCTAAAAGCACAAGGCTGAGGTCTGTTTAGCACTCAAATCCATCCTGTCTTCGGTATTTGCAACTTTATCTTCTCATACTTATGTCTGAATTTAGTTGTTAACGGCTTGAAGCACTTAAGCCAAAATGCTTCTCAATGCTCTTCTTTCAGTTTTAAAGTAACTACTTCATCTTCACTGATGGTCCCAGCCTGTCTGATGAATTCCAATCACACAACTTCATAGGCTGCAGTGAACACTAATTGCATCCACAGCCCACCAAAGCCCCAGGGGAACGAATGTGTGTTGTCTGTGGTAATGAATTCTTCCCATTTTTACATTGTTTTGTCCAAGCCATCAGCAGTCCTAAGTGAACAGATAACCTAAATGTGTATGTGTGTGCTGTGTGAGCCGTTACTTTGTCACCCCGAGGTCAAGTGGATGGTGCGACAATCTCCCAAATGCAATTAGGAACTGGCCGACTATCTAAAGGAGACTCTGATGAATTGCTCCTGCGTGTCTTTCTTTCACTGACTTGGAGTTGGCTGCCCTGGCCAACAAATAGATTCATCCATAGACACAGGCAAACAGCACAATGAATACCAGCCATTTCATTGGGTTTCAGAGCGCTAAAGACATTCTAAAGAATTCAACGCACTTAGATCACTATCTCTTTAAAGTCACACTATTCATTGCAGATGTTTTGTTTGGAGGAGAATAAGAAGATAAAATAGATTTTTTTCTTGTTTTTGCATTAGATGTTTCAGAAGTTGTGTCTAACAGACTTCTTTTGACAGATATTGAATTTCCTAATTTCTAGTTATCATTTAAGCTTCTTGCACCGATCAGCTGGTATTTTCTCACATTCTTGAATATTTGCACATTTCCTTTCTCCACTGTCAGATTTAAACTTTCCTCCAAGTTTTCACTGGGATTAGGCTGCGTGTCCACCAAACGCATTTTTTCAGCACTGGGCGGCTGTTTTACATTCATTCTCTATGTAGTCAAGCGTTTATGCGCTCGGTGGTGGCCGTTTTTTGTCGCAGCGCTCAGGGTGCTCAGAGTTGAAAAAAGTTCAACTTTTCAGAGACTGCAGCTGAGCTTGACAATGTCAGACCTTAAGCAGCCAATCAGAACTGCTGTGTGGGCGGGACTTAGGACGCCAGTACTAGTCTGTACTCAGACTCCTGCTTTCTGTGTCATCATATTTTACATCCAGAGCTGCTAGAAAACGTTTCCTGTCCATTGTTATTTAGAGACTGCTATTAAAAAATCTGTAGAAAGTCTGACAATAGGAAAAGCGGGAGTGATAAGCTGAGAGTGACAAGCTGTTGCTGGGATACAGGGCACAGACTTTTTTTTTCCCAGAGCGCTGTGCACAAACGCTGAAAAAAAAAATGCTCAGGGCAGTTGGGCGACAAAAAACGCATTTGGTGGACATGCAGCATTAAGATCACGACTCATTGCTGGTCAGTTTAACGGAGTCCAATTTCTTCAACCTTTTTTTTGTTGTGGGGCTTTATCATCTTACACTGGATAGCAAATTTTGCCCAGAACTTTGACAATCGTGTTTCATGACTGCTGTGATAGTGTCTGAAGACTTCCAATAGCACAGGCGGCAAACATTATTGATCCTCCTCCATGCTTAACTATAGGTAAGGCACTCTTTTCCCTTTGAGCTTTGTTTTGCTGTGTACAGACAAATTGCTTTGGTACATTACATTGCCAGAAAGCTGCATTTTCTGTGTGATCTGTCCACACAACATTTGCCCACAGATTCGTTGGTTTGTTGACAAAGCACTCTTTGGCAAAGATCAGTCACTCCTTTTTTTTCTGTTTCAGCAGTCAGGTCCTCCTTTTTGTTTTATTGTACAGCCTATGGTACATGTTGAGACCATAACATCAGATTGTTTTAGGTCAGCCTTTGGGGCCTTGTTTATTTTCTTTCCTACAGTTTGCACCAACCCTCTAAGACAGGGGTGTCCAATCATGTGCCATGGAAAGCCAAGACCCTGCAGGCTTTACCTCCAACCAGTGTCTTCAACAGAAAATGTCACTGAATTTCTTCCCACTGATTGCTGATAAGTGAAAACACCTGCTGAAGAGACTGGGTAGAAGAGAAAACCTGTAGGGTCTTGGCCCTCCATGGCACATGATTGGACACCCCTGCTCTAAGACTTCTCTAATTGATTTTCCTCTCCCCTTCTCTTGCCAGTTCCATAATGTCGTGCCCCATTAATAACATTGATACCAGTTCTTTGAAGATGGCCTTATACCCTTTAGAAGTCTTGTATTTTGTGATAATAGAATAGCTGATGTCCTCACCTTTGTGAAAAGGGACAGAGAATTACTTGTGGCTTTTTTTAAGCCAATGAATGATGACTGGCATTGAAGTCATCATTCACTGGCTAATTCAAGCCATGTGGGTGCTGACAATTTATCACAGGTGAGTCAATTGTCACACTAAAGCTATCTCACTAGATGTTTTTCAAGAGATATTCTATTCATGGCTGCTGATTGTCAGAATGTGGGATGGGTCTCTTGCCCTCATTCTAATTTATAATTGTTATCTTGTCTTCAAGGCATGGGCCTCAGCCCTTGCTTTATGTTGTATTTTTGGAATTTTCTGTTTTTCACTCTGGTTATTATCTTCTTCCTGGGTTGCCTTATCATCCTTGTTTGCCACGTTCTTGTTCCCCCCTCTGATCATGTTTTTGCGCATTCTCTGTGTATGATTGTCTGCTCTGCCCCGCCCATCCCGTTTCTTTGTGACCAAGCTCTGCTGTCTTCGTTTACTCCTGATTGTGCCCACCTGCACTGTGTTGTGTCTGATTGCTCCTGTGTGTATTTATATCAGCCCCTATCTGTGTTTCATTATGAGTGTCGTTAAGTCATACAGCGTGAACAGCACACTTCTGTTCTGTGCCTGATCTGCCCTGTGTATCCTAACCTGATCCTGCCCGATTATGTGTGAGTTTTGTTACAGCCCCTGAGCTGTCTGTTATTTTTGTATTTTTTGAGCTGTGCCCGTTTGGCCAGCTCATTAATAAATCACTGCCGAAACTTGGAATATCGTGTTTGGGTCCAATTCTCCACCAAACTGTGACACAAAGAAGCGACTCTGTCCCTGGTGATTGGGGCTTGCCGGAGGAACTAACCGAGGCAACAGTTGGATGGGAGCCGGATCAGAGTTCAAGTACAGCGGTGGTAGGAGATGGGGACCAGTGGAGGACCACCGGGACCCCAGCCGGATAAGAGCCGGAATCAGAGCCCAGTTACAGTGGCGGGGCTCGGTGGAGGAACTACTGAGGAAGACGGCGGTAGGTGGCGGGGCTCAGCGGAGGAACTACCGGGACCCCAGCTGGACAGGAGCAGGATCGGAGCTCAATTACAGCGGCGGTGGGCGGCGGGACTCGGTGGAGGAGCTGGAGCTCAATTGCAGCGGGACTAGCAGCGGAGGGGGCTAGCTGAGGCCCAGCTGGATTCGAGTTTGTTCGGATCGGATACCGGCGACACCGGCAGAGATTGTTTTACTATCAACATGTCAGTAAAAATGCCACCAAAGGAGGAAATGGAAGAAATCAAAAAATCTCTGAACTTCATGTCAGAAGAACTGACCAAAGTGACTAGTCAGCAGGCTAAACTATTAGGGCTAATGGAAGAAGTCCGAGAATTAAAATTAACAATTAAGGAAAAAGACAAAAAAATTGCAGACGCATCGAGGATCTTGAACAATGTTCTCGTATGGATGATCTACTGTAATTATAAGTGGACTAGACATTAAATATCAATCATATGCTCATGCTACAGCAGGAATGAGAGGTGAGGAGGCTCCCCTGAGTGAATCAGTCTCCCTGGAAAACCAGGTGCTTCAGTTCCTTGATAGTAGAAATATAAAGGTTGAAGCAAATGCAATTTCAGCCTATCATGCTTTACCCAGAAAGGATAATAAAACAAAGAAATCAATTGTGATGCGTTTTGTGAACAGAAGGGTAAAGAATGACATACTGAGGCAGGCCAGAAAGCTACGGGGAACAGAAGTTTACCTAAATGAACATCTGACAAAGACAAATGCTGAAATAGCACGGCAAGCACGGATGCTAAAAAGACAAAACAAGATACAGGCAACATGGACAAGAAATTGTAGAGTTTGGATCAAACTAAATGGAACACCCGAGGAAGCAAAGAGTATAATAATCAGAGATCTTACTGACTTAAATAAATATAGATGAACACTGATTAAGAAAATTAAGAGACTATGATAATCCATATCCACACACACGGCAAGAATAGTTCTTTTGACATACCATGTCAATGTACTTTAAAAAAAAACAAACTAAACAAAACAAACAAAAAAACTTATGACTGACTTGAGTAGACATCAATTATCCCCAGTTGGAGGAAGTCATTTGACACAGAGTGAGGAAATTCAAACTCTGAAAGTATGCCATTATGCTGAACATAAACTACAAGAGATGGAGAATGATATTGATCCTGATAACCACTTTTTCAATAATATTCATAATCATTGTGAATATTACACTGAAAAGCAATTCAAAAGTCAAGTGCAACTAGATGGTAAACTATCAATAATACACTTCAACAGCAGAAGTCTTAACAAAAACTTTCCACAGATTCAGGACTATTTAAAACAGCTAGACAGAAAATTTACAGCTATCGCAGTCTCTGAAACTTGGCTTAATGAAGAGCAGGCTCCTCTGATGGCAATAGAGGGATATCAGATGTTTCATATTAACAGATCTCAAAAAAGGGTGGTGGTGTTGCACTGTATATTGATGACCTGTATAGGTGTAAGCTTGTAAATGGAATGTCCTTGTTATGACCCGAGCACTAATGTTATTTGTGCTCGGGCTATTCCTGTCAGGTCTTGACAGCGGCGTTGTTATTCCGGCTCTCCGAGCTCTTATTGTGACAGCGCTCGGGGAGGCTTCCGCTCAGCTGTCAAGACCTGAACAGCTGTTCTGCATTTGCGGTCGTTAGTGGCCGGCTTCTTAAACCGACGCTAGCGGCTGCATCCTTGCAGCAGTGTCCATCGCTGGTCGTCGGAGCGATCGTATGTTATGGATTAATACTACATTGCCTGTCTGTGGTGTGACCGTCTCATCCTGTGGACCCGTGAGTGAGCTTATTAGCCTTACCCCTTCGTGTGTGTAGACTTGTTGGTGTCATAGCCTCAGCGGCCTGTATTATTGTGATTTTCACCGTAATAAAGACTTTAACACAACTCTCTGGTAACGGTGTGGCATCTTATGGTGGCTCGCCAGGGCGACCGCATGACAGTCCTTTGCACTACCAGGGATTTTGGAATGTGTTACTGTTGAGATTGACCAAGATAAAACAAAAAATCTTATTATAAGTTTACCGACCAACGGCCGGAGAGTCCGGCCGTTGGTCGAACCTCGGATTCAGGAGGAGCAATGTGGTTTTCGTCCTGGCCGTGGCACATCGGACCAGCTCTTTACCCTCTCGAGAATTCTTGAGGGTTCGTGGGAGTTTGCCCAACCAGTTTACATGTGTTTTGTGGACTTGGAGAAGGCATTTGACTGCGTCCCTCGTGGATTTTTGTGGGGGGTGCTTCGGGAGTATGGGGTATCGGGCTTGTTGTTAAGAGCTATTCGGTCTCTGTACGACCGTTGTGAGAGTTTGGTTCGTGTTGCCAACACTCGGTCGGAGTCATTCCCAGTGAGAGTTGGACTCCGCCAGGGCTGCCCTTTGTCACCGATCCTGTTCATAATTTTTATGGACAGGATTTCTAGGCGCAGCCAGGGAATGGAGGGTGTCATGCTTGGTGACCACAGGATCTCATCTCTGTTGTTTGCAGATGATGTTGTCCTGTTGGCTTCATCCAGCAATGACCTACAGCTCTTGCTGGGACAGTTTGCCGCTGAGTGTGAAGCGGCTGGGATGAGAATCAGCACCTCCAAGTCCGAGTCCATGGTCCTCAGCCGGAAAAAGGTGGATTGTCCTCTCCGGGTTGGGGACAGGCTCCTGCCCCAAGTGGAGGAGTTTAAGTATCTTGGGGTCTTGTTCACGAGTGAGGGGAAAATGGAGCGAGAGATCGACAGACGGATTGGAGCAGCATCTGCAGTGATGCGGACGTTGTACCGGTCTGTTGTGGTGAAGAGGGAGCTTAGTTCTAAGGCAAAGCTGTCGATTTACCAGTCAATCTACGTTCCTACTCTCACCTATGGTCACGAGCTTTGGGTAATGACTGAAAGAACGAGATCGCGGATACAAGCGGCTGAAATGAGCTTTCTCCGTAGGATTGCTGGACTCACCCTCAGAGATAGGGTGAGGAGCTCAGTCATCCGGGAGAGGCTCAGAGTAGAACCGCTGCTCCTCCACATTGAAAGGAGTCAGTTGAGGTGGTATGGGCATCTGATTAGGATGCCTCCTGGACGCCTCCCACTTGAGGTGTTTCAGGCACGTCCCACTGGGAGGAGACCCCGGGGCAGACCCAGGACTCGGTGGAGAGACTATGTCTCCCAGCTGGTCTGGGAACGCCTTGGTATCCCCTCTGAAGAGCTGGAGCAGGTGGCTGGGGAGAGGGAAGTCTGGGCTTCTCTGCTTGAACTGCTGCCTCCGCGACCCGGACCTCCGGAAAAGCGGTAGAAGATGGATGGATGGATGGATGGATGGATAATTATAAGTTGTATATATAGAACGCGGGGAACTTGCATTGAGACATTCAGAGATAAATTAGTCGAGCTGTACAATAATATTACTAGTAAGAAAATGGTAGTAATTTGTGGAGATTTCAATATTGATTTACTAAATCCATATCAACAAAATGTAATTACAGAGTTCATGAATTCTATGTACAGTATGAGTCTATATCCCACAATAACACATCCCAGTAGAATCACAGTTCACACTGCTACACTTATTGACAACCTGTTTGTTAATATTATTGATAAGAAAATAGAAAGTGGATTATTGATAAATGATGTAAGTGACCATTTGCCAACCTTTGCACTTATCCATGGCCACACGGGGGCCAATACAGAAAATTTTTTAAAATCGTTCAGATACAAATCACAAAATGCAATCAGTTCTTTTAGAGAAGACTTGCTGAAGCAAGACTGGACAAAAGTCTATGTATCAGATGTAAATGAAGCCTATGACACATTTATGAACATTGTAACCACTCTTTATGATAAAAATTGTCCATTAGTAAAGAAAAAGCTTAAACATAAATTTGTCGATAAACCATGGTTAACCAAAGGATTACAAAAGGCATGTAAAAAGAAAAATTTGTTATATAAAGCTTTCCTAAAGAAAAGGACAAAAGAAGCAGAGCAGCGGTATAAAACATACAAAAATAAGTTAACATATATAATAAGATGTAGTAAAAGCGACTATTACAATAAAGAACTGGAGAAAAACAGAGACAATATTAAAAATACATGGACAATACTTAACAATATTCTTGGAAATAAAAACAGAAATACAAGCTACCCAACCAATTTTTCAAAAAATAATAAAACGACTCAGAGTGTGAATGCAGCTTCACCTGCAGATGAATTTAATAACTTTTTTGTTAACATTGGTCCTAATTTGGCTCGAGAAATACCCATTACGGCACCTACAGGTGATACAATAAGCAAAAACACTGCTATAAAAGACTCCATTTTCATAAAGAACACAGACGAGAGAGAGGTCACTGAAATTGTTAAATCGTTTAAAAGTAAAACATCTGCGGACTGTGATGGTATTGACATGCTCTTAGTCAAAACTATTATTGAATGCTTAGTGAAACCACTGACGTATATCTGTAACCTGTCTCTCCAAACAGGTATATTTCCCAATGCAATGAAAATAGCTAAAGTAATTCCGATATACAAGACGGGTGACAGAGGGGAATTCTCAAACTATAGACCAATTTCACTATTGCCGCAATTTTCCAAGATACTTGAAAAAATATTCTGTGAGAGAATTGACAACTTCATGCTGAAGAATAATTTATTGTGTGAGCAGCAATATGGGTTCAGACACAAGAGGACAACTGTATTTGCTCTAATGGAATTTATAGAAAAAATATCAACTGCCGTTGAAAATAAAGAGTATTCAGTTGGGGTATTCCTGGATCTTAAAAAAGCATTTGATACAGTGGATCATAATTTATTATTAAAGAAACTACAAAATTGTGGTATTAGGGGGGTAGCACTGTCCTGGTTATGTAGTTACTTAAAGAATAGATATCAGTATGTATGTGTTGGTAACAAAAACTCACAGTTACTGAAGGTTACTTGTGGAGACCCACAGGGTTCAGTTTTGGGGCCATTGTTATTCAATATGTATATAAATGATATATGTAAAGTTTCAGAAAAAATGGATTTAATATTGTTTGCCGATGACACTATTTTATTATGCAGTGGAAGCAATTTGGAACAACTTTTGGATACACTCGGAAAGGAATTAGGAAAGCTTAAACTGTGGTTTGATTCAAACAAATTAACGCTCAATTTAAGTAAGACAAAATTTATAGTTTTTAACAACCATCACAACAACTTAGTATCTAAACTCAGTGTAAATGGTGTAGAGATTGAAAGGGTATCCGAAACTAAATTTCTTGGAGTAATAATTGATAATAAACTGTGTTGGAAGTCACATATTAATTATATTAAAGGTAAAATATCTAAATCAATTGCAATACTGCACAGAGTGAAATATTTGCTGAATCAACCCACACTATATACTTTGTATCATTCATTAATACTCCCTTACATGACATATTGTACTGAAGTATGGGGAAATACATATAAAACAAACATATATCCAGTCTTTATGCTTCAGAAGAGAGCTATTAGAATAATAAACAAAGCTGCTTACAGGGAACCAACAAAACCCACTTTTTCTTAAATTAAAAGATCTCAAGTTGAAAGATCTGGTTGACTTTAAAACTGCAGTAATAATGTTTAAAGTGAAGAATCTATCACTGCCCGCAAATATCCAAAAGTTGTTCCAAATAAGGGAGAAACAATATCATTTCAGAGGAACATGTATATTTCAAAAACCTTCAGTGAGAACTACCACCAAGCAACACTGTGTTTCAGTGCAAGGAGTCAGATTATGGAACGATTTTGGACCTGAATTAAAATCATGTACAACGCTTGGACAATTTAAACAAAAACTAAAGGAAGAAATACTCCAAACATATATACAAGATGACATGTAAAATCACATAAGGATTGTCATATCCAGTCTGTGTTGTGTTGTTGTTTATTTTTTTTGTCACATTTTGTCTTAGCTTTGTTCTGAATTGTAATCACTCTTGTTTTGTTTTTCTTTTGAATTATTGGATGGAATATGGGTGGGCAATATAAGCTGCGGCTTCAGCCATCACCCATTTCAGATAACTTATGTTGAACTGTATAATCAGAGGAGTTATTGTCTAATTTGACCTTGTTGGATTTTCTTTCCCCCTTTGTTATATTATTCTGTTTCTTTTTTTAATCTTTACTTTTAATCTATCCGAAATAGATTCATTCATTCATTCATTCATTCACTCCTATTCATTCATGATGAATAGGAGTATATGTAAAGAGGTTCCTTCAGTCAAAATATATGTAGTTCTGTACCACTGATCACTTAATCAACCCAGATTTTAATAAACACACAAACCTGCCATCCAACTCGCCATGTGAGAGATTTGCAGACCACTTCAGGTGCAAGTTTGATTCTATTAGATCCAACATATTATCTGACCTGAAGACTGCTTTCAATGGAATCTTATAGGACACACTGGACTTTTTCGCCCTGGTTGATGCTAAGATGCTTGGTAGTTTTCTCCCAGGTAAACTTGACCTCCTGCCTTTTAGATCTGATTCCCACATCACTTTTTAAAACATTTTATGGATTCTTCAAACACGAGATTTTAAATATTGTAAATTGCTCTCTTCGGACTGGTGTTTACCCCACAGCCTTTAAAAGGCTGTGGTGAAGCCCCTTTTGAAGAAGAGTAATTTAGATCCTGATATCCTCAGTAACTATCGACCTGTATCCAATTTACCGTTTTTAAGTAAAGTTTTAGAAAAAATTGTTTTTATCTAGTTAAACAATTGACCACAACATTTCTGAAAAATTTCAATCTGGTTTTAGGACAAACCACAGTACCGAGACAGCCCTTTTAAAAATCGTTCATGATATCAGGTGTAATATGGACTCCCCCAAACTGTCAGTCCTGGTGCTGCTGGATGTCAGTGCTGCCTTTGATACAGTAGATCACTACATTTTATTAAGCAGACTCAAACACCTGGTGGGCCTCTCAGGTACCGTTTTTGGTTTCATTCCTATCTCACTGATTGTTGCTATTTTCGAAGTATGGATACATGTTCTTTGGGAATTCACGAAATCAAGTGTGGGATACCCAAAGGTTCAATTTTAAGCCCAGTACTTTTTTAATCTTTATACAGTATGTTACCACTTGGGGTGTTATCAGGAGACACGGCATCAATTTTCATAGCTATGTTGATGATACACAGCTGTACATTGCCACGTCTCCTGATGACATAAAAACAGTTAATGTCCTTTTGAACTGTATTTTAGATATAAAGTCATGGATGGCAGAGAACTTCCTACAGCTCAACCAGGACAAAACAGAAGTTTTACTTATCAGTCCTGAAGATGAGAGAAACTCTTACCTAAATTGCTAGGTTTAAAACCTACACATTGTATCAAGAACCTGGGCATTCTTCTAGACTCTGACTTTAATTTATTTCAGACATTAAAAATATAACAAAAATCGGATTTTACCATCTTAGGAATATAGCCAGAGTCTGCCCTTTTCTCTCCCTTGCCAGCATGGAGATCTTGATGCATGCATTTATTACTAGTTGTATAGACTACTGTAATGCCCTGCTCTCTGCTCTGCTGTCTTCCCCAAAAAAGGATATCTAACTAACCTGCACTTATATAGTCACAAAGACCACTCAAAGCGCTTTCACTAATACTAACCCTCTATTCTAAGGGCCTATAGGAAACAGATATCTAGGGACAATTTAGAGCAGCCAATTAACCTAACATGCATGTCTTTGGATTGTGGGAGGAAATCGGAGCCCCCGGAGTAAACCCACGCAGCACAGGCAGACTCCACACAGAAAGGTTCCAACCCCTGCCAACCTGGGGATTTGAACCAGGAACCTTCTAGCTGTAAGGCAACAGTGCTAACCACTGCACCACCATTCTGCCCATCACATCTCCAACTTCTCCAAAATTCAGCAGCACGAGTGTTGATGAGGACCAGGGGGCGGGTGCATATTACACCAGTTTTAAAATCACTGCATTGGCTCCCCGTGCATTTTAGGATTGATTTTAAGGTTCTGTTAGTCGTTTTTAAATGCCTCAATGGTCTTGGACCTTCTTATTTATCTGAGCTGCTTTTACCTTTTGAGCCCTCATGGACCCTGAGGTCCTCTGGTACTGGCCTTTTAATGGTTCCCAAAGTCAAGATCAAGATCTTTGGTGAAGCCTCCTTTCATTATTATGGTCCTCGTCTGTGGAACAGCCTGCCAGAGAGCCTGTGGGCTGCAGAGTCAACAGATGTTTTTAAGAACAGGTTGTTCCATTGTTTTACATTCTTCTTAGCTCCATTTGTTTTTAGATTTTCTCATCGCTTTTTATTTTGATGTGTTTTTAGGTCAGTTTATAAGTATGGGTTTTTAGATCCCTTTGTTTTATGTGTTCTTAATTTTATCTTGTATGTGTTTTAGCTCCCGTGTTTCCTCAGTGGAGCCCCTCATGCTAGATGCTGCTTGGCCCATCTGCAGGGGTGTTGGTCTCGTGGGTCGCTCTAGCTTGAGTGGGTGGGGGCTTTATGCCATTGCCTACAGCTGTGGTGTGGGCCCTGGCCTGTCCTGGTTGGGGTGGCCTCTGTGGCACGCCCTGTGGTTATGGGCTGTGTGATTTCCTGGCATGGGGAGCACCACAGGATGGTTGTTCCTTCACATGGTGCCTCAGTGCTGAGCTATGTCTCTTTTATTTTATATATGTGTGAGAGAAGTAGGGGGTTGTGTGTGTGTGTGTGTGTGTGTGTGTGTGTGTGTGTGTGTGTGTGTGTGTGTGTGTGTGTGTGTGAGGGTTGGAAGGGGTGGGATGTATTGTGTAAATATATGTAACTAGATTTGTCTACTGTTTTTATCTATGTAAAGCACTTTGTACAACATCCAATGTTTGAAAAGTGCTATACACACATAAAGTTTGATTGTCTGATTAACTGATTGTATATTGTTAATATAGGAATAAGTAGCGATGTGGTACACAGACTGCCCTGTAGCTTACATGCAGTGGGGTCTTGGAAATAATGCAACAAGGATTTCAAAAAATTGCAACCCTTTCTTCCTTTCAAGGCAGTGAATGTCTTGTCTTGCAGTGGGGCTCCTTTTTCATTGGTGGAATTGAAATGAGCAGCATATTAAGGCTTGATTGTAAAAGCTGTCAATCCATTCATCCATCTTCTACCGCCTTTCCAGAGGGCCAGGTTGCAGAGGCAGCAGTTCAAGCAGAGAAGCCCGGACTTTTCTCTCCCCAGCAGCCACCTGCTCCAGCTCTTCAGAGAGGATACCAAGGCATTCCCAGACCAACTGGGGGACGTACTCTCTCCAGCGAGTCCTGGATCTGCCCCAGGGTCTCCTCCCAGTGGGACGTGCCCGAAACACCTCCAGTGGGAGGTGTCCAGGAGGCATCCTGATCAGATACCCAAACCATCTCAACTGGCTCCTTTCAATGTGGAGGAGCAGCGGTTCTACTCTGAGCCTCTCCCGGATGACTGAGCTCCTCACCCTATTATCTCTGAGGATGAGTCCAGCAATCCTACGAAAAAAGCTCATTTCAGCCGCTTGTATCTGCGATCTCATTTTTTCGGTCATTACCCAAAGCTCGTGACCATAGGTGAGGGTAGGAATGTAGATTGACTGGCAAACTGACAGCTTTGCAGCTGTCAACCAGTAACAAAAATCTTTGGAACCACCACTAACAGCTGACTTATCCTCCCATTAACTGACAGCTGCTCAGCATCAGTATCATTGTGGCCAAAATCAAAGACCTCAGAGACACAGAGCAGAAAAAATCCTATTAAAGCCAATGGGAGGGAGGCTTATAGGAAGGCCATGAGCCTTTGTTTTCATCCTACTCCTCCTTTTATATGCTGTTCTTCCAGCTACAATGGTGTGAAAAAGTGTTTGCCCCCTTCCTGATTTCTCATTTTTTTTGCATGTTTGTCACTTAAATATTTAAGATCATCAAACAAATTTAAATATTAGACAAAGATTTTTTTTTCCAGTTCCAGTTCCGTCGGACCGGCGGCGCCACACGAGTTGGCTGCCTTTTGCAACTGCCTTTTTTTTAATCTTCCTTCTTTCTACACCTTTCACTCTATATATATATCACAGACACACAGATCGCCCCAAAGGTCTCCCAAGTCGGCGGACGGAGCCACTGTTTACAGCAGGAGACGATACAGCAGGGAAGAGCTAGCTAGCACTCAACCGCCACCCGGTGCTAACGGAGAAACTCGACATACCGAGGAACTGTAGCGAAAACGACGCGGGTGCCGGGCTGGAGTTTAGGCGGCGTGCAAGAAATATAAGACAGAATAATAAAGAGCGATGGCAAGAACCAAGCAGACCGCCCGTAAATCTACTGGAGGAAAAAGCCCCCCAGGAAGCAGCTAGCCACCAAGGCTGCTCGGAAAAAGCGCTCCGGCCACCGGCGGAGTGAAGAAGCCTCACCGTTACAGGCCCGGTACCGTGGCTCTGAGAGAGATCTGTTGCTACCAGAAATCCACGGAGCTGCTCATCCGTAAGCTGCCCTTCCAGCGCCTGGTGAGGGAGATCGCTCAGGACTTAAAGACCGACCTGCGCTTCCAGAGCTCCGCCGTCATGGCTCTGCAGGGGGCCAGCGAGGCCTACCTGGTGGATCTCTTCGTGGACACCAACCTGTGCGCCATCCACGCCAAGAGGGTCACCATCATGCCCAAAGACATCCAGCTGGCCCGCCGCATCCGCGGCGAGAGAGCTTAGACTTTCTGCTGTACATTCACCAACCACAATGCTCCGCACTGTGGTTGGTGAAGATATATATATATATATATATTTATAGTAATATGTACATATGTATACTAGCTGTTCTTGTTTTTTCTTGCCTTCTGATTGTTGCTCTGAGTGTTGCTATCCCTGTGCTGTTGCAATCCTGGAATTTCCCCATTGTGGGACTAATAAAGGCTTATCTTATCTTATCTTATCTTATCTTAAGATAACACAAGTAAACACAAAATGCAGCTTTTAAATGAAGGTGTTTATGATTAAAGGAAAAAAAATTCAAATCTACATGGCCCTGTGTAAAAAAGTGATTGCCCCCTAAACCTAATAACTGGTTGGGCCACACTTAGCAACTGCAATCAAGCGTTTGCGATAACTGGCAATGAGTCTTTTACAGCACTGTGGAGGATTTTCAAGCATGAACCACCTTTTTTAAGGTCATGCCACAGCATTTCAATCAGATTCAGGTCAGGACTTTGACTAGGCCACTCCAGTGTCTTCATTTTGTTTTTCTTAAGCCATTCAGAGGTGGACTTGCTGGTTTGTTTTCAATCATTGTCCTGCTGCAGAACCCAAGTGCCCTTCAGCTTGAGGTCACGGACAGATGGCCGGACGTTCTCCTTCAGGATTTTTTGGTAGACAGCAGAATTCATGGTTCCATTTACCGCAGCAAGTCTTCCAGGTCCTGAAGCAGCAAAACAGCCCCAGACCATCATACTGCCACCACCATATTTTACTCTTAGTATGATGTTTCTTTTCTGAAGTGCCGTGTTACTTTTACGCCAGATGTAATGGGACACACACCTTCTGCACGGTGGCGCAGTGGTTAGCACTGCGGCAGCACAGTTTACCCTTGGCCAGGGGATTGTGGGGATCGTGGGATCGTGGGTTCGATCCCAGCCCCCGACCAACAGTGATCTGTGTGGAGTTTGCATGTTCTCCCCGTGTTGCGTGGGTTTACTCCGGGATTTCTCCGGTTTCCTCCCACATGCCAAAAAACATGCATGTTAGGTTAATTGGCTGTTCTAAATTGTCCCTAGATATCTGTTTCCTATAGGCCCTTAGAATAGAGGGTTAGTATTAAAAAGAAAGCGCTTTGAGTGGTCTTTGTGACTAGAAAAGCGCTATATAAGTGCAGGTTAGTTAGTTAGTTCCAAAAAGTTCAACTTTTGTCTCATCAGTCCACAGAGTATTTTCCCAAAAGTCTTGGGGATCATCAAGATGTTTTCTAGCAAAACTGAGACGAGCCTTTATCTTCTTTTTGCTCAGCAGTGGTTTTCGTCTTGGAACTCTTCCATGCAGGCCATTTTTCACCCAGTCTCTTTCTTATGGTGGAGTCATGAACACTGACCTTAACTGAGGCAAGTGAGGCCTGCAGTTCTTTGGATGTTGTTGTGGGGTCTTTTGTGACCTCTTGGATGAGTCATCGCTGCGCTCTCGGGATAATTTTGGTCAGTCGACCACTCCTGGGAAGGTTCACCACTGTTCCATGTTTTTGCCATTTGTGTATAATGGCTCTCACTGTGGTTCACTAGAGTCTCAAAGCTTTAGAAATGGCCAGAAAATTGAACTCAGCTTTTAAAGATGTGATAAACCACAGTTAATTTATGTTTTAACAGGGGGACAATCACTTTTTCACACAGGGCCATGTAGGTTTGGATTTTTTTTAACCCTTGATAAAAAAAAAGAACACCTTCAATTAAAAACTGCATTTTGTGTTTACTTGTGTTATCTTTGTCAACTATTTAAATTTGTTTGATGATCTGAAACATTTAAGTGTGACAAACACACAAAAAAAATGAGAAATCAGGAAGGGGGCGAAGACTTTTTCACACCACTGTATGCTCTAACAAATCCACAGCAGGGCAGAATTCTTTTTTCTGTTGCTCAGCTACTGTACTCATTTCAACATTTTGAATAACTTCAAGGCATTTCTCCATGTAGCAATAAATACTGAATGTTAACCTTGATACAAAAAATTTCCTTTGGTTGTTGCTCGCGTGTTACTTTAAAACATTCAAGAACAGAAAAAGTCACAAAAATATGAAAAATGCCCTTCATAAATGAAGAGTTTTTGCAATTTTTGCAGTGTTTATTTCTAAAATCAGATTGATCTGAATGATACATGAACAGTGCAACACAGTCAGAAATGCTACACAATTAAATTTAACAAATTCTATGAGACTCTCTGTCCTTCAAGATTTTTTTTCTTTGGAAACTGAGAATCATGTCTTACAACTACATTTTGCTACATATTGTTCGACAGAATAAAGCTTGAAATTTTAAGTGGAAGTAGAGATTTCTAAGATTTCTGAGGGGGAAAATTTGTAGTAATGTATTTCTTTCCTACATTTTGTTGGAAAAAAATACAAAATTGAATATACTGTAGCTGCAAGTGGCAATCACTGGGTTCCAAGCAGCTGCAGACTTTAATGTTGTATACTGTCTGGCACAACAAGCACACTGTTTTTGGAGTTGGTGCCAACTTGAACCAATTCACAGCAACTTCTGCCCAGCTGTGGCGCGCTGCACTGCTGAAGATCTTCTACAACAGGATGACTCTCTCCAGCAGAAAGACATCCACAAAAACAGAACAAAGGAAAAAAGATTACGACCAGAGCCATAACAGTATTATACACATTAGGTTTTAAAATGCACAGGAGAGGCATGTAGTGCTTCATTTGTTCCGAAGAATAGGGTTAGAGACACATCAAGCCAACATCTCTGACAAACCTGATTAATGACGTCTTGCTGCCTCCCCTTTTTCTGGTTTCTGAGGTTATATTTAATTTGGTATTTTGTCTTATGTATACAATGAAATTGATATTCTCTTCTTGTACTTATGATTTTATACTTGTTATATTTTTGAATATGTACTGTATATACTTTTTTGATATGTATAAGAATTTAGGTGGAGTTTTCAAATAAGTGTTGTTGGTTTTCTGCCTCCCCCTGCACTTTATTTTTTTGTATTTTATTATTTTGATATTTCCTTTTTACATTTAACTGTGCAAATAAATAAATCCTAAATCCTTTTTTCAAATTTGGTGGCGTAAAAAAACCCACACTTGGATTTTTGGAACAAAAATGCAAAAGGTCCTGTTTGCATTGTGTTTCCCAATGCAAACAGGCCTGTAAGTTCTGCACATCTGCTCACTCATTCACTGTGGTCAACAGCTAATCAGAATGCGCTCTTTCACTGATAAGTCGGACGCAGATTCAACATGTTGAATCGGCAAAAAAGGTTTTTTTGTGTCTATGCTCCTGGACACACCAAGCAGACTAGGCTCACGGATGACTCAAACTTGCCAGATGCTGATTGTTGGGTTGGTGTGTCACTAGCCTAAGACTTCACTGCGAAGATTTGAATCCGACTCCTTAACCACACAAGATGAGTGTCTTACCCACTGCACCACAAGACTGCTTCATTTCACAGTCTTACTGTCTGAAACAAATGTTTCATTGATAGCACACAAAGCCTGATAGACATTTCATAAAGATGATTTTTGGCACATGAACAAGAATTCCATGAAATTTGGTGTGATTTTAAGAGAAATCGCAAAGTTTCAATAAGTTTGGATCTCTGCATCTGAAGATAAATCAGAAAATACATGTCAAAGAGAAACAGTACAAATTCATTGCCCTGTAAAATCAACCTGGAGTGATATGTTTTGATAATTCCAGCGCCTTTTCATTTACAATATCTGCAGATAATTCATGCTTAATTTCAGTCAGTTTGGATGAATGGCCTTTGACAAGGTCAATTTAACTTCACAATGACATTTTTGAAAATATTGTGCAGAAAACTTCATTTTTGGAGCATAGGACTAAAGGAGAAAAGTTGCAGAAGGTTTCATAGATTAGAATGATGAAAGAGTTTCCAGTCTAGACCCAGCTGTTCTTAAGATATTTACAAAAAATGTAAAACTGATCATTATACGCCACCTATGGGTGTAGTATCTTCATTCTGGGTTTCTGAATAGTGGGGAGAATTTCTGACCACACTGTAACATTTCACATTTCTATGTATTAACATTTTTGCTGCACATGTGCTTTTATTTAAGAAGAAGAACCCTACATGTTTATGAAGTATTGTCTCCTCAAAAATGCACATTAGACAAAATATAAAATTTTCTTTTCATATTTAACACAGTTTAAATGTTTATTATTCTTACAATACTTGGTTTCCAGCTCAAGCTTAATCTTGTACAGCTGAGCTGTGCACAATTTTTTTTATTTTATTATTCAGTGTGAAAGAAAAAAATAACTCAGTGCAGCGCAAAACCTGAAACAATAAAGTCTTATTAAATTCTGTGACACTGTAATAAAGCTCTTGAAAGTAATTTCCGTTTTTATCCAGTGTGTGCATTTTTTTTTTTTTTAGCTCACTATGCATGATATGCTGTATGTGTTTGGATTTAATTTTGTGTGTGTGTGTGTGTGTGTGTGCGTGTGTGTGTGTGCGTGTGTGTGTGTGCATGTGTGTGTGTGTGTGTGTGGTGTTGGAGTTTTTCTGTGGGTCAGTAGGAGGATGAAGTGTAATCCAGTCATTAATTAAAGCAGAGGAGCAAGGGTGACTGTGAGATCAGTACTGAGGGCGAGAGAGTGAAAGAATCGAGCCTTAAAGCTGCCTGATGCTCTGCTTAGAAACTTGGTTTAATCAAGGACTTAGAGCGCCATCCCACCCCCCACACACCGCGCACACGCCGAGACATCACACACCCTGTCACATTGAAGCATTTGTATCTCAGCTCTGCACAGAGTCAGACAAATGGGCACAGACACTCCAGATGGAGTCACAACAGTATTTAAGAAGTAGAATTAACATGATTGGATTTTCACTTTTCCCTGTTGATGCTTGACTGAGAACATTAGTTCATTTAAGGGTGTGTGTATGTGTGTGTGTGGGGGGGGGGTGATGTATACCACAGAGTCATTGACCATTAAAACAGAAATGAGGTTTTAAAAGTACGATACAGACTGATATGATACAATAAAGCACGGTGCGGTATGATACAATACGATATACTCTATTGTCCTCATGGGGAAATTGGTCTTGGTGTTACATGATAAATGCCTCCATAGTTACAGTAAAACATGAATCACATGACTGCAATAAACCAACAATCAAAACTAAGAACATTAAACAGATCAGCTGTACAATACACAAGATTCCAAATGCACATTACAGATCCATCGCAAATGTCAAGCTGCACACACCCAGGGATAAAGTGCAACATGAATGGCTCAGTCCAAATGTGATTTCGCAGCTTCATTTCTGGCATGACCTGCTAGCTTAGTGTAACTTTTTTGTATCAGAGTTGAATTAACCCCCCCCCCCCCCCAAAAAAAAAAGTTGAAAAAAAAACATACATTTAAATCACAGATCCTGACCCTTTTCTCAGTTTTTTATTGAATAACTTTTCACATTTGTTATTACCTTCATTTTATAACATTTTTGTTTAGTTTAATTTTTTATACGCCCGTCTCCAGGATGTATTATGGTATGATGATGTCCATCCGTCCGTCTGTACAATATGTCAGGTGAACTCCTCCCACAGTTTTCAAGCTATGACTTTTTTTTATTTCACACAATGTTTGTACATGTGTTGAAGATATGCATATTTAGGATTTGGACTTTGGATCTTTTTTTGTCAAAATTACAGGTTTTAGAACTTTGTCATTTTTTCAATGCAATTTCAATGCAGGTTACATGGTTTGTCCGGCTAACTTCTCCTACAGTTTTCAAGCTAGGACATTTTAATTTCACGCAGTGTTTGTAAGTGTATTGAAAATGTGCATATTATAGGGGGATACATAATTTTCTGATATTTTCTCTAAATTTGTTCCACTTTGAATTGTAGATTGTTTTCTTTGCTAAAAGTCCTTGCAATTACAGCACATGGTTATTAGCTTTAATACACATCTACACTACATTGAATCATGAATTTGTAATAGATTATCTGGTTGCTGGTGTGCTAGCTGTGCACTATCAATTATGGCTATGGACAGATGTACTGTGTGCAGTGCTCTTTTTATTGGTTGAATTGACTATTCACAAAAGCTTAGCTTCAGATCTACAGCCTTAAAGGTCCCTTTTACTGCACTTTTTTCCACATGCTGACAGCTTCCGCAGGTCTTAATTAAATGTTTATGACATACTTTGGTCAAATTGCCTTTAGTCATTTAATAATTGCAGCATTATTGTAAATACTCTTTTGCAGCTCTCCTCAGAAGCCTTCATTTCAGTGGATGTCTCTTTAAATGCCGATTAGTTGCAGTTAATTCCACCCTCTCTCTCACATCACTATTGCTAATCATAGCTGGCTAGCTCCTTGTGAAATGCAAAGTGTACAGAGCGACAGTACTGGCTACTTTATTGTACGGTGCTGAAACTTGGACTGTCTACAGAGTGCAGGTCAAGAAACTCCACACGTACATGACACATCTTCAAGCCATAATAAACATCTCATGGAAAGACAAGATAACCAACATAGAAAGACAGGCGTTCCTGGCAGCGGAAGGCTAAGGACAGAGCTGTGTGGAGGAATCTGATCAGACCTACTGTAAATGAAACAGTCATTGTTGCCCACGACAGACTGCTATGATGATGATGATGAGCTCCAAGCTTGCATAGCAAGCCTGAGCCAACTAATGTAAATTCATCCTAAAGAATGAATGAAATATTGACCTCTTGCATAATGGATATTCCACATATTGGACTTAGTGTATGGGCAGATCATTTTTTCTTCATAAAGCTCATGTTTCACGTTTTGATTGTTTTTGTAACCATACTGTGCCGTTTAATTGTTCACCCAGTTAGCTTAGCATAGCACACTATCGTGCTGTTTATGCCTCTGCCATTCCAAATACCAGTTCATGGGCGGTACTAGACCTGTGTAATGGACATGTATTGTGCAGTCTTTGAACAAGCTCATTCACATTCATTTGAATCTGTGCAATATTATTAGGAGTGAGTCAAAGCTTGTTATGAGAATAAATAACACACTAGTAACTGGAAGCTAACTAGACTAACTATCAATAACAGTAATGGTAACATCAATAACTGAGGGATTCTGCATACAAAAAGTAATATTAAAAGAAGCCAGGTAATAACTGGCAGTCAGACATACCGTATGTTTCAGTGAGTTTCACAGGTCTATTGCAGGCCATGCAGTGGTATTTGGAATGGCAGATCTGTGGTGCATGGCATGACGCCACACCAAATGAACGCAGACAAGGACATATATAGGGAGACAGATGATCATGGGAAACACTAGACAGCTGGGGATAGTAATCAGGGATTAATCAGCAACACATGAGGAGAAGTGGCTAAGACTACGGAAGACATGAGGAACTGAGAATGATAGAAAAGGGAGTACAGGGAACACACACACACACACACGAGACTTGTTCAGATGACCAAGGTGGGACACAGAACTATAACAGCTGATAATACACATGACAGACTGAGGACTGGGGACGACAGTAACAATCACAGAGGACCCAGGGGCGACACAGAAGGCAAAACACAGGTAATTAATCATAATAGTTTAGTTTACTTTAATGTTTATTTGAAAGGAATATTTCATATTAATGAACATTAATACAAATGTAAGTATGCCAGATTTAGCAATACTGCTGATTTGCATCTGTAGTCCCGTGGCACATCACAAAAACACACAAACAATCGTACACGAGAAGAACAATTGCAATGAAACTGTACAAAGTGGATATGCTAAAGTGCAAGAGTTAAGATGCTACAAAACAAAACATTCTAATGTCACACAAGTGAAGTGTTGTGTATGTGTACACACACACATGCACTCAAGCACCTCACAACAGCAACAAACAATAGTAACAAGCAAAAGGTGGGGCACACACACACACACACACACACACATATATATATATATATATATGTGTGTGTGTGTGTGCATGCCACAGAGCAACCACTAGTTATGGGTACAGTTTTGGTTATTTAAAAGCCAATTTTTACAATGAATCTTAAAAGTGTTTAGTGTGGTACGTTCTCTGATTGCAGGTGGTATATTATTCCAGATCTTGGTGCCCGTCACTGATAACACAGATTGAGCAAATGTGGTGCATCTGTGGGGGACCTCACAGTCTCCTCTAGTGATTGCTCTGGTGGTTGTGCCGGTGACAGTCCTCTGTTTAACATATTCTCCTGGGAAGGGGGGTGGGGTGCATAGCCATTTAATATTTTATAAATTGAACAGGCATATTTGAGAGTTTTATCATTTTCAAAAGACAGAAAATTGTATTCCTTGTAAATTTGACAACCATGATATGTGGGATCTTTCTTATCAAAGATGTTTATGGCTTTTTTGTATAAATCTTCAATGGGTTTCAATCGGTTTGATTATATAATATTATTATATAATAATAACACAAACTCGGTAGTGCAGTGCTTAGCATTGTGGCAGCACAGTAAGAAGGTCACTGGATCGATTCCACCCCTGACTATCATGGGTTCAATCCCACCCCTTGACCATTGGTGACCCTTCTGTGGCGTTTGCATGGTGTCTCCGTGGGTTTACTCCGGGTACTCCAGTTTCCTGCCACAGGCAAGCAGCAGATAATTTCAGCACTTGTAGGTTTTGTATTTTTGAATGTTTTTGTGTAGTTGTCTTGTTGCTGCTGTTCGTGGTGTGAGGCTTTTCACAAATAAGCACAGCTAAATCTGTGGCTTCAACAGCAATGTGAAGATGCACTGAAAACTAAAAAGGACTGTTGGTGTGATCAGTGGTACAGACACAAGACAGATACGAGCAGCAGGTATGTTTTCATTTGTATGAATGTCACAGATCTGACATTTATGTGTTATATATGTCACCAGATGCAAGGCTGCATGAAGTAAAATAATAAATAGAAGATAGTAACAGTTTCTTCCTAAGGCTTGACGATTTAAGAAAGATATCAAATAGTTTTTTTATTGGCTTTCATTGCATTGTATGGGAACGACATAGACTTGATACTAGCAGCTTCAGCATGCATTAATTTTTAAATTATCACAAAATATAGATCAATAAAATTTTGAGCTATTGTCAGAAAAGGTCTTTACCTGTTAAGTTAAATAACAAGCATTCACAGCATGACAGCAGCATGAGCATGTTAATTTCGGGGTAAAACAAACAGCTGCAGCTGTCTGTATTTACCCAGACATTAAAACACCCAAGCACGGTGTTGTGGTTCTTTGTGGCTCTGACTAGATTCTACATCTGCTCTAAGGTAAACTTGATCATGTCCAACATATTTTAACAAAATGCAGCCAACTTTATTGCGGTGGAGACATTGATATCTGTCAGAGCTTTTATTAGTTTACAGCGTTAGCATCTTAGCAGCGGAGCTAACTAATGGAGCTACTGTCTGCCACGCCACTTTTTAAGGTCATCTTCTCATCCCTCAATAGTCATAATTCACGCAAGGCATCATGGGGGCAAGGAATAAGGTGGATTCAAAAGTTGGAGATGAACAATGTCTTTTTTTAAATAAAATGCTACAGTTTCTATGGGTGTCAAAGCCCTAACCCCATTTTTCAAAAGCTAGAGAGAAAAAAAATGCATTAGCGTACAGATGTTAATTAATTGAATTTTCAGTAATAAATTGTGAGACAAGTGATTTCATTATTTACTCAAGACTGCAATAAGCACAATATCACAAATCATAATAGAGCCAATCATGACAGGATAATGATTAGATTCTGGATGAATAATGACAATGTTAATTTAAAGGTAGTGCAGATCATTTTTTTATACCCAGAGACCTCTTTTGTTTTCAGTATTGCACTTTTTAAAAGTAATTTAAATATAGTGAAATGAGAAAAGTTTGGCCTTTTTATCCATTAACACTTGAGATTCAATTTCCATCATATACATTACATTTAATGCAGCAGCAGCAGCCTTGAAGAAAAAAGTATTAGTAAGTGCTGAGGAAATTAAATGCCCTGCTTCTTAAAGTGAGAATGCTCAAATTTGTTTTGACTCTTTGTGACGATGTGTTAGCTTGCAGAGGATCATCTCTTCATTAATTATATCCATCTTGTCATTTTCCATTATATCTGCAATTTAACTCCCTGAAATATATGTTTCCCAACAGCCTGACATTTTGTGTTGATGCAGTTTATGCGGCTCAAGCATTCTGTGCAATACCATCTATTTCTGATGATTGTGATTACAGAGACATTTTCTGCTGATGCCTCAATTTTTCTCCCAATCTGCAACATGCTAGTTCCCTAAAGCAAAAAACTCTGTGCATTTGGATATTTTTACTTTGAAAAGAGCCCGTTCCCTCATAGGAAATACACCAAAAGGTTAAAGTTCATTTCATCCATGCACCACAGCAGAGTGAAATTATCGCCTCCCCTCTGGCGACGCTGGTGAGCAGCTAACTAAGTGGCAGGAAAGTATGAACGTTTTGTGTTATGTGCATGTGTGGGTGTAAAATATGCATTTGCTGACATAGTAGGAATCTGCTTGAAATTTCTGTCATTATTATTCACATATGCATTGGTACATTATTTTCATCCCCATCCCTCATTCACTGTCTCTGTATTTCCACCTTTTCATGACTCTGTTAGGGTCTTATGTAAAAAAAATTATTCGACAAAACGCATTTGCCACAACAGATGGAGCGGAAAATGAATTTCTAGCCAAACCCCAAAGTGTTAAGTAGAAGTACCTTTTTTTCCTCCTCCCTACCTCTAAGTTAAGGTTTATGGGCTGCAACAGCATATAATAACTCTATTTGCTACCAACTAAAGCTATAGGCTTACTTTAGCACAGCGTGTATAAACACTAATGGCTTCTGGCACTCTTTTCTCACATTTGAGACAGTAATTCATGTAAAATAGGATGTTATATGTAATTTATATTAATATACATAAAAAAATAAATGTTGACTCTAAATCTAAGTGTTAACATTTATGGAACTTTCACACCTAACCCAACTGGCCCAGACTTTTGGACTTTTCAGTTTGCTTCAGACCAAAATTTTATGTACTTTCCCCTCCCTGAACCACAGTCCAGACCAAAGAGGTGAAATTTGGTCCGGAAAAAAGAGGTGGCCTTGGTCCAGATCAAACTGAACCTTGGCCTGGTCTGTTTAGTGTGAACACGACTTTCAGAAAGGTTTGGCCTTTCGGCCCAAACACAGGAGGTTAAGGGAGCCGATAAGAAGGAAAATGATCCATGGTAGCATTCAGCACTCAGAGAGAGAGAAAATATGGCCGATAGCAGCATAACTACTCACTTGAAAAAATGATAGTCATGCAGAAACTTACTAGATATTTTCAAAGAGGATTTGACAGTTTAAAAAAAAACAAAAACGGATGAGCACCGCCATCTGAAAATCATCATGACTGAGGAGAAGGACAAATGTTCTCTTTAACCAAGACCTGGACCTAAACTAGATCACTGGCTAATATGATGGAGTCTTCCCCAGTTTCAACTAAAATATGCAGTTACCGGTTTGTCCCGAGCTGCAGAAAACACCTTGGAGGGTGAGTAGCATGTTTGTTAATGACCTGTCTGTGCTAACAACATACACGTTGTCATGACAACAGGGTGTCGCTGTGAGAATAAAATGTAGTTGCGTCATGTAAAGTCACTTAGTTCGCTTGGAAAAGAAGCAATATGAAACCAAACCTAACCAGACCAGATGTACAGTATGCAATGGAACAAAAACATGAACCTTGGTCCAGACTTTGGTGTGGACTTTCAGGTGTGAAAATGTCCTTAGATTTAAAGGTCCTATATTGTATAAAATGGTGTTTTAATGGGTTTTATACTTTTACACTATGATCATGGATCACATGTCACAGGCAATTAAAATTGAAAATTGAATGTAGCATGGGGAAAAAAATGTTGATTTTTTTTTTTTAAAGGCCACGTTGCCCAGCCCTGCTCAGATATGAGGAACATGAGCAACAGGTACATAAATATTCAGAATATATCAGCTAGAAGATTTTAACAGAATTTCAGCATTTGGCACCCTGTGTGCTTACAGTTGCAGTACTTTGTCTATACTTGCACTTTTTATCCTAGTCAAATCCATACACAGAGTCTTTTCATTTCTATAAAACCTCAAATTGAAAATATATCAGGGCCAGACATCTTTGAGATCAAACCTTTCAGCGCAGTTTGTTTGGCAGCATCAAAGACAGAGATTTTGAAAGCTGAATCCAGTTAAAAGGACCCTTCACTGCTTGAGAGTGGGATATGAAGGTCACAGAAATCGTGAGTGGGGAGAACCCAGCTTTGTTTTTAGATTCTTCTGTAGGGTTTCCAGTATGTCCTGTTACGTTCTGAGAGATGTCAGCCAGGACGGGGTCAGAGTGCTGCAGCTTTTTGTTCCCTCTGCAAGAAGATTTTCCAAATCCCTGAAACGAACACTTGTGCGGGGATGGACGCCGCACAGACGTCACCAGCCGCGGCCATATCTGCACACAGGAACACAATAGAGGCAGTGATTATGGTAGAAGGCTTTGTGAGAGAGTAAATTTCATCTTTTGTCGAGCTAGCGCAGTGTGATAAAACCAGAAATTATGCTTTTCTTAAATACACCCTAGGAGCCACACACGATTTTTCATGTGAGCAGCTCATTCAGAAAAAAACTATGTCCAGAAATAGAACATGTACTCTTTTGAAGTGTTAACCTAACTTTAAAGAAAAGGAAACACCAGCAGTGTCTGTTGTTAGTTTTTACTTCGTTACCCACAGCTTGATTAATCCTTAACTATCTGAGCTGTTTGATATCCCCTGTTGTGTTTGAAAAAACGGAGGCTTAAACAAACAAATGCGATTTTTATCAGCAGTCATAAAAAGAAAATAAATTTGATTAGAACAATGTTAAAGTGAAAGGTTTTTTTTTCTATAATTTGTTAATTTGTGCAGCGTTGACCTGATAGTAACTGAAGTCTCGGTCTCAACAAATGAGACTGAGCAACACGCTGAGCAGATTTTTCTCTCTGTTGGAAGACAGACATGTTGAAGCCCATTTTCTGTCTTTGTGTGACTTCACCTTTGGATCTCACTTGGGTCATTACGCTTTTTCATCAGCTGAAAATGAGCATTAGCCATCCCACTGGTTTATTAAGTTTCTCCATAAAGTTGGGCTTTTTCAGAAGCTTTTCTTTACCTTAACTTTTATTTTGCTTTGCACTGTTTTTAAGCTCATAAATAAATCTGCCTTCATTTTTTTGTATCAAACAGACACCGTATATGGAACTACACTGTGATGCTACATTTATATAAAATTAGCAGCAACACCTGGTGAATAAGACATGCAGTCTTTAGTCCTGATGACACTACAACAGTGATGTGAAGGACCTGCTGACCATCGGCTCCTCCCAGAGTTCAGCTGGGCTGCAATAAATGCAGTGGTGTGAAAAAGTGTTTGCCCCTTCCTGATTTCTCATTTTACTGTATGTTTGTCACACTTAAATGTTTCAGATCATCAAACACATTTAAATATTTGACAAAGATAACACAAACACAAAATGCAGTTTTTAATTGAAGGTGTTTATTATTAAGGGTAAAAAAACATACAAACCTACATGGCCCTGTGTGAAAAAGTGATGGCCCCCCCGTTAAAACATAAATTAACTGTTGTTTATCACATCTTTGGAAAGCTGAGTTTAATTTTCTAGCCCTTTCTAAAGCTTTGGGACTCCAGTGAACCACAGTGAGAGCCATTATCCACAAATGGCGAAAACATAAAACAGTGGTGAACCTTCCCAGGAGTGGCTGGCCAACCAAAATTACCCCAAGAGCGCAGCGACGATTCATCCAAGAGGTCACAAAAGACCCCACAACAACATCCAAAGAACTGCAGGCCTCACTTGCCTCAGGTAAGGTCAGTGTTCATGACTCCACCATAAGAAAGAGACTGAGCAAAAATGACCTGCATGGCAGAGTTACAAGACGAACACCATTGCTGAGCAAAAAGAACATAAAGGCTCATCTCAGTTTTGCCAGAAAACATCTTGATGGTCCCCAAGACTTTTGGGAAAATATTCTGTGGACTGGCGAGACAAAAGCTGAACTTTTTGGAAGGTGTGTGTCCCATTACATCTGGCGTAAAAGTAACACTGTAGCACCTTGTGTGAGCCAGATTATCTAGCATCTCAGACAGGAGACAGTGATAAGCTTGGGAGAACAAAGAGCAGGAGATTCCTGGTGAGATAGCAGGAAGGAGTCAGGGATGAAGGTTGTGGAATGCATTGTGATGCAAATGTCATGTTGTGTGTGATGTAAATGCCACGAAACTTAAGGGGAGAGTTTCTGCTTGAGAATTCATTCTGTTCTGTGCTTGAAAGATGTGAGTGTGTAATAAATTGTCTGAAATGAATCTGCCTGTGATTTCACACACTCCACACTGGTGACCCAAGACCTATTATGGAACACGAGGCAAGATCCCCGGAGCCGGCCCGGTCAGGAAGCTACAGCGAGGCGGCAGCCATCCCACAGACAGCCCGGACTGGAACCTACAGCCACGCGTGTGCGGTTTCAGTCAAGCTACCGGATTTCTGGCAGCACAACCCGCGCTCTTGGTTCCACCTCACCGAGGCCCAGTTCGCCCTCCGGGGAGTAACGGTAGATGACACCAGATTCTACCATGTGGTCGCAGCTCTCGATGCCCGCACAGCTCAACAGGTAGCGAGCCTGCTCGATCAGCCACCAGCCAGCAGCAAATACGAGGCGCTCAAGGCTGCGCTCATCCAGCGCTACACACTCTCGGACTGTGAGAGAGCGGAGAGGCTCCTGACGCGGACCGAGTTAGGAGATGGTTCGGCTGTAGACCTAATGGAGAAGATGCTGGCGTTGATGGGCACGGACGACGGGCACTTTCTGTTTGCCCACCTCTTCCTCCGGAACCTTCCGACAGTAGTGAGAGCGGTTCTGGCCAATTTGCCGTGGCTGGCTGCGCGCGACTACCGTGCGCTAGCCCAGGAGGCAGACCGGATCATCAACACCACCAGGGCGATCACAGTCAATGCGGCAGCGGCAGAGCCCAGCGAGACGACCAGAGGAGGCGAGGAGCCACTGACGGTCGCAGCAGCGGGGGCCAAGGAGCGCCAGAGAGACACGCTCTGCTTCTACCACCGCCGTTTCGGAGAGAAGGCACGCAGATGCGCACCACCGTGCCAATCCAAGCTCTCGGGAGAACGCCAAGGCCGGGGGTTGGTAGCAGCCGCGACCCTCGGTGAAGAGAACAAGCTGCTCTACTTGACGGATGCACGCTCGGGAAGGCGTTTCCTCGTGGACACCGGAGCCCAGAAGAGCTTCATCCGGCCGACCTACGCTGACCGGCTGGCAGGATCTAGCGGCCCCGGGATGTTGGCAGCAAACGGCTCGGATATTAAGACCTTTGGTGAGAGGACTCTGCTCTTATCTCTACACGGCCGTACATATGAGTGGACTTTTGTTGTAGCAGCACTGAATTACCATATACTGGGGGCTGATTTTCTGTGTGCACATGGTTTACTGGTTGATGTTGCTAACAGGCGCCTGGTTAATGTACTGTCTTTTGACTCTCTCCCCTGTATAGCTCGAGTGACCCGGCCAACAGCACAAGCCAACATCACAGCTACAGGCGGTAAGTTCCACACACTGCTCACTCAGTTCCCAGCACTCACGGTCCCGACGTTTTCCGCGGCCATCGCTAAACACGGGGTGGAGCACTTTATCACCACCACTGGGCCACCCGTTTTTGCAAGACCTCGGCGCTTGGATGCAGCTAAACTGGCCATAGCGCGCGAGGAGTTTGTCAACCTGGAAAGGTTGGGCATCATCAGGCGCTTGAACAGCCCATGGGCATCCCCGCTATACATGGTCCCTAAGGCTGAAGGATTGTGGCGACCGTGCGGGGATTTCCGCAGGTTGAACAACGCCACAGCGCACGACCGCTACCCAATTCCCCACATACAGGATTTTTCTATTCACCTCACCGGAGCGCGCATTTTTTCCAAAATAGACCTGGTCCGCGGTTACCATCAAGTCCCAGTGCGCGCTGAGGACATACCCAAAACAGCGGTAATAACTCCGTTCGGTTTATTCGAGTTCCTGCGCATGCCATTCAGATTAAAAGGAGCGGCACAGACGTTCCAGCGCATGATGGATGCAGTGCTGCGTGATCTCCCGTTTGTGTTCGTCTACCTGGACGATATCTTGGTAGCCAATGTGTCCGAAGACGAACATGAAACCCACCTCAGGACGGTTTTCCGGAGGTTGGAGGAGCACGGGTTAATAATCAACCCGGCGAAATGCCAGCTCGGCGTGACGGGGATTGATTTTTTGGGGCACCGCGTCTCTCCTGAAGGAGCGATCCCGCTGCCCGACAAAGTGCGCGCCGTGGCGGATTTTCCCCGGCCTCAGACGGTCAGGGCGCTGCAGGAATTTTTGGGGATGGTGAACTTTTATAACTGTTTCCTTCCCTGCGCGGCGCAGCTCATGCAACCATTGTACGCTGCGCTCAAGAAACAGAAACCCGCGGATAGGGTCGAATGGACCCCGGAGCGAGAGCGGGCGTTCTCGGAAGTTAAAGCGGCCCTGGCAAACGCCGCACTGCTGGCGCATCCAGACCCGACGGCCCGTATAGCGCTCACCACCGACGCTTCAGACGTGGCCATAGGGGCGGTCGTGGAGCAGCGTGTCGCCGGGGCTTGGCAGCCGCTCGCCTTTTTCAGCAGAACTTTGCGCGACAGCGAACGTAAATACAGCGCGTTCGACAGAGAGTTGCTGGCCCTCCACCTGGCCATTCGCCACTTCCAGTTCTGGCTGGAAGGGCGCAGCTTCACTGTGTTCGTGGACCACAAGCCGCTAACATTCGCGATGGCCAAGATTTCAGAACCGTGGTTGGGCCGGCAGCAGAAACAGCTGGCTGCAATCTCAGAGTTTACTACCGATATTCAGCATGTGTCTGGTAAACTGAATGTAGTGGCGGACTGCCTTTCGCGAGCCGTGGTGGCCCCAGTCTGCGTGGGGATAGAATACGCTGCCATGGCCGCAGAGCAGATTAGCGATGCAGACGTGCGTGCGCTCCAGTCTGGACCAACAGGGTTAAGGCTGGACAGCAGGGTGCTGCAGGATGGCGCCCCCCCCCCCAATCTGCGATGTCTCCACAGGTCACCCGCGTCCGGTGGTCCCAGCCGCGTGGCGCCGCCACGTGTTTGAGTCGTTCACACTCTGGCGCACCCAGGAGTGCGTGCGTCGGTCAAAATGGTGGGAGAGAAGTTTGTTTGGCCGAGCCTGCGCAAACAAGTGAAGGAGTGAGCTGCAGCCTGCGTGGCGTGCCAACGAGCCAAAGTACACAGACACACGAAGGCTCCCTTGGAGCTGTTTCGTATTCTGGCTAAGAGGTTCGACCATGTTCACGTGGACCTCGTGGGCCCCCTCCCGCCATCACAGGGGTGCACGCATCTCCTGTCAATGGTGAACCGCACCACGCACTGGCCAGAAGCGGTCCCGCTGGCAGCAACCACGTCCGCGGACGTAGCGCGCGCTTTTTTAACAGCATGGGTGGCGTGTTTTGGAGTCCTGTCGGACATAATGTCCGACAGGGGCCCGCAATTTGTTTTCGAACTCTGGTCCGCAATGGCCCGTAGCCTGGGTGTTACAATTCACTGCACAACCGCGTACAACCCACAGGCCAATGGGTTATGCGAGCGTTTTCATAGATCACTGAAAGCGGCACTCAGGGCTTCATTGACGGATGCAAATTGGGTAGACAGGCTGCCATGGGCTTTATTGGGGTTGCGCTCCGCGCCAAAAGAGGATCTAGAAGCTTCCCCGGCAGAGCTCGTTTTTGCGCTGCCACTACGGCTGCCTGGGGAATTTCTGTCAGATAATCCCTCGCCGGGCAGCTGCCCGTCTCAGCTTTTGCAGCGTAGCGCAAACACAGGCACGCTGCCGGGCCCTGCCCACCACAGTTTTCCACGTGTTTTCGTGCCTAAAACTTTGAAGAGCGCAGAGTTCATTTTCGTCAGACACGACGCCCACCGCCCTCCATTGCGCCCACCCTATGATGGACTGTTCAGAGTGCTGAAAACAGGGGATAAGCATTTTTTGCTAGACTTGGGGGGTAGGAGGGAAAAAATTGGCATAGACAGACTCAAACCCGCTTTCGTTGTGGCGGACGAGCAAGTGCTGTTGGCTAGGGCCCCTCGGCGTGGAAGACCCTCACGGAGAGCTCCCCAGGGAGACGATTCTCCAGAGCAGCCACACGGACAGACCGAAGTGCCCCCCCCCCCCAGCAACAGCCCACCCGCAGTCAGACACACTTCCAGCAGCCCCTCACCGGCACAGCAGCGCCGCGGAGGCGGTAAACCCCAGTTACAGCAGATACGGGAGGAGATGGAAGCCCAAGCAGCATGTGAACTGATGTTCAATTGTTCTATCTAAGATGCTGGGGGGGGGGGGGGGGGGGTGTATCACCTTGTGTGAGCCAGATTATCTAGCATCTCAGACAGGAGACAGTGATAAGCTTGGGAGAACAAAGAGCAGGAGATTCCTGGTGAGATAGCAGGAAGGAGTCAGGGATGAAGGTTATGGAATGCATTGTGATGCAAATGTCATGTTGTGTGTGATGTAAATGCCGCGAAACTTAAGGGGAGAGTTTCTGCTTGAGAATTCATTCTGTTCTGTGCTTGAAAGATGTGTGTGTAATAAATCGTCTGAAATGAATCCGCCTGTGATTTCACACACTCCACAACACTGCATTTCAGAAAAGGAACATCATACCAAGAGTAAAATACACCGTGGGCTGCACGGTGGCGCAGTGGTTTAGCACTGTGGCAGCACAGTTTACCCTCGGCCAGGGGATCGCGGGGATCATGTGATCGTGGGTTCGATCCCAGCCCCCGACCAACAGTGAGCTGTGTGGAGTTTGCATGTTCTCCCCGTGTTGCGTGGGTTTACTCCGGGATTTCTACGGTTTCCTCCCGCATACCAAAAACATGTAGGTTTAGGGCGCTCGCGCACGCAGCGACCAGCAGCCGGTGGCTTGTCACCAGACTGCAAACCAAATCTACCTACGGGTACAAATAAGTAACAAAAAAAAAAAAAATATGGTGGTGGTAGTGTGATGGTTTGGGACTGTTTTGCTGCTTCAGGACCTGGAAGACTTGCTGCGGTAAATGGAACCATAAATTCTGCTCTCTACCAAAACATCCTAAAGGAGAATGTCCGGCCATCTGTTGGTGACCTCAAGCTGAAGCGCACTTGAGTTCTGCAGCAGGACAATGATCAAAAACAAACCAGCAAGTCCACCACTGAATGGCTTAAGAGAAACAAATGAAGACTTTGGAGTGGCCTAGTCAATGTCCTGACCTGAATCCGATTGAGATACTGTGGCTTGACCTTAAAAAGGTGGTTCATGCTCGAAAACCCTCCAATGTGGCTGAATTACAACAATTCTGCAAAGATGAGTGGCCCAAAATTCCTCCACAGTGTTGTAAAAGACTCACTGGCCAGTTATCACAAATGCTTGTTTGCAGTTGTTGCTGCTAAGGGTGGCACAACCAGTTTGACACAGGGCCATGTAGGTTTGGATTTTATTTTTTTTTTTTTACCTTAATCATCAACACCTTCATTTAAAAACTGCATTTTATGTTTACTTGTGTCATCTTTGTTTAATATTTAAATTTGTTTGATGATCTGAACATTTTAGTGTGACAAACATACAAAAAAATAAGAAATCAGGAAGGGGGCAAACACTTTTTCACGCCAGTGTATATAGCTTATGCTGACCTGAGGTGTCTCTCCAGAAATGTAACTACACATCGTAGCAACGTTTTGAATGAGGGGGCCTTCCATACAATTGGTCCCTTTCCCAGACAGCACCTTATATGTGACAATGTTGAGATTACATAATGTGTGTCAGGGTGACTTAAAAAGGTGATGTTTCAAAACGTTGGTAATGCATTGTTTTTGTGTAGCATTCAGAGAGATTTATTGCTCCAGCATTCCTACATTCTCAAGCGTATATAAAGCATTAAACATTCATTAATTGTTTCATTAGTTTTTTGTTGCACAGAGTAAAATGCACCATAGGATGATAATAGCATGTAGGCATTATTTACATTTATTTACCTAATTTGAATGAATGAATGAATTTATTTCGGATAATACAGTACAGGTTAAAAGAAACTGTATAATATAACAACAAGGTCAAATTAGACAAAGACTCCTTCTACTAAACAATTCCACGTGAGTTATCCGAAATGGGTGATGGCTGAAGCCGCAGCTTATATTGCCCACCCATATTCCATCCAAGAATTCAAAAGAAAAAAGAGTAAACAAGACAAGAGTGATTACAATTTAGAACAAAGCTAAGACAAAGTGTGACTGAGAGAAAAAAAAGGAAAACTAAGCTAAGCTAAGTTGAGCGGTTACTATTCAAGACAAATCTAAGACAGAATGTCACAGAGAAAAAAAAAAAAAAACTAAGCAACAACACAACACAGGCTGGATATGTCAATCCTTATGTGAGTTTACATGTCGTCTTGTAAATATGTTTGGAGTATTTCTTCCTTTAGTTTTTGTTTAAATTGTCCAAGCGTTGTACATGATTTTAATTCAGGTCCATAATCGTTCCATAATCTGACTCCTTGCACTGAAACACAGTGTTGCTTGGTGGTTGTTCTCACTGTAGGCTTTTGAAATATACATGTTCCTCTGAAGTGATATCGTTTCTCCCTTATTTGGAACAACTTTTGGATTTTTGCGGGCAGTGATAAATTCTTCACTTTGAACATTATTATTGCGGTTTTAAAGTCAACCAGATCTTTCAACTTGAGAGTTTTTTGTTTAAGAAAAAGTGGGTTTGTTGGTTCCCTGTAAGCTGCTTTGTTTATTATTCTAATAGCTCTCTTTTGAAGCATAAAGAGTGGATATATGTTTGTTTTGTATGTATTTCCCCATACTTCATTACAATATGTCATGTATGGGAGTATTAATGAATGATACAAGGTGTATAGTGTGGGTTGATTCAGCAAATATTTCACTCTGTGTAATATTGCAATTGATTTGGAAACTTTACCTTTAATATAATTAATATGTGACTTCCAACACAGTTTGTTATCAATTATTACTCCAAGGAATTTAGTTTCAGATACCCTTTCAATCTCTACACCATTTACACTGAGTTTGGGTACTGGATTGTTGTGATGGTTGTTAAAGACTATAAATTTTGTCTTACTTAAATTGAGCGTTAATTTGTTTGAATCAAACCACAGTTTAAGCTTTTCTAATTCCTTCCCGAGTGTATCCAGAAGTTGTTCCAAATTGTTTCCACTGCATAGCAGATTAGTGTCATCGGCAAACAATATTAAGTCCATTTTTTCTGAAACTTTACATATATCGTTTATATACATATTGAATAATAATGGTCCCAAAACTGAACCCTGTGGGACTCCACAGGTGACCTTCAGCAACTCTGAGTTTTTGTTGCTAACACATACATACTGATATCTATTCTTTAAGTAACTACTTAACCAGGACAGTGCTACCCCTCTAATACCACAATTTTGTAGTTTCTTTAATAATAAATTATCATCTACTGTATCAAATGCTTTTTTAAGATCTAGGAATACTCCAACTGAATACTCTTTATTTTCAATGGCTGTTGATATTTTTTCTGTAAATTCCATTAGGGCATATGCAGTTGTCCTCTTGTGTCTGAACCCATATTGCTGCTCACATAATAAATCATTCTTTAGTATGAAGTTGTCAATTCTCTCATAGAATATTTTTTCAAGTATCTTGGAAAATTGCGGTAATAGTGAAATTGGTCTATAGTTTGAGAGTTCCCCTCTGTCGCCCGTCTTGTATATCGGAATTACTTTAGCTATTTTCATTGCATTGGGAAATATACCTGATTGGAGAGACAGGTTGCAGATATACGTCAGTGGTTTTACTATGCATTCGATAACAGTTTTGACTAGTAGCATGTCAATACCATCACAGTCAGTAGATGTTTTACTTTTGAACGATTTAACAATTTCAATGACCTCTCTTTCGTCTGTGTTCTTTATGAAGATGGAGTCTTTTACAGCAGTGTTATTGCATATTGTATCACCTGTTGGCACCGTAGTGGGTATTTCTCGGGCCAGTTTAGGTCCAATGTTAACAAAAAAATTATTAAATTCATCTGCAGGTGAAGCAATATTCACACTCTGAGTCGTTTTATTATTTTTTGGAATGTTAGTTGGGTAGCTTGTATTTCTGCTTTTATTTCCAAGGATACTGTTGAGTATTGTATGTATTTTTAATATTGTCTCTGTTTTTCTCCAGTTCTTTACTGTAATAGTCTCTTTTACTACATCTTATTATACTGTATATGTTAACTTATTTTTGTATGTTTTATACCGCTGCTCTGCTTCTTTTGTTCTTTTCTTTAGGAAAGCTTTATATAATAAATTTTTCTTTTTACACGCCTTTTGTAGTCCTTTGGTTAACCATGGCTTGTTAGCAAATTTGTGTTTAAGCTTTTTTATTACTAATGGGCAGTTTTTTTCATAAAGAGTGGTTACAATATTTATAAATGTGTCATAGGCTTCATTTACATCTGATACATAGACTTCTGTCCAGTCTTGCTTCAGCAAGTCCTCTTTAAGAGAACTGATTGCATTTGGTGATTTGTGTCTGAACGATTTTGAAGTTTTTTCTGCGTTGGGCCCTGTGTGGCCATGGATAGGTGCAAAGGTTGGCAAGTGGTCACTTATATCATTTATCAATAATCCACTTTCTATTTTCTTATCGAAAACATTGACAAACAGGTTGTCAATAAGTGTAGCAGAGTGAACTGTGATTCTACTGGGATGTGTTATTGTGGGATATAGACTCATGCTGTACATAGAGTTCATGAACTCTGTAACTACATTTTGTTGATGAGGATTCAGTAAGTCAATATTGAAATCTCCACAAATTGCTACCATTTTCTTACTAGTAATATTATTGTACAGCTCGACTAATTTATCTCTGAATGTCTCAATGCAAGTTCCCGGCATTCTATATATGCAGCTTATGATTAGATTTTTTGTTTTGTCTAGGTCAATCTCAACAGTAACACATTCCTAAAAATGACGTGGGCTACATTGACAATTGGAGCTCTTTTTGGGGAAAACCTGGTCTTATGAGACGAGACAGCATTCATCCCACTTTGGATGGTGCTTCTCATTTATCTAACAATCTGGCATCTTTTTTATCCAAATTTCCAAAACCATGACTACTCAATCTTGAGTAGTCATGGTTGGGACCAGGAAGCAGAGTCGCAGTCTTACACGCCTCTCTGCAGCTCCTCTTCATCCGCCACCCCTCAGCTTAGCCCCTGTCTTCCCCATCAGAGAATCGTTGTCTGCTCCCTCCAAAGTAAATAAAAATATAATCTATAAGCATCCCAAAGTGATAAAGCAAAATATTGGTAAAACTCAAATTAAACATAAAGCCTCTAAATTGAATGATTTGGCCTCTGTTCCTCCTCATAATTTAAAAATTAAATGTGGTTTATTAAATATTAGGTCTCTAACTCCCAAGTCTCTGTTAGTGTCACCATGGGGTGAGACGCCGGCTCGGCGCTCAGCCCATGCTCCTTTTATCCCTGCCTCTCATTGGGCAGTGCCTCAGCTGGTTCCCAGCTGTCAGTGTCACGGGACGGCTGGGGCCAATTAATCCTCATCAGCTGGGGCGCTGTTAATGAGTATAAAGAGGAGCAGCTTCGATCATTCGGGGCTGCGACATAAGCACTGCTAGGCTGAAGCCCCTTCGTCTGGTGTCAGCCTCAACTCCCCTTGCAGCATTCCGGTGTTTGTATCCCGCTGTGAGTATGCACGTCTTGTTACCCCCATGTCCGGTACGAGCTACCTACCCCTGCGCTGTGCAGCCTGAGAATGTACGTCTGTATGAGTGTCTGTGCTCTCCTCATCCCTTATCCCTTACCCAGAATAAAACATCTCGACTCACTGGCTTGTCCCTGGCTCTGATTGCCCGGCTCCCTAGAGCCGGATATGACAGTATGTCGCAGCCAGAAGAGTTGCCGGCGGCCGTGAGTCGCCGTGGAAATGTACCTTTCTGTCCGGGTGTCAGCGCTGCTAGCATGCCGTTTCCCAGGAGTCACTTCCGGCGCCAGGGCGACGGGCTGAGGTCCATCTCGGAGGCAGTCGACGGGACGTTCTTCACCCTGCACGACGCCTCCAACGCGAGACGCTGGCATCCGGGCCGTGCTGAGGAACTCCTGGACTGTCACCCTCACTCTCTGTACCATCTGGAGGACAGTGCCAGGATAGACGCTGCAGGTACACAGCGAGAGAAGCTCCACGGGGTGGATGGAAATCCCGGCAGGGAGTCGAAGTGGGCGACGTCTTTCCCCGCTTCGGAGTCCCGTTCCTGCCGCCATTCCAGTCCGGGAGTTCGCGCCAACCAGAGGACTTCCCCCGACCTGCGCCACGTCACTCGGGATTCCCTTCGAGGAGCCGCAGCTGACAGCAGTTATGTCCGGGGTCGAGTGGCTGTCGCGAGCTCTACTGTGTTTCCTGTCACCACCTTCAGGCATGTGGCGGCGGCAGTGAGATTGATGGTGAGGACTTCAGGGCTACGAAGCCTTCCCGTGCTCGACGCCTTCCTCGTCTCGATCTCCGATCTGGAGCGGCGAATCCTGGGTTTCCCCCTCGCTTCGTCCCCTGGGAGTAGTCGTCATCACATCGCCGAGTCACCTCTGCACGAACCTCGTCTGGATCCAGTTCTGGGTCATCGTCAGGACCGTTCCTCCCACGCAGCTGTCATCCCTTCGCCTCGTCAGTGTGGAGATTCTACAGCCTCGTCCCCTGAGCCTCGTTCCCCCGCTGTCATTCCTGGACATTCGGGCTGGCTCACCCCGGCTGTTTCCCCCTCCTCCTCGACGCGCTTCCTGACCGCTGTGTGTGCCTGGAATCCCGGCCTGGTGAGCTCTCTGCTGGAGACAACGCGAGCGATCCTCAGACGAATTCCCGGGGGGTCCTCCGTTATCGCCGGGCGGGGAGAGGAAGAAGCAGATTCCACTACAGCAGGCGATACTCAACCTCCAGGGGGCAGGCAAGTCATTGTTTTTTCACACCTGCTTAATGATTTGCTCTGTCACATCCCTGGAGGAGAAGTTCAGGGTTCGCAGCTCCCTGAACTCTCCCCACCTGCTGTAACCTGTATGCCTAATCCCGCATCCTCTGTGTCTCTCTCCGCCGAGCGGTCCCCGGCTCCGGGTCAACGTGGTGGGATATGGAGAGGGCCTGTGGTTCCGCAGCTACATTGCGGACGGAGGAGGGGGACTGACTGCTGCGTGGAGTCTACGCTGACGACTGAGCGTCCCTGGGTCTCCACGGAGGAGCGGTTCGGTCCAGCGGGACGAGATTCTTCTGGCTTCACGCCGAGTGGGTCGTCGGCGGGGTTACCTGCGCTGGAGGGATCTCAAGCTGCGCTGACCATCGTGCTGGCTGCGGGGCCTGACGCGGCTAGATGGGAGCCTGACAACGACCTCCTGACGACGGATCCTGGATCTTCGCAGTCCTGGACGGCGTCAGAACCCGAGATCAGGCGAGTGCTCTCCTTTCTTTTCTTTCTTTTTATCTTTGAGCACTTCAGCCTATCTCCAGGGGAGACGAGCAGGGTGCAGCCGCCCGCTGCGTCTGAGCTCGTCTCGCCGGGTTCTGGCGCTGCCGGTGATCCTGATCCCGGTTCTGTTTTCTCTTCTGAGCCTTCTTCCAGGGTCACCGGCGAGGAGTTGCTGTTCCTCGTGGTGCTGGAGGGTCCGGGTTCAACGTTGGAGGTCGGTTCTGGTGCAGTGTCCAACGTGGGTTCGCCCGAGACCCAATCGGGGTCCAACGTGGGTTCGCCTGAGGCCCGATCGGGGTCCGACGTGGGTGCTGCCCCAGTGTTGTCCAGGTCCGGTGAGGAGGTGGCCGTTTCCCTGAGGCCCGCCGCCCTCGTCATCGGCTCTCCCCTGAGCCTCTTCCACCGGGATCCGCTCTGACCCTTCGTCCGTCTCAACGGTCCTGGTGGTTGAGTGATGCGGGTCGACGACCCGACCCACAAAACTTTCGGTTCGGCGATCTGGTTTCCCCCCACTGGTCTGTGTTTGCCTTTGGGCGGCCTGGTTCGGCAGCCGTTGGACTGGATTCCTGGGATCTGGGCCCAGAGTTCGCCGTCCGAACATTTCTCTTCCCCGGGTTGCCAACTGGACAATGGGCGGGGAGATTACCAGAACAATTCCGGCCGTTTTGGACTCTGCCTGCCGTCTCCTCGGGTGTCCTTTACTTCTTTTATTATTATTGAGGTCACTCGGGTGTAGTTTCTTTGTCCATTAGGGGAATATATGTTTTTGTGCTGTGTGTTGTTTTTTTTTAACCATACTCAGCATTTTTATCGTATTGTTATCCTGTTACCCTGTCACCTTTTTTCCTCTTGGTGACTCACCTTATGTATCGCGCTGTGTATTGCATTTTCTTATCTTTACTCAGCGTTTTCATTCATCCTTACCTTAGCCTTGGCCTCGTCGGTGCATCATGGAGTGTGCGTGTGGCTTCCTGTTCAACCATACTCTGTGATCACCCCATTCTGTCTTATTATCCTCGTGGGGGGCCTTCCCTGGCCCCGGCTTTAACATTGACTGTGTTTGTTATTGTTTGAAGTAATGTGTTTCATCCCCACTTAACCGTACTTCATTATTACCCATTTATCCTTGTCACCTCTGTTTCTTTAGGTGATCTTTTATATATTCGGTGCTGTGTGTTTTGTTTTCTTTAGTATCCATGCACAGCGTTTTTCATCATTTTTTGTCCTGACCTTTGTCTTGTTGGTGCATTATGGAGTAGTGTGTTTTGTTCCCCTTAACTATACTCTGTGATTGCTTTATTCATTCCTGCCACCTTTTTGGTGGGTTTTTGGTTTTCTTTTTTTTGCCCCGATCTATACGTTATTTGTATGCTGTCTGTAGTCGTATTTGGTATTTTCCCTACCTGTGTCCTAACTCAGTTTTCTCCCTAACTGTGCTCTGGGTTAATCCTTTTCCCTGTGTTGTAGGGTATTGTATTTGGTTTTTTTTTTTCTCTGCCCTGCTGCCCTACATTGGTCTATTGTTTTTTTTTTTGTCCTTCCCTTTGCATCTTCCCCTCCGGTCCTGCCTCCCTTCCGCCCACCCTAGGTGGGGGGGGGGGGGGGCTGGGATGTTCCTGGTCGTTCGGGAGCCCGACCGTGAGGGGGAGGCTCTGTCACCATGGGGTGAGACGCCGGCTCGGCGCTCAGCCCATGCTCCTTTTATCCCTGCCTCTCATTGGGCAGTGCCTCAGCTGGTTCCCAGCTGTCAGTGTCACGGGACGGCTGGGGCCAATTAATCCTCATCAGCTGGGGCGCTGTTAATGAGTATAAAGAGGAGCAGCTTCGATCATTCGGGGCTGCGACATAAGCACTGCTAGGCTGAAGCCCCTTCGTCTGGTGTCAGCCTCAACTCCCCTTGCAGCATTCCGGTGTTTGTATCCCGCTGTGAGTATGCACGTCTTGTTACCCCCATGTCCGGTACGAGCTACCTACCCCTGCGCTGTGCAGCCTGAGAATGTACGTCTGTATGAGTGTCTGTGCTCTCCTCATCCCTTATCCCTTACCCAGAATAAAACATCTCGACTCACTGGCTTGTCCCTGGCTCTGATTGCCCGGCTCCCTAGAGCCGGATATGACAGTTAGTCCATGATCTGTTAATTGATCATCAGATTGATTTAATTTCCCTTACAGAGACTTGGTTAGGGCAAGAGGATTATGTTTGTTTAAATGAATCAACTCCCTCTGGTTATTTAAACTGTCAAAATCCCAGAAGTTCTGGTCGTGGAGGAGGAGTAGCAACAATTTACCATTCCAAATTACTAGTTAATGTAAAGCAAAAAACATGTTATAATTCCTTTGAGGGCCTGGTCCTTAGTGTTGGGCACTTTAGCAATTTCAGGTTAAACCCAATTTTATTTGCCATAGTTTATCGTCCCCCATCAACCTATTCAGAATTTTTATCCGAATTTGCTGATTTCTTAGCTGATTTAGTGCTGAAATCTGATAGAATAATTATAGTAGGGGACTTTAATATACATGTGGATGTAGATAGTGACTGCCTTAATGTGGCTTTTAATTCAATACTAGACTCGATTGGGTTTTCTCAGAAAGTAGGAAATTCTACTCATTACCTCCACCATACATTGGACCTTGTTCTGACATATGGCATAGAAATAGAAAATCTTGTAGTGTCTCCTCATAACCCTGTACTGTCAGACCATTGTC